>CM053603.1:99273173-99306247 GCA_028646535.1 Procyon lotor
TTCTCCTTGTCATTCTGTTGAGATGTGTTTGAGGGGTTATATAGCTGAAAATATCAACCACTATCCAGGCAAGGTGCACCCTGGGAAGTTTTGGAGCAATAAGAAGTCACTACCAAAAATAAATTAAAAAAAAAAAAAAAAGCCCAGCCAAAATAAGCCCCAAGAGTAAGATTTTTTAAATAAAATAAAATAAATAAAAAGGAAAGGATGACAGGAAGGTGGTTATAATCCCTCAACGTGGGTGAGGAAGGGTATTTCAGTTCTTCCTGGGTATAGCTTGTTGTCTTTGTTAGAGAACTCAACTCTCCAGAGATACAAGGAAATTAAAATTGGTATATATATAAAGGTATTATTGAATAGGGAAAAAAGACTACATTGAAGCTTATAGCTATATATATAAAACAAAGAAAAAAGTATATGTAAGAAAAAGTTCAAGTTAAAAAGTTACTATGGAATATGTTGTATTAAACATCTAGTTGAAAGGGTAAGTAGATAAAAAAATAAAAGAACAAGAATCATGAGAAAGAATTAAAAAAGAGAGAGAGAGAGAAAACCTGTATCTAAGAAATATACAGGCTGTGAGGCAGTACCCACGTAATATACTATTTTCCCCTGATGTTGGGGTTTTACAGTTTTATGGGAACCCTGTGGTTGTTGTCCTCTTGTTCTTTCAACTTGTCCTCTGGGGGAGGGGACTGCCGCATTGTTTTTCAGTCAATCCTGCTTGGGCAGAGTTGCCCTGCCCCCTAACAAGGGGCTGAGCTCCATGGAAACCGGTTTTTTGGGTTTTTGTTCTCTGGCGGCTTTTCAGGCCTTTTCAGAGGGTCACAGCAAAGTGAACTGTTTGCACCCAGACCTTGGCCTCAGAAAGAAGCCATAGTCTGCTCCTCTCTCAATGGTCCAGAACACAGAATCCCCCTCTGTAAACTCTGTTGAATACTACAGCTTATAATAGGCAGTGTGTGCCCCCAGCAACCATCTCAATGGTTGACTAAGGCCCCCACTTGTCTCTGTACTCCCATGCCACCAAAACCACAAGCAATACTGGTCTGGGTGAGCCCAGTCCTGGCAGCTGCCATTCCCAGGACTGCTAACTCAAGTCCATACCAGGTCCTCTCAGCTCTGGCAGTGATGGAGGCAGCTGTGGTGGTGGTGCAGTGGCTGGAGTGGTGGTGGCAGCCATGAGCCCCAGGGACTGCTGACTAAAGTCCATGCTGGGTTCTCTCAGGCGTGGGTGGTCAGCAGCTCTGGTCAGTCCCAGGACCATGGGCTTAGGTCCATGCCTGTGACTGCCCAGTCTCAACAACTGTCACTTAAGTCCCTTTGTTCTGTTTGAGTGTTATCAGACCCTTCCTATCTCGCAGCCACTAGCTTCCAAGCTATTGCTGGTCCCCGAGAGTAAGGCACTTTCCCATTGGGGTATTACTTTCCAATGGCTAGCTTCCAGTGGCTCCCTCCCCCTTCTGCCCTTCTGTTTATCTTCCGATATATGTCCGGGCAATCCCAACTGCTCTGGTCCTCTCCACTGATGATCCTCTCCCCGCTTAGAAATCCAGAAGTATAAAATTTTACATCTCAGGCTGATTTCATGGGTGTTCAGAGTGCTCCAGCAGATATCCACCTCAATTCAGGGAACCAGTTGAAATAGGGTCCCATCTTCCTCCACCATCTTGCCCTTTCCCCTAAATTTTGTGTTTCAAATTTGTGGGGAACTGAAAGTTATTCAGGAAATGATGTTAGAAAAAGAGGATAATCCTCTGGAGGAAAAAAAGTGTTGGATTTTTACTTCACCCCTACTCCAAAATAAGTTCCAGATGAATAGAAATTTTAACATAAAAAAAAAAGAAACATAAAGTACTGAAGAAAATAAGAAATTCTCTTATTCATTCTCTACTACTTTTAAAAATTACAAAAATGAGGGGCGCCTGGGTGGCTCAGTCGTTAAGCGTCTGCCTTCGACTCAGGTCATGATCCGAGTCCTGGGATCGAGCCCCGCATCGGGCTCCTTGCTTGGCAGGAAGCCTGCTTCTTCCGCTACCATCCCCTCTGCTTGTGTTCCCTCTCTTGCTGTGTTTCTGTCAAATAAATAAAATCTTTAAAAAAAAATTACAAAAATGAGTAGGAAATGCATCTAAGTATATTTCAAAACTCAGAAGTTATAATGAGAAAATAGTGATAGCAATACATAAAAATTATTATATAATATAATATAATACTTTTATACCATATAATATATATGTATATGTTATTATGTCTGTATACATATACATATAATTTTATACATCACACTGTGATGGAGAGTGTTAAGGAAACAGTCCTTCTCATATGTACAGCTGGATAGAAAAATGGTAACAGTTTGGGGAACAGCAATTTGGGGACTATGTATTAAAATTAAAACTGAATGTTTGTTCACCCAGCAATTACACACACAGGTGTTTTTTTTTTAATACATATATAATTACATACATTCAAATGATAAATAGTCACTGCAGTTCTGTCTAATACCATAAAATTGGAACCACAAGTTTGTTATTTTATAACTAGTTAAGTAACTTATCATGTTCATATAAAAAAGAATTATTGTACAACCATTTAAAAGAAAAGCAGAGTCTCTCATGGTTTGTCTCCCTCTCTGATTTCTTCCCAGTTTTCCCTCCATTCCCCTGTGGTCCTCTGTGCTAGTCCTTATGTTTCACAGATAAGTGAAACCATATGGTAATTGACTTTCTCTGCTTGACTTATTTCAATTAGCATAATCTCCTCCAGTTCCATCCATGACGATGCAAATGGTGGGTATTCATCCGTTCTGATGGCTGAGTAATATTCCACTGCATATGAAACACATCTTCTTTATCCATCCATCTGTAGAAGGACATCTCGACTCTTCCACATTTTGGGTATTGTGGACATTGCTGCTATGAACATTGGGGTGGGTGTGCCCCTTCTTTTCACTACATCTGTATCTTTGGGGTAAATACTTAGTCCAATTCCTAGATCATAGGGTAACACTATTTTTAACATCTTGCGGAATCTCCATACTGTTTTCCAGGAAACAAACTGAGGGTTACAGAAGGGAAGAGGGTGGGAGATGAGGTAACCCGGTGATGGTTATTAAGGAGGGCACATGTTGTGATGAGCATGGGGTGTTATACGCAACTAATGAATCACCGAACACTACATCACAAACTAATGATGTAATATATGTTGACTAACTGAACATCAAAAAAAAAATTAAAAAATAAAAAAACTGAAAAAATAAAAATAAAAAATAAAAGAAAGGCACATATTTAGTGACTAGTATAACAGGACTTCCAATGGAAAAAGGCAAGGAGTAAAATAGTTTGTATAATATGCATAATATACATGTGTTATCTTTACTAAATTTCAGGGAGAAAAACCTAGATCTGCTGAAAGACACACACACACACACACACACACACACACACACACACACACACACACCAGGCATTGTTTCTAGAGTCTTCTCCTCCAAACTTCTACTGAACTTCATGAGGCATTAAGAATCAGAATCTGAAGCTCTGTATGCAGGTCTCAGCTTTGATATTTATAGAGCATGTAATGCTGGGTGGGTACCTTAACCTCTCTTAGTCTCAGTTTACCTCAAGTATAAAGCAAAGTAAAATTTTATTTTAATGAAAGATAGTGTGTCACAATAAATCAGATCATGGGCTTTGGGGCCACAGACCTAAGACTAAGTTTCTGTCTGTTATTTCTTGGCTTGGTGTTCAGAAAGATTAAATGATTTGGTCAGAGACATACAATTGTTACAAACAGAAAAGACTAGATCTGTGGACTGATTAATTTTAATAATCTATTCATAACATCAGATTACATTCTCAAACATATTTCCTTGATAGCAATAAAAAAATAAGTAAATTTTCTTAAGTTGTTCTTGATCAATATAAACTCTGCAGTTTTTATTATATAATTCTTAAAAATTATTAAATATCTTGGGGCTTTACAGTATGTTGACCTCAGATTTCTTATTAACTTTTTCTTGCCTTAAAGCAGTAAAAGCTGAAACATGGTATGCATTTTTATAATACATTTTTTCCTTCCCCTTTAAATAGAAGTATTATTTAGCAAAATAATTTGGAAATAAAAATATAGGGGGACCTGGATGGCTCAGTCAGTTAAGCATCTGCCTTCAGCTAAGGTCATGATCCCAGAGCCCTGCGATCAACCTCCACATTGGGCTCCCTGCTCAAAGAGGAGACTGCTTCTCACTTTGCCTCTCCCCCAGCTTGTGCTCTCACTAGCTTGCTCACTCTCTCTCAAACAAATAAGTAAATTCTTAAAAAAAAAAAAAAAAGAAAAAAGAAAAATATACGGTATTTAATTTTGTCTTGGATTCTTGTGGGAGAGTATGTTTGGAGGCAATCTTCAGGATAAGAAAAGATAAATGGCACAACATGAACTGGCAATTAGTAAGTTGAATATGTATGCACAAGTGTGTATTAGTTTTGGTTAAGAGTCTATGTCTTTTTCTATGCATTTAATTTCAACATGTTTTTGGAATATTTGAAATAACTTTGCTATTTACTTTCCTCAAATTAAAACAGTACAGTGAATACTGTATAATAAACATAATCTTCAGGAATGACTGCAGTCTGAGAACATTGGCAATTCACAGTCCCTTTGGCTAAGACACTGTATGTTAATTCATACAAATGGTTTCTTAAAGAATTCATATTTTGAACATCAATGCATAATGCATCCACTGTTAAATCCAAGTTCAAGGCTACCAATTTTTGTTGCTTAAATTTTCCCTTTGGTTATGACATTTGTTCCTACTACCCTCACAATTAATAAGTTTATCAGGGTGATCTTTTGCTTCATTCTTATTATCTAAAAGATATGTTTTCATATACATAAACAATGGTCAGAAATCCAAGTTAGGTTATGGAAAGTCATCTAAACAAAGAAGAGAAACTAAAGACAATAGATGACAGTGTCCTTTGCCTATAATTACTAAACAAACAAAAAAATCTGAAAGCTTCACTGATACACAGAAAATCATAATTCAATACTATTGTTGGAGATTAGGGATTCAAAAAAAGTCTTAGAAAATATATTTGCAGTTAACTATATAGAAGGATTTTTTTTTTTCTTTTTAGATAAAAGGTGATTTCAAGTAAGACTCTGAAATGAAATAAACAGTACTGCAGGATGGTCAAGAGACATTTGAAAACAAGGTAAACAAATATATGTCTTACTTCCAAACTTTATTCAGAATTTAGAAACTTATATTTGAAAAACATTTCAAGATCCACCAAGTGTTTTTTGGTCACTGAGATAGAACATATTCTTAGGTACTGAACCTATTCAATAATTGCTAATAAAACATAGATCAAGAATATCTGTGTCTTGGATAAAAGAAATTTCACTTTTACTTTTATTCATTAAGCAAATATAAATAAAGCCACAAATTACACGTTTGTTAGTGTATTCTGATTTTGGTATAGGCTTGCTGGGCAAAGATCTGAATTTGGTGATACTTAATAGTACTGTCTACCCTCTAGTGCCTATTCAGTTCGCAACACCTAGAATAAACTTATCTGTAATATCTTAAATGCTTGTGGAGTATAGGAATTACATAATTTTAAGAAATAACAGAACAATATACTTAGCATTCTGTAGTACTGACAAAACTCCTAAATTTTTTCAAATGAAAGATAAAAGACATTCTGATTGAGAGTTATAAAGATGTTCTCTATAACATTCTTTAGTTCCTTTGCCAAAATTGCTGGGACTGTCATGTGTTTTCCAATAGTAAAATAACTTCAGGGTAATCACTAGATGTTATGTCTTTCAGTATCATGTCTTCAAAGGTGAAACTGCACTCAGCACTAAAAGAAGGGCAGGTAAAAGCTTTATGAGAAATAATTTGTTTACACCATGACTAAGTAATCAGATTTGAAGGTGATCATACTATCAAAATAATCAAATGACTAGAAGTTATCAACCAATATCTCAAGACATTTCCTGAGGTTTTCTGCTGTCAAGGTTTTTTTAGAAAATCAAATGGAGAATTATTTTCAATTTTTAAAAGAGTAATAAATATGTCCTCAAAACATTATTATGTACCAAGTATTTCATCATTATAGCTGTATAGAGACAAAACAAAGGTAAACCTAAAATGGGTACATTTCATTGTATGTAAATTATACTTTAAATAAAGCTGAATTTTAAAAGTTTATTGAAACTACAGAAGCAGTGTAAATAAGAAATGAAGGCTCACCCATATTTGGTGGCCAGAGTCATCAACTCCTCAGATTCAACCATGATGACTTTTAGCAAGATGCTCCTATCAAGCTCATCCAAAACTAATTGTTTCAGAGTTTACCAAACTTGCGTTGTCATAAAATGGTCTGTGCAATTGTTAAATATCTAGGCTCCATGCCCGCCTCCAAACCAAGACCTACTAAATCTGTATGTTTAACATCTGTACCATGTGACTTTAAAATGAGCATATTTGAGCAACAAGCCTTTAATTTCCCCAGCCTCTCCTACTAATCATTTTGCTACTAAAGTTTCCATGTGAAATTCTTCCAGCTCAAATTTCTATTACTCTTTGAATTGTCCAAAGTTTTATGGGCCTCTGCTTTCTATTATTCTTCGAATTGTCCAAAGTTTTATGGACCTCTGCTTTCTGGAACTCCAAATATGGCAGTATGCTTTGATGACATCCTAATCTAGGATTCAAAAGAGAAAAAATACAAGAAAAGACTAGAGATCTTCTATTTTGGTTCATTACATCAGGTAATGGAGTGAAAGAAAATAAAAATATGGCATTCACACTTCCAATGTCACCTTCCTTGGTAGACATAACATAGCAATAATACTAATATTCCTACCTTCCAACTTATGATGTACTTTGCTTAAAAACAAAGAAAAAGTTTCAAGTATTTTGAAAGTGATTTAATATCTTTGAAACAAAACAAAACAAACAAAGGCCACTACCAAATAAACAGCATTATATAATTTCATTACCGATTGGCATAAGCAAATTTATTAGTTTTAAAAAGGAATTTTAGGGTAACAAGCAGTTACTGATTTCTGAATTCAAAGGAATGCATTATAATACCCATTTGTTTTTGTTATTAGCACTTAGGTTAAATGTACAGTGAATATAGCTCTCATTGAATAAAGTGGCCTCAGCACTCTAATTATTTTGTTTTCTTCATGAATTCCAAATTATTGAATCATTTCAGTTATGGTTACAGAAAGTTGTCCAAATTGAGTACAATGATGACAAATACCTAAAATTTCGAATACCCAGAATAGGCATTATTAGAGAAGCAGTCTCTTGGCTTGTTATAGCAAGGCTTATTTATGTTTTACTAAAACAGAGGTCCTTAAAGAAGCCACAAAGGAATCATTTAGAATACTGATCAAAAACACACTCCTGGACCCAGCCCCAGAAATAATGGATACAAATCTTAAAGGCAGTGGCCCAAGAATCTGTATTTCAACTAGATTCTTTGGCAATTCATATGCTGAAACCGTTTGGGGAATCATTATGTTTTATGACCCTATACCTGATCCATATGGGATTTTTTTCACAATCACTGAAGTCACAGGAACAATATCATGGCCCAGAAGCACAGATGGATCTGTATGACAGTGTTATGTTGACTACCTATAAAAGCATTTCTTCCAAAATAAACAAATAATAAGAAAATTACTAGAAAACCTTTCTCAGAACCATCTGACATTGATTTTTAGCTACTCTTTTAGAGGACTTACTAAGGCCACAATCTGAAAGAACCAAGGTGTTTTCCTTAAATCCTACAATTGCTAAAGCAAAGTCACTTGTTTTAGTCAATTGCTAAAGTGTATGTGTGCTTCCTCCATCCATCCATCCATCCTCAGAAGGAGTTTTTCAAAAGTATTTCCTGGCTGGCAAAAATGAGTTGATAGTACAGGGGAGGTAAGGAAGACAGGGTATTACACATTACACATGTAAGAATAGTGATTTAAATTTTAAAATTCTAATATTGTAACAAATACTGCCATAAATATAGATGAAACTAGGAAAGAAAACAATTCAGAAGTAACAATACATTGTTTTGTTGAAATCTTATTATTTCTATTTATATATAATAACGTTTCCTGCCTACCATCCTTCTTTCTCTTTCTCCTCTCTTCCTGACTTCTGACTTTGCATCCTACCGTACATACTTTCCTCATTTTTATAGTTCCCAATTTGTATGTAACTGATCACTTTATTTTCAGGTAAACAGTTTATCAAGTTTTTACAGTATGTGCTTGGAATATTTCGGAGGACAAGATATGACAAAAAATTGACCCCATTTAACAACAAGTCACATTATAACCGCATGTTTTAAATTGATCTTTGCCCAGTACATAAATCTGGTGATAATCAGCCATAAAAATGATTAGATAACACACGCAATTATAAGTCAGCTTCTCTTCACATGCACACAGGGCACATGCATTAATTAAACCAAAAAGACCGAGAAAACAAAATATATTGGGTATATAAATCTATACATCAAACTTACCAGAGGAAAGATAAATATTATATTCATTTATTCAATTTTTTTCTGGTCTTTAAAAACAAAAACACTTATGAGAATGGCTGATAATCAGCACTAGTTTGCATAGAAATTGATACCCTATGAAGCCATTTACTAAAGAGCACCTTGACAGCCTTGAAAGAGTCAATGCCTCTCATAAAGAGAGGTTATCAGGAGGCACAGAGCTAGCAGAATATTTATGTAGTGCCATTTTAAAATAGGTAAATAATTTATTAATATGGTTTCTTTTCTTTCACATTTTAAAAACAAAATGTTTTTAAAATTGAATAATCATTTTAGCAAGGTGAATCCTTCAGCGATAACAGAAAAAAACCTTGAAGAAATACAATTAAAACTATGACAAAGCACTAATTAAAAATTGAGCACATGTTCCAATATGAATGTTCCTACATATCTAAGATACAATTCTTGAAAAGTTTTCATATTGAACCCGTCATTGCTTAGACAACATCATTTGATAAAATTACATAGACCTTTCCTTATCATGCTTATTTTATTTATTTTTAAATCTTGGATAATGGCTTTTAGGTCCATGTTTAATTCACATTATTAACATTATAAAATTACTTTTCCATTCACAGTAGTTTTAGTCTCCAGTTTTTTTAATTTCCATATCTTAGAAGTTTCCCTTAAGTCTCAGAAAATATATACATATGTACATTATAAGCAGTAGGTATATATGTGTGTGCATGTAACAGGTATACAGATATATTTCTGGTAGGTAAAGTAATCATATAGGTATGTGAAAAATGTAATAGGCATACTTATATGTAAATAAGTATGTAGGAGGGATGTGGTTTGCACACGTGTGGATGTGCTGACAGGGATTTTGTTCTGACTCCATATCTTAGTATAATGTAGGTTCTCAATAAGTAGATAATGACTGAACCATGTTTCAAAATTTAGCACTAAACTTCAACTGTAAAATCTTCATTTTCTCTTGAAAGTAAACTATTCGAGTTCAACAAAGTTGGTATTTCAGCCACATTCAAATATAAACTTTTCCTTTGAATTTTGTCCCACAGGCTTTACTATTTTCTCGGCAAGAATTTTTTCATTTTTTTATACTCATTGAAAATTTACTAGTGCTTAACAGTTCCTTGTGAATTTTCACCATTAAATAAAATAGATATCTTCCTGTCATATATATTATTATCCGAATTTTAGATTCAATATATTTCCCTTTAGCTCCATTTTAAAACAATGTGATGTTCTTCAAAGAAGTATATGCATTAAAATATAAAATAAAACCTAAATGTATTTTCAATCCACTGCACAACAAGGACTAACTACTACCTATTATACAATCTAAGTTATAGTACTTCATAATAGGACTTTCCTTGCTTCTAACTTCAAGGCACTCTACCATGAACAATCACCCTTCAGACTGTCCTTCAAATGTTCTTTTTCACAGGATGTTATAGACCATATGCAAAATTCTCACCCAGGTAAATTTTTTAATTTTAGTGTGTGTAATGACAAAATGATATGAAACAAAAGCTATTTAGAAAGATAAATGTTGGGGCACCTGCGTAGCGCAGTTGGTTAAGTGAATTGATTTCTGGCTCAGGTTATGAATTCAGAGTTGTGAGATCAAGCCCCATGTTGGCTTTGTGTAGGGCCTGGAGCCTGTTTAAGACTCTCTGCCCCTCCCCTGCCCTTGCTTGCATTACCTCTCTCCCACACTAAAAAAAAAAAAAAAAAAAGATGTTATTTGAAAAATAAAAAGCATGCGCCCAGATATTGCTCTAGGAACTATAGGAACTAGGAATAACAAAGAAGATATATACTATCCATGTTCTAATGAAAATTAGTCTATTCTATTAATAAGAATATGACATTATTTATATAACGATACAACACTTTTATGCATATCCTATCTTGAGATAGAGGCATTTTAAATTAACAAAAACATTCACAGAATTTACTTGGAATGAAATGGCTGTAAATATATAACTAAGTATATACTAATTGTACTAATTATACTAATTACAAATTAATATATATTCTAGCTTTATAATTTTATGTATCAGTGATTCTATATGATCTCAAATTCCTGCCCTCAGAACCTGGACACCAGGCTACCGATCAATGGTGACCTTGCCATCTACCCTCCTGCCATCAATCAGAGAATATTGTCTTTGCTAAATATCAAGGAATATTATAAATCCCTCTGAACAATTGCATTTGCACTGCTCAGTTTCACTTCTCTCATTTTTACTGTTTCAAACCCTCACAATGTCTCCCTTTAATGCTAATAAACTTCCAAGTTCCTCAATACTGTTCAACTACTGGAAAAATGGAAACCCTGGGAGAATCCCACTGACTGCCTTCTCTGTAAGGTGTCTAAATGTGGAACGCTGAAGTTGGCTAGAGAAATTCACCTTCCCATACTGGACCAGGTCTGAAACATAACAGCTGTGCGTGCTGCTTACAAATTCTAGAGTGCCCCAAGTCAGATGGCTACCACTCCCCAAAGCCATAGTCAGAAGCATGAGTGTAATTCCATCATCTCCAACCTTAACGGAGTCCTTAAGGACACCTCACTATCCTTCTATTTATCAAATGAGCTTTCTCTACTACTCCTACATAAGCCTAAGAGCAACGGAAAAAAATTACATGGTATCAGAAAGGGAGAGCGATATAATCAAATTTCCATTTTAGAAAACTCTAAATGCACAGAAAGAGATCAATGGAGAAAGTCAAAACTGAAGACTATTGCAGTTAATTCACGCAAAGGGTGTTAGCTTGAATCTAGATAGTGACAGAACACGTGAGTAAAACAGCCAGATCTAAAATAAGATACAAATCCTCGCTGTGACCTAAGAACTGAAGCTGATATGGCTACAGAAGTTTTTTTCTTTTCACTTAAGAAAGTTACCTTCTCAAGGGATGCCATGGAAAATTTAAAAAATACACACACACACACACACACACACACACACACAGTCTACCTTAAAGAGTGAACAGAGTTTCTAACAAAGAAAAAGTAAATAAATTAAGGGGCATTCATCACAAAGGAGGGGACAGGACTTGTACAATGAAATATTCTTAACAAACGCAGCCTCCTTCAGAATATATGATTTGCGCCAACACCTTGATGCGAGTGACCTAATGAACCACATGCATATCTTGAGCGAATACCCCAGAAAGAGACACGAGGCAACACAGAAGCTACGCAGGCCCTTACCTTGGTACTGGAGAAACAACCCACAGCAGGACAACAGCGTGGGGGGTCTATCTGCATGGCCACTCCGTTCTCAGGGCTTGGTCCCCCACTGCCTACCCCCTTGCTGCTGGGGCTGCCAGAGTTGTGGCTGATCAGAGCGAAGAGAGCCGGCACCAGCCTGCTGGGAGAGACCCCCACCTTTGACCTCCATCCGGGTACTAGGACCCGGAGTTCCCACCCCTGGGCCTGAGCGGCTTCCGTTGGCTTCAAGACATCTTTCCCTACCATCCAAGGATCGGCGATAGGGTGAGTCTGTCCCGGGAGATGTGGAGGGAAGTGGCTAGCAGAGTTAGAGATGGATTTGGGATCTCTGCAGGGTCCCTGTGTTGCTGATGGAACGGAGGTGGGAACGGGAGGCGCATGCTTTGGGCTCCTCAGGATGTAGCCTCGCTTGAAGAGGAAGCAGGTGCTGCCTGAGCCCATCAAGTGAGATGAA
Organism: Procyon lotor; assembly: GCA_028646535.1. Classification (NCBI taxonomy): domain Eukaryota; kingdom Metazoa; phylum Chordata; class Mammalia; order Carnivora; family Procyonidae; genus Procyon; species Procyon lotor. Next base: position 99,285,424 of record CM053603.1, read on the forward strand.
TTAAGAGAAGAAATGGGGGCCTGGTATTGCTGTGCTTTGTAGACTCTTAAAGAATTTTGGCCTTATGTGGAGACAAGTGGAAGTTGCTGCACTTGTGAGCCGAGAAGTGACACAGTCCAACTTCTGTTTAGTAAGGATCTCTGGTTTTTGTGAGGAGAATAAATGGTAGGGTATCACTTATGGAAGTAGGGACATTTATTGCAAGAATTAAACGGCATTGTTGTGCCTCCGTGGCGTAGCTGGTTAAGCCTCCTACTCAGGGTTTCAGCTCAAATTATGAACTCGGGGTCCAGGGATGAGACCCCTGGGGGCTCCGCACACATCAGGGAGTCTTCTTGGAACTCTCTCCCTCTTCCTCTGTACCTCCCCGCTCGTGTTTTCTTTCTCTCTCTCAAATAAATAAATAAATCTTAAAAAAAAAAAAGAATTAAGTGGAATGCTAGTGACTTGACCCAAGATAGCAGTAATGAAGGTGGTAAAAAGTGGATTCTGGAACTAGATATTTATATTTATATATAGTGTTGGCCTGTTACAAATAAAGCTGGTGTAAATATTCATATACATTTTTCTGTGTGAGCGATAAGTCTTCATTTCTCTGAGATGAATAGCCAGGAGTGCAGTTACTGAGTAGTATGGTAGTTGCATGTTTAGTTTTATAAAAACTGCACAACTTTTTGGAAGTAGCTGTACCATTTTACATTCCTGTCAGCAATGTATAAGTGATGTCACTGTTTTTTATTTTAGACATTTTCATAAGTAATATCTCATTATGATTTCAATTTGCATACCCCAAATGATGTTGAGCATGCTTGTGCTTATTCGTCATCTGTATATCCTCAACAGTGAAAGGTTTCTTCTTTCTCTTGCCCATTTTCTAATTGGATCTTTTTTATTGTTGATTTTTGAGACTTCTTTTTACATTCTGAATACTTGTGCTTTGTTGGATGTGTCATATGCAAATATTTTCTCCCACCCTGTAACTTGTTTTTCCACCCTCATAACAAGATCTTTCACAGAGCAAAAGTTTTTAGTGTTAATATGCAGCTCATCAATTTTTCTTTTTATGAATGGTGCTTTTAGTGTCAAATCTAAGACCAAATTGCCTTAGCTAGGCCTACATCCTGAAGCTTTCTTCTATTTTTTTCCCTAAAATACATATATTTAAGTTTATGATTCATTTTAAGTTAATCTTTGTGTACAGTGTAAGAATTTTTTTTTTCGCTTAAGTACATCCAATTGCTCCAGAACCATTTGTGAGGAAGGATATGCTATCTCCATTGGACTATTTTCCCATCTTTTTCAAAACTCATTTGGGCATATTTATGTGGGTTTATTTCTAGGTTCTTTATTCTAACCCACTGATCTATTCCACCAATACCACCCAGTCTTGATTACTATAACTGTATAACAAGTTTTAAAATATATATTAAATGCATGTCTTAAAATTGGTAGACTGATTGTTCCCACCTTAATTTTTTTCTAAAATTAGTTCAAGTATTCTAGTTCCTTTTTATTTCTATTTGAATTTTAGAATAATCTTTTGTGTCTCTACAAGAAAATCATGATGGAGTTTTAATAGGAATTACATTAAAACTATTACATATTAAAAAAACCCTGTAATTTATCAATTTAGGGAGATTTGACATGTTTACTAGGTTAAGTCCTCAAATATTTGAACACATTATGTTTGTCTATTTAGATTATCTTTGATTTCATCAGCTTTATGTAGTTTTTTTCCTATCGCTTTATGTAGTTTTCAACATGCAAATCCAATCCATATTTTAAAAAAAAATTTATTATTTGAGAGAGAGAGAGAGCTCATTAGAGGCGGGGAGAGAGGGATTGCACAAAGGGAGCTTTGAGCAGAGAGCCAGCTTGATGCAGGGCTGGATTCCAAGATCCAGGGATCATGACCTGAGCCGGAGGCAGCCACTTAACCAGCTGAGTCACCTGGGTGCCCAATGGGACCCAATATATATTTTGGTAGGTTTTCATCAAAGCATTTCATTTTTTGTGCAGTTGTTATTTTTTAAATTTTAATGTCCATATATTCATTGCTGATATGGACTTTTGATTTTATCTTGTATCTTTCAGCCTCACTGGGCTTACTTATTCTATTTTTTTTTTCTTTTTGGTAGATTCCTTGGATTTGTATGTAGGCAGTCATGCCATCTGCAAATAGGTACAGTTTTATTTCTTTCTTTCTGATCTTTGTAACTTTTATTTCCACTTTTTGCCTTGCTGCACTTCCAGAACTATGATGAACTGGAAATTTATCTGATTGTGATGAACTGGAAGTTCATCATAGTTCTGGTGAGAGTAATCATTCTTATCTTGTTCTCAGTCTAAGGGGGAATGCATTCAATCTTTGCTTCTTAAATATAGTATTAGTTGTAGTTTTTTTGTAGGTGTTTTTTATCAAGTTTGTTCCTGTTTTTATCATATGTGGGTGTTGAAATTTGTCAAAAGGGTTTTCTGTGTTGTTTGATATGATCATGTGACATTTTTTTTTAACCTGTTGGTATGATAGATTGCACTGATTGATCTTCAAATACTGAACCAGCTTTGCATCTCTGGAATGAATCCTACTTCATTATGGTAGGTAATTCTTTTCCTATATTACTGAATTTATACTTGGCTAATATCTTGTTAAGGACTTTTGCATCTGTATTCATAAGGAATATACATCTGTAGTTTTTTGTGTACTGACTGTCTTTGTCTGATTAGGGTATTTTAATAATATTAGCTTCATAAAATGAATTGGAAAATTTTCCCTTGTCTTCTATTTTCCAAAATAGATTGTTTTGAATTGGTGTTAATTTTTTAAATACTTTGTAGAATTCTCCAATGAAACCATATGGACCTAGATATATCTTTTCTGTGATTTTCAAAATTTTAAACTCAGTTTCCTTAATAATTATAGAGCTGTTCAAATTCCTGTTTCATATTGGACAAGTTGTGAGAGTTTATTTTTTTTTAAGGAATTGGTCCATTTCTTCCTGTCAAATTTGTGTGTGATGTTATTCCTGATATTTTCTTATTTATATCCGTAGGATCTGTAGTGATATCCTCTGTTTCATTCATGATATTGGTAATTTGTATTTTTTCTGTTTTTTCTTTTCCAGTGTTGCTAGAGGTTTGTAAATTTTTTTTTAATCTTTTCAATGAACTAGCTCTTTCTCCACTGATCTTTCTACACTGTTTTTTCTCTTCTCAGTTAAACTTAAATCTGCTCTTCTCTTTATTGTGTCCTCACTACTGCTTGCTTTGGGTTTATATTGATCTTCTTTTCCTAGATTCTTGAAATTAGACTTAGATTATTGATTTGTGACTTTTACTTTTTAACATGTGCACTTAGTGCTATAATTTTCCCTCTCAACATTGCTTTAAGTGTGTCTCACAAATTTGATATGCTGTCTTTGCATCTCATTCAGTATACTGTGTTTTTTTAATTTCTTTTGAGACTTTCTACTTGACCTATGGATATTTAGAATTGTGTATTTTAATTGCCAAGGATTTGAAGATTTTCCTGTTGCCTTTATGTTATTAATTTCTGGTTTTACTGCATTGTGGTCAAAGAATATACTCTTGTTTCTCTTCAGGTTTTTTTTGTTTTGTTTTGTTTTATTTTATTGTCCTGAATATGGTCTATCTTGGGGCACCTGGGTGGCTCAGTGGGTTAAAGCCGAATATGGTCTATCTTGGCATTTATTCTGTGGGATATGAAAATGTGTATTCTGCTGCTGTTGGGTGGAGCGTTCTATAAGTTTTAATTAGATCCTGTTGGTTGACCTTGTTGAAATCTTCTGTATTTTTGCTGATTTTGTCTAGTTCTATCGATTGTTAAGAGAAGACTATTGAAATCTCTAACTAGCTGTGGATTTGTCTGTTTCTTCTTTGAGTTTTATCTATTTTTGCTTCACATGTTTTGCAGCTTTGTTGTTTTGATGTATACTTATTTAAGATTGCTTGTCTTCTTGGTAATTGATCCTTTTATTATTATTATATAATGTCCATCTCTGGCTCTGGTAACTTTCTTTTCTCTGAAGTCTTAGCCACTCCTGCTTTCCTTTGATTAATGTTTATATGATATATATTTCCACACTTATACTTCCAACTTGCCTGTATTGTTGTACATAAAATTAGTATCCTGTAGACAACATATAGTTAAGCTATGATTTTAATCCAATCTGCCAATCAACTGCTGTATTTAGAACACTTATATCATTTACATAAAAATAATTAATGATAATCTAAGGCTTAAGTCTACCCTTTCCCATTTATATTCTTTTTGTTTTCTTTGTTTTTAAGTGTATCTTTGTATTTTTTTTAATTGGTTACTGTAAGTATCACATTAAATATGCATAATTATCACAACGAACTAGGGTCATCACTCTGTCTGTTCCTGTGAAGTTCAGAAAACTCATTTCCTTTTATATCCCTTTGTTTCTCCCATTTATGATTGTTAAATATCTCCTCTACATGCGTTTGGAATCACAATAGGCAGTGTTATAATTTTTGCTTTAATTATCAAATGTAAATTAGAGAACTCAGGAGGAGAAGGAAAACCTGGTGCATTTACCCAGTAAGGTATGATCCACTGAAATACATATAGCTAAGTACAAAGTTACCTGTGTAGCTTTAACTTTGTTATTCATTAGCATGATCTCCGACAACTCACATTTTCTCCACTTCCTCAATTGTAAATAATAGCAATTTACCAAGTCTATTTTAGGTATCCATTTCAGATTTAGGGCTTTATGATTTTATGATGCAGATAAACTTATTAGTGCTTTAATTATTTGTGGCAAAGTACCAAGGGTCAAAGTCCATCACTAAAAGAATGATACGTAAGTTACATTTACCATACTGCTTCATGTTTTCTGACACCTTCGCTTGACAATTCCTGAAATTCTTCTACTACAGACATTCACAACTAACATGCACAGTTGCCTCTTTGACCTTATGGTCACTTGAAACTGATTTATTCTCATGACATTAAACTCAGAATAGTCACTGCTACTCCCATAATTCCACCATTCATTATCCTTCAGTTCCACAGACTTCACATTTTCCTTCTTTATATTGTTAAGTCCCATGATTCTAAACACAACAGAAAAATCACCTAATTACCAATGAATCTTGTATAACGTCAAGTAAGCAATTTCTGAGAGAAGCCCTCAGTTGTATTAATCAACTCTTTTATTTGTCTACAGTCAAATGTCATTCCACCATCAGATCTGTAAATGTCACATTTTTAATAATGAGAAAATTCTTCTTTCTTTTTAGCACTCACTCCATACCATGAAACTTCTTAACTTGTTAGACTGTCATTCAATACTTCCATTTCTTATACATTAACTATAAAGTTTTTGCTTTGGATATATGCTGACATCCCTTCCCTGAAATTTAAAACTTCAAAGGTCAAACACTCAATGCCTTATAAATACCAAACTGAATAATACTTTCTCTTTCATCACAAGGCCTTGCCATTTTCAACCACTAGGTGCTCCTCAGTTTCAGGATTTCCTTTTTCTAAGACGCATTACATTTTTATCTCCAGAGTTCTAAATTTTCCTTCTTTTTTCTTACTGCACTTAATATCTCAGGCGGGGGGGAATGTCCTTACATAACAGACGTGAATAATTATCTTTATGCTGATCACTGCCAAATTCTTAACTCTGATCAGGCTTCTAGAACTGTACATTTCAACTGCATACTTAATCTTCCCACACAAATGTCCTACAGGCCTTTCAGATACAACACACCCAAACTGAACTTCCTTTCCTGTTAGCTGTTTCTCCTATAATTACTTTTTTCTGTAACCTTCCACTCATCTAGTTATTCTTTAAGTTTCCCATTCTTCACTACAAAGTATTTCCAAAAAACCCTTTTAAATATATCATATTAATATTTCAAATCCCATACCATGTCTATTGCCATTCTAGAAAAACAAAAAAAGCAAACAAAAAACTAAGCCAAGGTATCCTTAGAAATATGAAGACAGTCATGATTAATTGGTGTTAGAGAAGTTAGGTAAGAAGAATCGGGTTCAAGGAGATACTATTAAATTGTCCAGTGCTGTGGAGAGAAAAAATAAGTTAAAGACAGTGTATCTGTACTGATTTTGAGGACAAGGCTATTAGTCACATTTAGAAGTGAATGGCGGATTAAGAAGTAAAGGCAGTGGGTGTTGACTGTTCTATTTGTGGCTTTTGGATAATGATCATAGGGATGAGAAAGCAGAAAGACATGGAATTAAGACTACACCTGATAAATTCAGTTCCAAACACTAGGAGAAAACATCTACCAAGATAGGCAAAAAGGAGGTAGACATTTATATCAATAAGAATTAATAAATAAAAATAACTAATAGCTTCGATTTTTAGTGCTTACTTTGTGCCAGGCCCAGTGTTTTACTTATATTTTGTCAATTAATAAGTTTATCCTATGTGGTAGGCTTTATTATTTATTGGATCAAAACCTTGCCTAAAATTTCCTAAGTAGTGAAATAGAAAATAACACTGTGTTGCTTTTGGCTTCTATTATAAACAGCTTCACATTAGAGGTAATGTACATTGTCCTATAATAACATAACAGAAAGTTTTAAAAATCCTGACTTGAAAGTTATGATACACACAGGTGAACTCCAAATGGAAAATAATTATTTACAAAGAACAATTTTTAAAGATTCATTTGTTTATTTATTTTGAGAGAGAGAGAGAGAGAGTTGGGGCAGTCAGAAGGGCAGAGGGAGAGAGAGAGTATTAAGCAGACTCCCCACTGAGGGCAGAGCCTGACACCTGGCTTGATCTCAGGACCCTGAAATCATGACCTGGGCCAAAACCAAAAGTCTGGCACTTAATCTACTGCACCACTGAGGCACCCCAAGAACACTTTTTAAATGTGAAAATAGGGGTTAGGTTTTAGGAACAGAATATCCTGAATCTGAAACAATATACTTTTAGGATGCTGTAAAAAGTTAGGGTTAACATTTTGTCAGGGCCAGGACTAGGGGTTAGGCAAACAAGAGAGCTAATGCAAAATTTAAGAAAGTACTTACTCTTAGGTTCATGCAAGTGCAAGGTCAGCATTCGATCTGGAAAGTGAATGCTTCCTTAGGTTTTGTGCCTTATGTACTTTGCTTGCCTCACCCTAGTCTTGGCCCTACCATTTGGTAAATTTAATAATATGCTTTAAAAGTCTTACAAAAAGTATTGCAGCATAGAAATTAGAAAGAACAGCTAAGGCAGAAGGGTGTTATATGCTCATAGACTGTAAGACCATATTACTTCATCATCAAGCTGTATATAGTATAAATTCAATTTAAAATATTAATTAGCCAAGATAAGTATGATTAAACAAATCAGAGTATATATTACATGATATATTTTTAGCCATTAAAGGTGTACTTAAATAATTTTAATGATATTGCAAAAGTAGCATGCATATTATTAAGCAAAAATAAGGAGGTTCTAAAAGAATTTATTATCTGATCCAAATTATATAATGTACATTCATATAAAGATATATACATATGTGTGTGTTAAAGAAAAGCCAGAAGAAAATATATCAAAATGTAAGTATTTAATTTTGGTTTGTGGTCTTAGTTGTTATTTAAATATTTCACTTTTTTTAAAATTAATTAATTTATTTATTTGACAGAGAGAGAGAGAGAGAGATCACAAGTAGGCAGAGGCAGGCAGAGAGAGAGGGGGAAGCAGGCTCCCCACTGAGCAGAGAGCCCGATGCGGGGCTCAATTCCAGGACCGTGAGATCATGACCTGAGCCAAAGGCAGAGGCTTTAACCCACTGAGCCACCCAGGCACCCCAATATTTCATTTTATATTTTCCTATATCTCCAACATTTTCTTTAATAATTCTAGATTAAGAAGAAAAAAAATAACGTAACAGCATGTGTTAATTGAAATCTACTGTGTTCCAAATGTAAAGTATTTGAGAATTAAAGATAAATTTAAGGGGTGCCTGGGTGGCTCAGTCGTTAAGCCTCTGCCTTTGGCTCAGGTCATGATCCCAGAGTACTGGGATCGAGCCCCGCATCGGGCTCCTTGCTTGGCAGGAAGCCTGCTTCTCCCGCTACCAATCCCTCTGCTTGTGTTCCCTCTCTCGCTGTGTTTCTCTGTCAAATAAATAAAATCTTAAAAAAAAAAAACCAAGATATATTTAAGAAAATAATCCCTACTTTCTTCAGATCCCACTGTTTATTAGAGGAGACAAATTACACACACACAATTAGTTGTGTAATATAGTAGATTTTGTGCTATAGGGCAGAAAAACTGTCTATATGATAGCAAAATAAATGTTTAGTCCTTAATGAAATAGTGTGAAATAACTAGTGTAAAAAAAATGAATTGTATGGAATTGCTAAACCCAAAGCATATTTACTCTCTTTTCTTCTAAGTCAATTTTTACGAAGCAGTATTCACCTCTAGAAAGTGATCAGTTGGTGCCTAAACTTTTATGTGTGCTTTTTCATGCAATGAATGATTGATGAAAAAAGATGAACTAAGAGGTTGAACATTTAGTTTATAATCATTGTAAAGTTATCTCTGGACATTGAAAAGATATAATCTTCATTCTCTTTCATTCTGTGCATGTTTTAAGAGATGGTATCAATAAATTCTGATACCTTTTGCTGAGCACAAATTCATATTTATATATGAATGTTATACCTTTTATGCTTTGTACATTATATACTTTTTAGTAAGCTTAAATTTAAGTATATGTTCTCTGCTAATGCTACAAAAGACTATAACAGATGTTTTCAGTTACCATGAATTCCATTAGTCCATTAATTTATTACTTTGATAGGATGATTAACCTGCTTTATTTGACCTCAATAGTTACTAAATTTTATAATGGACATGTTTTATACTTAAGTTTACACTATTTTTCAACAATACATATTATTTTACCTTACTCCATATACAACCTCAACAAATGGAAAGATTCTTTGCTCTGACAGTTCTTTTTACTACTTAGTTTTCCACATTTAATTGTTCCTAAAACTTTCAAATACCTGGATGCCATAGGTAAGAGCCAAGTGCCTTTCTTCTGTCTTTGTTTCTTTCTGTAGTTGCCCATAATTATCTAAATAGCTACTTAAAATTACATTTCATGGGCCAAATAATTGAGACATTAAAAATATCAGTGACTGCCAAGGACTGAGGGTAGGGGAATGAAGGAGGAATAAGTGAAGCACAGGTCAGTTTTAGAAGTGAAACCATTCTGTATAATACTGTAATAGTGCATGTATAAGTTTCCTAAAGCTGCCATATAAGTTACCCAAAACTGAGTGGCTTAAAGCAATGTATTGTCTCACAGTTCTGGAGGCTAGAACTCTGGGGTCAAGGTGTTGTCAGGCTGAGCTCCTTGTGAGAGCTGTGAGGGAGAATTTATTCCACATCTTGTCATAGCTTCTGGTGGTTTGCTAGCAATCTTTGCATTTTGTGGCTTATAGATGCATCACCTTGATTTCTGCCTCATCTTCATGTGCTGTCTCCTTGTGTGTGTCTCTGTATTCAAACTTCTTTTTATGACAGTAGAGATTAGGGGCCATCATAATGACATTATTTTACTTATTATCTCTGTCAAGACTATATTTCAAATGAAATCACATTGTGAGGTTCCAGAAGGTTAGTATTCAAACATATATTTTGGGTGTTGGACACAATAAAAACCATAAGAGTGGATATATTATTCATATGTCAGAACCCATGGAACTATGCAGCACAAAGACTGCACTTAAGTATGCAAATTTAAAAAAAATATTTAGGAGATCATGAGGTCCTAGGAGGCCCATTCAGCCTCCCACTGTAGCGGGTGAGGCAAAATTACTAACCTAAGTAACTTTGGAAATGAATGGAGTCTGTAAGGCTAAATGCAAAAGAAACTGCACATAAGCACTATACTAGTTGATAAAGTTTTTTTCTTTTCTTTTTCTTCTTTTTTGCCACAGAGGTATAGGTTAGCAATCTGATATTGCTATACGTGTATGCTGGAATTCAATGAGTAAGTGCATAATGGAAGGTGGAAATCAGGTTTATCACTGTTGGAGTGGGAATTTATAAATAGCAAGGGAAAAAAGACTAGGACTATTCATGGGGTAATTATTAGATTGAAGTCATTAGTGAGAACTTGAGTTTAACTGAGTTAATGGATGGTTACATATAGAAATATTCATATATATGTGTATATACAGGAGGCAGTATGCAAAGGTATATTTATTTGTTCTTTCAGTTGGGGAGGGCCTAGAAGAAATGGCATACCAGAGTGTTGAAGCCCTAATCCTGAGTGGGATGGTATTTAGAAGTGGAGGCTTTAGGAGGTAATTAAGTTTAGATGAGGTCTTGAGTAGAGTTTTCATAATGCGATTAGTGTCTTTATAAGCAGGGGAAGAGAGAGATGAGCTCTTTATCTCTTCACCATGTGAGGACACAGTGAGAAGGCAACCAACCTTCTGAGGGCCAGGAAGAAGGCCCTGATTAGGACGTGAAACTGCCTGGCACCTTGATCGTAGACTTCCCAGCCTTTAGAAATCTGAGAAATAAATGCTGTTTTGATCTATTCAGTCCATGATATTTTGTTATACTATTAACTATTTTGTTAGTTAACAGCCCAAGCTAGTAAGACAGAATGATTATAGTGCTTCAGATACTATTCTAAGCTATATATATATATATTTTGTATTATAATAAAATGATGCATTTAATATGTACAGAATTCTTATGAGGTAGACTTTATTATGATTCTGTTATGATCCTCTGCCCAGCGTCTCACAGAAGTTGTCAGTCTGTCTTTTGAACTCAGGCAGTCTGATCTCAGAGTCTGTGTGCTTAACAACTATGCAATGCTGTTTCTCGACTACTTATGTCTATAACATCTAAGTTAATTTTCCTATTATTTTTAATCTCAGTAGATACTATTGAAATGTCAAGAGAGCCACTACAGTCTTGCTAGTGAGTTTAAATGGCTTTTAATTAGTTTTAGTGCTGATTTTTTTTAATGGATTGATACTTTATGACTACTCAACTCTTAAAAATATGTCAATTTCTACTCCCTGAAACTGAAACAAGAGCATTAAATTCAGATAACATATTTTCAAGTAACAGTAATGCATGCAGTTGCATTCCAATATAGACTTAAGATATGATGCAAGTTTAACAGAATTAATCTATCATGAATACAGATAAAAAAAAATTTACAACTTGAGACAGAAAGTAAGGTGTAAGTCAGGTATAAGTCAGTTCTAGTCTTTCTTTTACTCACAAAAACACTACCCAATTCTAAACTGTCATTTCAGTTGTCTCTTTTGAGACTATCAGTTATGTCATCTCCTTTAGGCCAGATTTTAAACACCTTCCCAATTCACTTTACTCTAATCTCCATAGTATAATCTCTTTTGTATAGACAGAGGAAATCCCTTCTTTTTTTTTTTCTTTAAGATTTTTTATTTATTTGACAGAGAGAAACACAGCGAGAGAGGGAACAGAAGCAGAGGGAAAGGTAGCAGGAGAAGCAGGCTTCCTGCCGAGCAGGGAACCCCATGCGGGTCTTGATCCCAGGACCCTGGTACCACGACCTGAGCCAAAGGCAGACGCTTAACAACTGAGCCACCCAGGTGCCCCAGGAAATCTCTTCTTATCTAGTTCTATCCCAGAAACTTCCAAACCTTAATCTAGTCTCTCCAAATTGGTGGAATCTTAGTAACTGAAACAAACCATGTCAATATCCCCAGTTAGTTTGAGAATCTATTCCACTGTCCATTTCTTCAGCCTTTGCCCTTAGTCCTTGCCCAACGTCATTTCTTAAATCTTCTCCTGTTATTCAGACTCTTCCCAGAATCATTTACTTGGCAGATAGACGGGTCCTAAAACTGGTAGACAGGCAACTATTGGAACAAGGGCCACTTATTACAGTATCACTATCAATAGAAGTAACAGGTAAAGGCCTTCAGGTTTCTACTATAGAACTCTTATTTATCCATCAGGGGCCAGGAATGGCTTGAGTAAACTTGCAAAACCTATAGAAACATTAAACTACCCCTGTGAGCATTAACTTCTCATAAGGTGCCACTAGATTCATGAAAGTGATGCTCATGAAAGCTATGGACACCAGCCAGGTATTTACATACGATCACAGGATTGGTCATGTGTGTATCCTATATAATACTTTTAGTTAGGGATCATTACAACAGTAACGTTTCTTCAAAACTTCTTTATAACTTTTCTTTTGTCTACATCCTCAACATATACTTACAAGGAAACAGAATTTATAATAAAGTTCGCATGTGTCCAACCTTTCATCTGACCCTGAAAAACAAGCTGATTTTATAATCATACACTCTCACATTCTTTGTGGTAGTAAAAATGCCATATATTTTACAGCCAATGGAGGTAATATCCCACCAAAATGTAAATTTCCCAGGAATATTATTAAAGTCTATAATTTTCTTACTTTATCCCTACCTATGTAAGCTCTGAAAGTTATAAGCATACATCGACGAAAAGAAAGAAAGAGACAGAAAGACAGAAACAGACTTTAAAAAAAATTAGGGAGAATTTTGGCCTGTTAAGACTGACACATAAAATCTTGAACAGCCTAATAACTTTTTAAAATGTCTTTTCCTGGGGCACCTGGGTGGCTCAGTGGGTTAAAGCCTCTGCCTTCAGCTCAGGTCATGATCTTGGGGTCCTGGGATCGAGCCCCACATCAGGCTCTCTGCTCAGCAGGGAGCCTGCTTCCCCCTCTCTCTCTGCCTGCCTCTCTGCCTACCTGTGATCTCTCTCCTCTCTGTCAAATAAATTAAAAAAATCTTAAATAAAATAAAATAAAATAAAATGTCCTTTCCTGGACTTTCTTCTCCTTCCTGAGGTCTGGCTCAAGCAGAAATCATTAAACTATTGTGTAATGGAATGATAGACAGTGTACATATTCCCTGTCAACCCCTAGCCATTCTTTTTTAGTCCATTTTGTTTGCCATAACAAAATGCTATTGCTTATAAGCTATAGCAGAAAAAAAAATTATTTCTTACAGTTCTGAGAGCTGGGATATCAAAGATCAGGGCACCAGCAGATTCAGTGTTTGGTAAGCTCCCACTTCCTGTTTCATGGACCAGTCTTCTCATTGTGTCCTCACATAGTAGAAGGGACAAAGGAGTTCACTGGGGTCTCTTTTTGAGGGCATTAATCACATTCATGAGGGCTCCACCTTCATGAACTAGTCAACTCCAAAGGCCCCACCTACTAATACCATCATCACATTGGGCCTTAGCCTTTAATGTATTGAGTTTCAGGGGGAGGTGAACATTCAGTCTATAACACATTCATAAAAATAAGGCCAACCCACATAGTTAATATATTTTCAGGCTTACCATAGCAACCCTATCACTATGAATCCTTAAAACACAGCCTTTGCAAGTATGCTACACTTTTTTAAAAAGTACAAATGAAGGGGCACCTGGGTGGCTCAGTCAGCTAAGAACATTAAGCATCTGACTTCGACTCAGGTCCAGGGTCCTGGAATCGAGCCCCGCCTCCACTGCACTTCAGCCCTACCCCCAATCCTGGTCCCAGTGGTCTGCTTCTCACTCACTTTTTCTCTCTGCTCTTCCCCCCACTCATGATATCTCTCTCTCTCACATAAATAAATAAGTAAGTAAGTAAGTAAATAAATAAATAAATAAATAAATATTTTTTTTAAAAAAGAGTACAAAGCTAGAGTGAATCACTTTTATAAAATTTTGGACTATTATGGTAGATAGTAATGGTTCATATATTTTTATTTAGATATTTCTTAGAAATAAAAATGTGCTGATTTTTTTTTATTTGTACACAAGCGATCATAGATTTTATTCATAGCAACCAGAATTTAACAACAACTCAAATATTCATCACCAGGTGAATAGATAAAAAATAAAGTTATACAATGAAATATTACTCAGCAATTAAAAAGAATGAACCACTGAACCACAGATGCCTTTAACAATGTGGATGATTCTTAAAGTAATCACATTAAGTGAAAGAAATTATAGATAGGAGAATACATATTTTAAGATTCAGAACAGGCAAAACTAATCTATAATAATAGAAATCAGGAGCAGGGGTTCTGGGGCACCGGGGTGGCTCAGTGGTTAAAAGCCTCTGCCTTCAGCTCAAGTCATGATCTCAGGGTCCTGAGATGGAACCCTGCATTGGGCTCTCTGCTTAGCAGGGAGTCTGTTTCCCCCTCTCTCTCTGCCTGCCTCCTTGCCTACTTGTGATCTCTCTCTCTGTGTCAAATAAATAAATAAAATTCTAAAAAAAAAAAAGCAGGTATTCTCTGGGATCCTAATTTAAAATTTCTTTTTTATACCCAGGCCATTATTAAGCCATTGTTAGCAAATTTCCTGAATAAATATTAGCCACTTATATATAAATAGATGTTTCCACTTTAAGTGTGTGAATAACATACTGACATGTTCAATGACAAAATACATTTGAAAAATAATTTCTCATTATCATTTCTTCCCCTTGGGAGAACAATCATATAGTTGAAAAAAGAATGATCATATAGTTGAAAAAGAAAAAAGAGGGGCGCCTGGGTGGCTCAGATAGTTAAGCATCTGCCTTTGGCTCAGGTCATGATCCCAGGGTCCTGGGATCGAGCCCTGCATCGGGCTCCCTGCTCAGTGGGAAGCCTGCTTCTCCCACTACCATTCCCACTGCTTGTGTTCACTCTCTCGCTGTGTTTCTCTCTGTCAAATAAATAAAATCTTTAAAAAAAAAAAAAAAGCTAAGTAATTAGTGTAAATTCCTTAAAAACTTTGATTTTAAAAATTTCTACTTGAAAGTTTGGGACATTTCATATCATAAAAAGATTAGTACCTAATTTTGCCATAGATTTTTCTATGAAGAGAGAATTCATTGCTACTTACCTTTTGTTTGGGGGTAAATGGATTGCCTCCCATTATTCATTTGAAATAAATGTTTAAAGACAAGCTACATTAAAAACAAACTAAATAAAACTTTGCAGAAGTTTCAGTACAACCTGGAACCTGCTGAGCAGATAGCCCAATGCAGGGCTTGATCCCAGGACCCTGAGATCAAGACCTGAGCAGAAGGCAGAGGCTTTAACCCATTGAGCCACCCAGGCACCCCCCAATACGATTTAAACTGCTCAAGATGGCTTCCTGTTACCAAATCACTATTTTGTGCTTTGCTAGTAAAATATTGACTTAATAGCCTTGCTCTTACAATTTACTATTTCAATAGCTACTGTTTGTGACCACCCACCTGCCCAGAATATATGTGTAAGAGTAGTGTGTACTGAACCTTTCTCCCTGTGTACTGAACACGTGTACAATACTGTGTACTGAGCCATTCTTTTATTTCCATCATAATGTTCCTTCTGTTTCTTCTGATGCAGTTTTTATTTTTGAAATCTCAAATTTCTCCATTACATAAGCATTCCATAAATATTGCTCAAAATCTTTCAAAGGAGATGAGCATCATTCAATTGTTATTGTAGAGTTACACACAATAATAAGTCCAAAACCGCAAATAACTTATCTGATGTGAACTTTTGCATGAAGATTTCATTTTAATGTGAAATAATATCTAAGCTTAAACAAGAATGTTACTTTTCATGTCTCTAAATCACTTTCCTAATTGTCTTCTAGTAAGTGTTGTTAATTCCATTTGCCAAAATAAAATTTTAAAAGGTTAAATAAATTACCATGTTCTACCAAGTTAATCTCTGTATTTCATCTTTCTTCCTTCTTGTGTAACTAAGTCTGTCTGCCAAAAGAATATGTCCTGTGCAAACAGTGGCAGGATAGGCTCTTGATTTTTTCAATCAGAAATCTTCTTATTAAATCATAAATACGTATATGAAAGGAATTCACCTTCACTTGTCTCCAAATTTCACTTCCTTTACCCCTGCCTTATCTCTTCCTATGAATGCTTATTATAGTGATTTGAACACAGCAGTTTATTATACTTAGGGCATTGTTATTACAGTTACAAAGCATTATATTGTGCCACAAACTGTGCTAAGAATCAGTGTATAATAAATTCCTATCTGATTTCCACAAATTGAAAGTTATCACTATTCCCATTTTTCAATAAGGGAAATTAATGCTTTAAAAAATGTGAAATTATTTGCCCAAGGAGATTCAATACCAGGCATTCTAACTACAGGGCCCACCTCCTCATCAACACACTATAACTCCACATTATCCTGCCTCCCTTGGCCAGTTTCTAACAGGCGTTACTTGCTATGATGCTGTATTTGTGTCCAGTCCTTAGTATCTTTCATGCACATAGTGCTTTAAATGTAGCTGACCAGAAGCGCAATGTACTACTTCTGGTACCTAAGACAGAACAACAGTGCTTGTGGCAGGCAGTTTTTTCAAACCACTCTTCACTTTTACTCAATCTCCTCTCATTTCCATTGGTTTGGCTGCCTAGCTATCCTGCATTTGACATTAGTTTCTGTTCTATGTACTTTTAATCTCTTCTAGGCATTATTTTTTATATTTTACTAGAATCTGGATTCTTACCTATATTAGCCTTTGATTTCAGATCCACTGTAGCTTTGAGTGGGTTGCATTCTTCAAAATCCTGTCTTCTGATTTATCCATTCTTTCCACCAGGGGAAAAGTATTTAGATTTTGAGACTGACTCATATTAGCTAAAATAACAAGGGATTAATGTATAAACCAGAATGTCATTATTTAAAGTGAAAACTGTGTTACAGAGATCAGGATAGTTACATCTGTTTCCAGTGGCTTTTCTTTCTGAAAAAAATGAGGAAAGAAAAAATTGAAAAGAGGATATTATTTTGTGAGTATAGAATCAAGGCAAGGGTAGAACTGAATAATCTTAATGGATAATTTATTCTGATGCACAGCAGGACATTTATCCTTGGTATTCTTTCATGAGAATGTCTACCTCCCGGAGACAGTGTTGGAGAAGTTGTGAAAAATTCCTGCTCACTGACTTCCTGTAGTCAGTTCTTGGTTTTAATGGTTTTTCCTCCAACTTGATTGTTTTAGTTTTTATTTATTCATTGATTAATTCATTAAAAAATATTTATTGAACAAAGACCATGTGCTAAGCACTGAGTAAATCAGTGAAAATACCACATTAACAAAGCAGACATGGTCTCCATCCTCAATGAACTTATAATTTAATGATGGAGTCAGTTATTAAAGAGGTAATCTCACAGATACCTAATTACAACTGTCTTCATTAGTCTGAAGAAAAACTAAGCTGGTTATGAGACAGCAAAACAGAAGACCTGGTTTTCTGTGGGAAGTTAGAGAAGACTTCCCTGTGGAAGTGATTTTTTAAGTAAGGGCTTAAAGGATTAGTAGGATGGACCCAGCAAAGTAGAAGAAGAGGCAGTGGGGACATGGAACAAAGTCCTCAAGTGGAAAATAATTTGGATATTTTAAGTAAATTAATATAAAGTGGATGTAGCTGGAGCTTAGTGAATGAGAAAAAAGTTGGTATTAACAATAAGGATACAGAGGTGAGGATTTGGGAGGTAGAGATCATGTGGGGTATTTTTGATTATATTACAGATTTTGGATGTAGGGAATTTTTTGAAGGATTTTTATGCAGGAAAGAAACTGATCAGAATTGCTTTTAAAAATTACTGGTTTTGGGGCTCCTGGGTGGCTCAGTCATTAAGCGTCTGCCTTCGGCTCAGGTCATAATCCCAGGGTCCGGGGATCGAGCCCCGCATCGGGCTCCTTGCTTGGCAGGAAGCCTGCTTCTCCCGCTACCATTCCCTCTGCTTGTGTTCCCTCTCTCGCTGTGTTTCTCTCTGTCAAATAAATAAAGTCTTTAAAAAAAAAAATTACTAGTTTTGCTGCCGTCATAAAGGTGTTTAATGGGTTTAGGATGAAAAGTGAGTATGGTTAGCATAATTATCCTTTGGTTTAGTTCAGGAATAAATTATGATGGCTTAATGAATAGTTTCTTAGAGATGGAGAGAAATAATTTCAAGAAATATTTGGGATATAAAATCAATAAGCTCTCTTATTCCTGTCATGGATTCCTGACACTATACTTAAATCATTCTGACCAAATCTGATTATATAAGAAACTCCTCAATAGAAATAACTGTATAAGATATTCTGCAGATGGCTAATATTTTCCATTATGAACTGATAGTATTATGTTTATGATTTTCACTTTAAAGGCCTCTAAGTTCTTAAGAGCAGAATATTGCTGACTCTTACAGATTTATTGCAGAGGTCAATATTTTTTTTATTGAAATTAGTAGAGTATGTGCAGAGTTGTGAGAGCTGTGATAGCAACCTGGAAGACTCTGGAAAAACCTGATCACCAACTGTACAACCACTGTAATCTCAGCCAATCTCTCATAGCAGCGTAAGTAGGTCTTTTCCTACTTCTCATAAAAGGCTACATGGAAACAGTGATTATTAATCAGTGCAGAGATAAAGATGGAAGTACCACCAAATTCAAGAAGCTTCAGTTTATTTTCATAAAATGTGGTTAAATGAATATTTTAAACCATGATGATATGAGATTCTTTTTTTTCTTGCAGAAGTACGTAATGATTTCAGATGCAGTTGTTTGAACAAGTCAGCGTTTTTCCAAATCAAGAATGCTTTTTTAAAAATTGCAATAGTTTGAATAATTATAACTATGCCATTAAGTGATTCAGCAGCTAAAAACTTTTAAGTGTAGAATTGTGGTTAATCTTTTCCTTCAAATAATTTACAGACTTTGCTGTTCTACAAACTTAATAGTTGATTTAAGCTAATACAGACTGAAACTGAAATGAGCTGTGAACAGGGAGCTAAAACTATGCTCTTCAGCATTCCAAAAAGTTCTTGCTTGGGGCTGACTTGAGTGTCAGGGACATCAGATTAGATACCACATGACTGTCAAATGGTAATCTAACTTCTTCTTAATTGCTATTGTCTGGTCTGTCCATACCAATAGTTTTTAATACCTTAAAATAACCTCGCATGTGTAAGTCACATCTCCTAAAACTAGTTTGTCATTTCCTTGAGATTATACAGTTTTGTATTTACGATGGCTTGCCTTCAAACAGTGGATGTTCGATAGCTCTATGCAAAGTACAGTACCAAAAGTTCTTGTCAATACCTCACCAGCTTTTTGACAAGTAACTTTGCATCATTCCTAGAACACACCTAAAAGTCACAATTTAAACATCATTTAAGAGGCATTATGTTACATTGTTCTATTCATAAAATTCCTGCCCCTTTGTTGCCTGTATTATAGCAGGTTTAACATTTAAAGTGATAGAATTAAATTCTTCACTCAAAACACAAAAGATAAAAATGTGGGTGGGGGAGATTACTGGAACAGAAACAGGACTAGTATAACTGGGAAGAATCAAGCAGTAGTATTACAGGCAGCAACGTTAAAGTCATTCAAAAATAAGCCTTAAAAATTATATTTTTTACTTTAAGGAAGAAGCCTATAAAAGCTTATACAGAGAACTTCCAAAGATATTTTTAAATGGCACATATATTATTGAAGGCTCTTCTCCTATTTCAATTCTAACAATATTTAAATTATGAAAACAGTTTATTCTCTACTCAGGACGGTGGTGGCTCTGTCTGCATACAAAAGCAAAGCAAAGAATTGAGACTGTTACTTCAAATAATATCAAAACGATTGATAACTCTGTGGAAAAGAAGGAAATGTGAATGTTTTTAAACATCCACTTTCTCATCCTTCACGTACCTATGTGAGATCAATCTCTATTGGTCTTTCATCTATCTCATCATCTATCCCATTTATCCCATTAGTTAAAGGACAAAATCTAATAATGAGAACCATGGCCTGCATTCTACCATGCTAGTTTTGAGCGAAAACATCATAATTTTCTTAATAACATTCCCTTGTTTTTAATGATTTAAGGCTTATTTATTATTTTCTAATGCTTAGAGTGCACATACATCCAGAGAATAAAATAAAAGCATATATATTGAACAAAAGATATACATGAGGCCCCATAGAAGAGAGTAAATACAAAAACCATAAACAAGTAAGTGAAGTCAGCTTCAGTATTTTCTATTTCAGTACCATTAACACTGAAAAATCTGAGCCTCAGGACCTACATCAACAAAATAAAATAATTCTAGGTAATGTGTATAATGCCCAGTGATGCAAGCACTGGAAAAATATAAAGTTATAAAAGATTGTTCATAGATATGAAGAAATCTGCTCATTTATTTTACTTCCTTCTAATTTACATACACCCACTTCCCATCTAATGAATAGTAGAATCACTCTAAATTTTTAATATTTTAATGTATATACAGCTCATTTCCTGTTCTCACATCCATCAGCACATTCAGTCTGCCCTTTTGTCCCTCACTGATGTTCAAGGCACGTGTAGAATGAACCCACCACAAGATAAAATATAAAGTATAAAATTCATCAGAGTGACTTAAAAATCAGAGGGCTTTATCATTGACATATAGGCTAGACACATGTTGACTCGTATAAAATCAGGTAATTGACAAAGTCTGGGTCATCTGGCTATGAACAACACAAAGAAAGTATCGCATGGAACCATGAATAGATACTGCCCTTTCTCACTTTGCAGATGCCTCCCTTTTTTGGCTCAACCAAAATTAACTCCTGTTATTTTGCTCTAGATGAAACTTACAATGGGATCTAAAATATTTTACCATCCTGCATAGTAAGTTAAGGGCAATCTCTCATTTTTACCACGTTAGTCTCACTCTCTCTAAATTGAAAGGAATGGTTTAAGATGAATAGAGGTAAGGCACATCATAATTGAACTTTT
>CM053603.1:99306747-99438204 GCA_028646535.1 Procyon lotor
GGAATGGACTGAACAATGGAGATCATGTTGCTTTTAGGATTTTTGATGTTAGAATTCATTATTACACTGAGATTGTTTTCCCACTGGTAAGTATCTTGATATTCAAAATTATATAATCTCCCCTCTACTAGGATACATCTCAAACTGCTTGGTATACATTTAAGCCCTTCTCACTGTGGCCCCAGTTTGCCTTATTAGTATCTTCAGCCATTCCCTCCATTAACCTCTTACATTTTAACATTCCATATGCTTCTATACCCGTGTGCCTTTGCCCAAGTTGTGTAGTACCCTATCAACTTGACACCTTACAATGGAAACCTTTGCACTATAGAGTCCCTATTCAGTACCCAGTCAGGATAAAGAAGAATGGGAATGCTATCCACATATCCTTCTGCAACCCCAAACAAGGCCTGGCATTTCCAACTTAGACTCTGGTTTAATAGATCTCTGAAAAAACTCCATAGTCAAAGTGTGGATCCAAACATGAATGTTTCTGTCACTGACATCTTCATAAAAAGTTTCTTTGCAACCTGAAGCAATATTGAAATTCCTTCCTGATGATAATGATTGCAGTGATGATAATAATGATGATGATGAACCTCATGTAATGGCCATCACCTATTGAATACTTTTAATGTGGTGGCCATTGATCTAAATGTTTTACATACATTATTGCTAATACTTGCATCTTAAAAAGTCTAAATGAAACTCATGATTTTCCTTCTAAACATCTTCCCATCCCACCTTCTAGTCATCCTGTCTCAATACAAGTCATCACCATCCACTCAGTTCTTCAAACCAGAAACCACAAATCATCCTTGATTCTTTCCTTTCCTTCATGACTCACACTCATTCTGTAATCCCTAGCCCATTGTTCCTAGTTTCAGGACATATTTCACACCTATTCCCCTCTGTCTTCACTGCTATTAGCTAGTCCAAGTCATCAGTATCTTTAGGATGGAATTTGGAAAAAAATTAAAATAAAATAATAAAAATGGCACTACTAAATGCAATGTGATATTCTGGGTTAGATCTTGAAACAGAAAAGGGCCATTAAAGAGAAACAAACAAACTGCTGAAACCTAAATAAAGTCTGTAGTTTACCTAATAATATTGTACCAATGTCAATTTCTTAGTTTTGACATACACCATCACTATGTGAAATGTAAACATTAAGGGAGCCTGACTAAAGGATGTACAGGAACTCGCATTACTTTTTATCTATGCAACTCTTCTGTACGTCTAAACTGTCACAAACAAAATTTTTTTTAAAAAAAACAATGTTTTCTTAGCTACCATCCCAGTCCCCTTCAGTCCATTCTTAGCTGCTGGAGTGACCGTTTAGTAATATAAATGTGACCATTAAAAGAACTTAGGCATCTCAGAGAGATTGAAACAACCTGTCCAAGACTGTGTAGGTATTAATGGCCGAATAGGAATTCTCATCCAGATCTGATGGGTTCGGTGTGTCTTAAGCATTGTATTACTGAGTTTTCTATGTGATGAATTCAGCACTTAACAAAAAGAAGTCAGCGTCTTCCAGCTTTGCATATGTCCCATTCATGGTTTAAGATTGGACTGATTCAAAATCCTGAGAAATCCCTGTCAATCAATACCAACTAAACTGAGAGGCCAGAAGAGTGAGAAAAAGTCCTTTATGTTTTTCAGCTTCAGTCCATTTTAAAAGATTTGAGATAAGGCAGGGTCTAAGATTTTCTTAAGGGATAAGAAAAGATCCTCCTTTGAGGTTTTTGCAGTAGTCACAATTGCCTTCACTGTAATGGCTTACAGGGATGGACATTCAAAAGGACACATCCATAAGTAGAACGGTCACTAGCAGAGGTCCCAAATTCTGAATATGGAGCTTCATTCTTCCCTTTCTTATAATGCAATAGGGAGATCATGAAAATGTCCTTCTAAAAGTTAGTTTCATCCCATATTCTACAGTGTAATGGAGAAGTGAAACTATTTAAAACCTTCAACAATTTTCAAGCTATATTATCACGGCCTACTCACTCGTCTTAGTTATCAGTACCCAAAAGAAGCTCTAGTATCTCAGGTCTTACTTTCACAGGGGAAAGACATTCAGCAGTAAGACCTGTTATCTCTGGTTATCTATCTCTTTTGACTTAGCTTTCTATTAAACCAGAGTAGCTTTAGTGGACAAACTTGGACAAAAGGTGAGATTACAAGCTACAGTAGTCTTTTCTTACCCAGCCATTACCTCACCTAATAACAGCAGGAGGCAGAATAAATCTAAATCCCTATAGTACTCATGTAATAAAGATTTGTAGTTCTTGGGTTTAGATTTTTTATGTTTTTCATTTGTTTTAGAAACTTAAATCTTTTAAGATGAAAACATAATCCGTAATGAAGTAATATTGACACAGAGCAGAATCTACATACCACAGTGATAGGAGATCCTTAACTATTTAAAACAAATCTGATTATATCACAATTTCAGAACTATAAACAGTCAAAAAAGTACATTTCAATAGCAGTGCAAAAATTTGTTTTTATGTTTCTTAGATATCAGCACTTTATAAAGCTTCAATAAAATTTATAGTTTGTGAGCACTTTTAAGGCATGGGAAAGCTTTTCCTGGGGGTTATTAATCATTATGATATCTGCCCTCAGTCCAACATCATGTTTCTACACAGCTGGTTATTCAGAAAAATTCAAGTTGAAATGTTTACTAACTTTTACAGTGGGTCAAGATATGAAACTCAATCCATGTCTCATGTTAATAGGTTTTTTAAGTTGTATATTACCTTTTTAAATATCATTGTAGCATTTTACTAATTGATAGTAGTAATGGGATAATGGTACTCATATCTATATATATATGAATATTTTACTTTACAATCCCAGTATATTAAATAGTCTTAAAATTAATATTTTCATCTTAATTTTATGTAAATCTACTTTGCGTTTAAAGAATTTATTATCTCTACATCCCTGACTCTATTGACTAGCAAGAAATTCTTATGTTGCATCTTCTAAGACACACTGGACTCCATGCCATTTAGTTGCTTTGACAGCAGTTTGAAATTCTGCAATCCTTTTGTACAACTTCTAAAATACTTGAATTATAGTTTAAATGCATTAAAAGATGTAAAGACAGTTTAGGATCATTTTTTCTCTAATGGAATTAGAGTTCAAACGCATGTATGTTTCAAGGACAACATAAAATGTCAACAATAGACAATTTTAACAAAAAGTTAAACATCCAAGAGAGCTAAGATGTAGCACCACAGTGGCAAGGTTTCAGATTCCTAAAAAAGACTGACTTTTCCTATCAATATCCATAGCTTTAATGAAAATAAATAGATGCTTACAGTTTATAAAAAAACTTATGTTTGTATTTGCCTTAAATGTTTCTTATTGGGTTAAATTTGCCATCAGTTAAACTCTCATTGGTGACTTTACTGTATCCTTCAGTAAGATAGAGGAGAATATGATTATAGTAGCATTTCAAAATTCAAACTTTAATAAAAACATGGATGATTTTTCTTCTCTTGTTAAAGTCTCACATCACCTAAGTGAAAATGTGGTTAGCTATGCATTAAAATTTTGATCTTTCAAGAGAGAAATATATTTTGTGTATTCACTCATATGATCATCCATGCAACTCTTTATTCATCATCTAATTTTACCTCACGTTTGTCCACAAAAAGATCAGAGTCTAAAATATAGGATTAGAGTTAGTCATGTCCTGTCACTTGAAGTGTGAAATCTTGTACATTTAGCTAGCATAGAAGAGATAAAAATATTTTAAATTGCTTATCTCTCTAAGGGAAGGTGGTACATTAATACTTGTATGTATGTCCTGTTTTATTTAATACTCTTGGCCGGATTAACATTCAAGTAGAATTTTCATTAAAGTGGTAGAACTCTCAAAAAAAAAAAAAGTGGTAGAACTCTCACTCAGTTAAGCAGTTATAACATAGGGTAAATCAACCAAGCCTACTAAATTATTGCTCTTATTTGTAAACATTTAAGCAGCTGAACATAAGCTTCATTAATACTGCATCTATACATACTACTGGGCATGCTCCTTTTTCTGCTTTGGCCACTAATGAGCAAGATTAAACAAAGTTTTATATCTCCTCCTTTTCTGTTTCCTTCCTTCCTTTCTACCTTCCTTCCTTTTTTTTTTCTTTCTTTCCTAATATTTTCCCTCAGAGACATACTCATACTAAACATTTTCCTTAGTCTTATTTCCTTAAGATCAATATGTATATTATCAATAAAGAAATCTAAGGAAAGTAAAAGAAGTTACTACTTTTCTCATCCTGTCACATTTCTTGCCACCTCTTGCACTCCAAATTCCTCCCCCTTTTCATCATTTCTCTCAAATTTTACAAGAACTTACAGGGTATATATATTTTAAGACTCTGTTCATTCAGTCAACAAATATTTACCTACTATCTAGTATTTCTAAGGCTGTGTGTTAGAACTAATAGGAAGAAAAGTAGTAGTAATATGGCTATTCTAGAAACAAGTTAGGATCCATGAAACTCAGAAGTTTGATCAGAGCATATTTTCCATAGCTGTGCAAAAAGATGGTCTTAGACAACAAAAAACCTTGAAGACAGTCTATGTTCTCAAGTGCTTACAATATAATTGAAAAGCCAGGTTCTTGGCACAGACAGGCAAAGTGACTGAAGGGCACTTAGGGTAAAATATTCCAACATACCCAAATCAGCATAGAGTAAACAATGTGCATAAGTATTTGAGAAAATATTCAAAATTTAGTTACTGTGTCAACTAAAGGCCTACTGGATAAAGGAGATTTGAAACTTAATTTTGCTGTAATGAGAGGTGCATATTTCAGCAAATAAAAGAATAACCACAGTAATTTGTACAAACATAGGAATTAGAACCTGCCTACTACAAGGTGAAGCATTTACTCGATTAACTAAAGATACTTGCCGAGAACAGTAGTTTGCAAAGTGGCGGTTGTTGAATGGGCATGTCAGAATTACATCAGGAGTTTTTTCTGACTACACATTGTCTTCCTTCCCTCTTCATTTTCTGTTTGCAACACCTCTTTTCATTATTCTGTGATGCCCCTTGCAGTAGGAGTAAGAGCAGAGCTGTGCTTCTTGCAGTAGGTTAGGCAGAGAATAGCTTTTGAGAAAAGTCCTCCAGAATCAGTATCTCTACTCTCCCTTTTTAAGACACAATAATTTATAGAAATGCTAACATATTTTTTTGAAATGGGGTGGTTTAGTAGTGAACATGGTTTCTTAGAACTAGGTAGCAATTAACATGAGCTGAGAAGTGATTTGTTGTCAAATTCAAGCCTGGTTCATTTAACAAATAAAGCATTAACAGCTAGATTTTATATATTGTTCAGCACTCCACACTATCACTTACCCCATTTTGAACCTTAAATTTAAATATTTTTAAAATTTAGTCTGTAAAGGGAACCTACGTAGCTCAGTCAGTTGAATGTCCAATTCTTGATTTCTGCTCAGGTCGTGATCTCGGGGTTTCAGAATCCAGTCTCACCTTGGGCTCTCACTGAGCTGAGCAGGAAATCTGCTGGAGATTCTCTCTCCCTCTCCCTCTGCTCCCCCCATCAGCTCACACACCCATGCGATCTCTCTCTCTCTGAAATAAATAAGTAAATATTTAATGTATTATGTATTATGCAGTTATACAGTAATGTATTATGCAAACTGTCACTTATTTGATAAAGGTGTTAGTAAATAAGTCTCTAAATATATTCATGGGTGTGTGTGTGTATGTGTATCCTATCTATACCCTATATTATCTCCAGAATCACTTTAGCATTGTTTCAGCTATCAGTGATCCACATTTATAAAGAGAGAAGGGTATATGATCCAAATTAAAGAGCAATTTCAGTATCATTTATACTACTAAAAGAATGTTATGTTACTATGGCCCAAAAATAGCTAAGGGACAGCAGACTTATTATTTATATAGGCAGAACTACTAATTTAAAAAAAAGAAAGAAAAAGAAGACTTAGTAATTCATCTTACACAGCTATCCTATGAATTAAGCTGAATGTTTTAATATGCACTGTCACCTCAGTTTATCCTTGTGATTTCATTTGCATTAGAATTGCTTTTAATTATAGCTGGTTTAGTTACTTTAATGTTAAGGTTTGATTCCACGTTCAATGATTATGTTAACAGATGATAGTTGAAGGGGCTTAAAATCATGTTGAAAGATATAGTGAACCTACTATGGAATATAAACATTTCCAAGGGTAGAACACCAAAAGTTAATGTGAAAGTCTTGTTTAAATATCCTCCATCAAGCCTTTATCAGATGGTCTTCAGAAAAGGAGAACATTCCATTTTTTCCCTTTCTCTTTCATTATCCTTCTTGTTGAGGAAGGTTTTCTGAAGGCAACATGAGTGACTCGTGGGTCTAATTATTCCACAGATTACTTATACCTATTAACATTTACTGTGTGCACCTCCCTTCTATTGCCAGCTAGACAAGTAAAGCATCTGATGAACTGTTCATTAAAAACGGAGGAACTGATTTCACTTTTGAATCCAAACCAGGTGAAGAAGAGCACAAGTAGGGGGAAAAAATCCCAATTCAGTTTAATACATATAAAATGTCCAATTTAGATAGACTTTAAGAGTTTTTTTTTTTCCAATTACAATATATGGCTAATAGTTTACATATTAACAGAATTTTTTTTGTTATAAAGTTAGTTACCACAGAACAACAACAAAAAAAACATTTTAATATAAATCATCTTATCAGAATTCTATGTGGGGGGGAAGCCTTAGAATTTCTGAATAGTCAGAAAGTTTATACTATAAATAAGGAAAAACCACTGAAAATGTATAGGTTTCAGAAATAGGAAGTGAGTGGTCTTAATACAAATATTTTACATTTGTATCTTAATTTCAGTTAAACTGGTATTTTGGAAGCCATGGCAAAGATAGTACGTTGAAAAGAAGGAAAATCAAGGTTTTGAGATTTTAAAGATAGGTTCCATATTTTTAAAGCATTTGCTGATTCTCTCCTAATTTCTAGAAGTGGTTCTAGTTTTACTCTTACAGGTTCTGACTTTTTCACCAGACTTATAAATGATTTCACAATGAAGAGAGATATGTTGAATTATTTTCTCAGGCTAGGTACAAAGACAAGTGAATTGGACATTTTGTCATTGGGTGCAAGGACTCTCGTCCATCCCTGATCTTGCCTTGGCACCTAATTTGAGCTCAATAAATGTGCCCTTAGTCACAAGAATATCTTGGTACTGAGTCAGAACAGAAGTAGAAGCAGAGCTGTCAGGAATAGTGAAAGGAATAAGGCCAGGAAGAAGAGAACTTCTTTCTGTCCCTCCACACAATCAGATGACATCTTTGTTTCAACATTTTTCAGGGTTAACTTTTCCTCCCCCAACTTAGGAAAGTTATGCTTTTATTTTAAATGCTACCAAAAACCATTATATGGTCTTCCATCATCCTATAAAACTAAAAGTAGTAAAATAGCCAATAGTACACAAGCCCTATATTCACATAGAATACAGTATTGGTAATGTGATACATGTCATCATCAAGAGAACAACCTGCTAATTGTTACAAATGAATTAAAATAAATTATTCAGGTTTATTTTTACTGGTGATCCTATTTTTTTCATGAAAATTATTTGGTTTTGATACAATTTAATATACTTCAAACTATCAATTCAATGTACTAATAAACAAGTAGATGGACTGAATATACTAATGAAACAGTTAATTAGGTAAGCTGGGCCTTTTTGTCACTGGGTGGTAATAAGGAAAGCCTCCTTTTTACTAATGTTCATCTGTGTTTTAATGTTTAAATACACTGTAGAGGTTGGGCCACCATAAATTTATTATAATTCCTCCTTGCAGCAAATATTATCAGAATTAAAGATTCTACCCAAACTAGTCCCTCTTCACAACCGGTAACTCCTGGTATACACCTGCTTTCCTGGTACGAGAAATCATCTCCTTCCATTTAGGTGTCATAAAAGTATACTAGAAATGGTTATCTGTTTTTATTATTATTACTACTTTTATACATTTTCAATAAAGAATGATATTTAAAAGAAATAAACAGGATGATGAATGTCTTAAACAGGACCTTTACTTCTCTTATATTTACTTTTAAGATTTCACTTTTCTATTTACCTAGATGAATTACAAAGGTCTTGGCAAACTAATAAAGCTACTGAAATAATTTTATAAAATTGATTCTAGAAATAGAAAAATGAAAAAGGAACACTTGTTTTTCTTGTGACTTGTGTTGAATATTTGTAAGAGATCACTTTTGTTTTACTTTAGAACTTAAGTAAGTCCTTTACTTGAGGATTTAAATCACAATTTGAAATTTATCCCTATGACTTAAATAATAAAAGGAAACAAATTGAAAGATAAAAGAACTTTTAAATTCAGAAATATTAATTACAGTGTTACTTTTTACATGTGAATATTTCCAAAGTGAAGACTCATATAATTTCATCCATCTTCACTTGACCATGGCTAGACAGAAGCAAGGAAAGTAAATGCATAAACTAAAATTGTTATACATGTGAGAAAAAGTGCGTAATTTACATGTAATATAATTCAGCATATATAAACTATATACATGTATATATAGTGTATATACATATATAATAGTTATACACACACATATATACACATGATTGCCCAATTACACATGTTATTGCTCCTATTACTTTTAAAAGGCCTATAGATATTAAACCGGACACTTATATG
This sequence comes from Procyon lotor, assembly GCA_028646535.1. Taxonomy (NCBI): domain Eukaryota; kingdom Metazoa; phylum Chordata; class Mammalia; order Carnivora; family Procyonidae; genus Procyon; species Procyon lotor. The sequence continues at coordinate 99,315,493 of CM053603.1, forward strand.
GTGAAATTAGTGATAGTTATTTATAATCTGTTCACCTGAATTTTCAGTTGAGGATTTTGAGCTAAGTATAAATTATAAATGTCTAAGTTCAAATTAAACTAACTCAACTCACTTAATTGAAAATGGAGTGTTCTTTTATTATCATTTCTTTTCGTATTATCTTGAATTGTTACAGTCCTATGTCTCATATTTTGTAAAGCATTTAATGTTTTTGTCATAGCCATTTTACAACATTAATTGGCTCAGACAACATAATTGCACAAGAATAGGACTGTGTGAACAATGGATTTACACTAAATGAATCAAAATAATATGTTGCAATAGTTAAAGAAAATTCCTTATGTTCTACAATTGCATTATCAACTCTTATAGTGCTAGACACAAATATTCTTCTCAGATATCAAGGGTTTAAAATTAACATTCCTAGTTGAGGGAAAAAAAAACAAAATTTTAAGTTCAGTCATTAAACTTTCCTTGTAATCTCTCTCTGAACTTTTTCATCCATACATATACACATATATATATGTATATGTATGTATTTAGTATTTTGTAATTGGAGGAATAATGTAGCCTTTTAAATAAAAACATAAAAACATCACATAATAATACTGTATATGATCAATAATATGTTAAAACTGTTACTGTGTCGAACTAATATTTCACTTTCAACTATTTCCCAGTCAGCATCTTCTAGTTAAAGGGGCATTACAATACATTTTATTTTCAAATGTTATTACTATAATTTGTAGTAAAGTAGCAATGAATAATAACAAATTTCTGCCAGATCTGGGTCTGCTTCAGTCAAATTGACCATCACTATGAGGTGAATTAACAATTTTTTTCTCAAAAATCATTTTTTACCACAACAAAAACATGGAACAAATCCTAATCATAGAAACTATAGTAATACCCATGGTACTTTCCGAAAACATATCTGGTATTATAAATTAAAGCTAACTTACGTAATTGTAATGCACAGCTAAAATAAGTAGCCTAGCCAAAGGTGTAGAAAACTCCATGGAAGCAAAAATTAATCTCCTTGCATACAAAACTCTATTCTCATATAAATTTATTTTCACTAAACAAAATTTATTCCTCATTCAAGAGTAAAATTACTACCTATATTAAAGACAAGACAGTCTTACTTTCTGTATTTAATAAATAAAACATAAACATAATTATCAAGTTATATTGTAATTTGATATGGTTTATGGACACACATTTTTCAAATGTCAAAAGCACCAGGATCGTTAGGGATTATACTTTAACCTGATTTGTATAATATGCCATGTTATAAATGTGTACATGGTTATTAAGTAAATGATTACTGTCAGAAGTATCTAGCTTTGCATTTTGAATTTTTATTATGCACATGCTTCCTACCATTCACCAGAATATTTTATTAAGGAGGAATGGGGACATGATAAATCACTAGTTTACAGGGACTCCATAGATCAGGTTTTGAAACACATAAAGGTATTTAAAACCCTGACTTTCTGTGCTTAAAAAAAAAAAAAAAGGCTTCAAGTGAAGAAGGGAAGAATGATTAGAAAGAATAAGGAAAGTGAGATAACTATGGAAAAGCTAACTTATAGGAAAGTAAAAAGAGAATAAACTGGAAAAGGAGAATGACACTTACTTAATTGTGGATCTGATCCTCTTGTGTAAGAAAAGCTACATTTCAATATTGTATGTAGAGAAGTAGTGAATTATGTTTTTCTTCTTCCGAAGTAATTCCACTGTACCTCAAACAATGGAAGACAAAAATTTTAGGTACAATGTGCCAAATGCAAGGTGGCCCGAAAAAGTTGCATTTTTGTATTGATACATGTGTGTTTTTTATTTTACGCATATTTATGTTGATACCCATTTATAATTAATCAAGAGATATACAAATATGTTCTTCTAGACATGGGCTTTTTTTTAAGTACAATGCCTTAATTTTTATATCAGTAACACAGCTTTAGAAGCTGCAAGTCTTTTTTATGAAAAAAAAGTGATGTAAGGCATTGGTGACTTGGGGTGAATTACATTCAACACATAAGGATAATTTCTACTAAGGGCAGCTTGAGAAAACTAATGCAACACTGGCCTCACTGCACAATTCTGCAGCTACGGGGTCTGTGAATCTCTGGAGCTCTGCTGCCCTCTACTGGCGAAGTGAGATAAGTGCCTGCCTCAAAACAGGTTTCTCTGTATCAGTTTAGTTTCCTCCGCAAACAAGATACTGGCGCCTTAAAAATCCAGTTTTCTTTGGTCTCACTCACAAATAAATGGATCGTAACTTGGATTATTGTCAGATTAATTTTAAACATTATTTTAATATCATACAGAAAGGAAAACTCATTCAGCATCTTCTTCGTTCAAGCCTGACTGGGGCCAGTTTCAGTTAGGTGGCTGGAAAAGAAACCAGTAGCTAAATATAACAATGACAACTTGTACAGAAGCAGGATTTGGACAGTCAAATGGGTTCCAAGGCCTTAGAGTTTGATTGGTGTGTGTGTGTGTGTGTATGTGTGTTTTTACTACATGTTTTAAAAAAAAAATAGCAATTTCACTTTCCTTTTTCTTTATGTCATTTACTATCTTAAGGTGCATGGATCCTTGATTCCTTTATTACCTCCTCTATATAATCCTGTACTTCTTAGCAATCTACTTCTTTATTTTCTTCCGATCACAACCTGCCTGGGAAAAACGGTGCATCACTGGGTTTTTGAGTTTGAAAGTCATATTCCAAGAGAAAAAAGTGAACTACATAAATCAGAATTTTTTTAAGTCCCAGTTGTATCCTGGTATGTGACGAGGTGGTGGGTTATAAGATTTATCAACATCACAGTGCATCAAACTTGTTAATAAACTAGCTTTCTGTATAACAAGTAAAAGAAAGATTAAAAAAAAAATGGGAGCACGAAAGGCATGGCATAGCTGGAGTTTAAGGTTCAAGCTTGGTATCCTCTATATATAATGTATTATGTTTTTCAAAAACTTTTTATTAAGAAAGCTATACCAGACGCATAATCACTATACAATGATTAAACATTACCTTTACAATTTATAATCACTGAAATTACAGAATAAATATATGCACATTTCTTTTGAATCTTTGTGTGTGAGAGAGAAAACATTAAAAGTGCTTCCTACAAAGCTGTTAGTGATATATACCCAGTTGCTTTTTTATTTTTTAATATTATATATATATATATATATAAGAAAGTGCAGATGTTCTCCAAAAAAATCTTGGCATCAGGATGAAGTGTCACAAAGAGGGTGCTCATCTCTAGGTATGCCTCCAGCTGTTAAACCACCAGGCTTCCACTTCAGTAGAATCCAACCTAGAATATGACTTTTCCCAGGGTGGTAGGAGAGAGCTGTACACTAGGGGTGAAGGGAAGATGAAGCCATGAAGAGTAGAGGAATGGATCAAACCTGAAATAATTAGATTGGGTTGAAAAGGAATAGGGTGCATGTGTACGTTTGTGTGTGTGTTTGTGTACCTGCACCAGAAGGAAGAGGCTGCAGGTTTAGGGACCTAACTGTGTGCAGGGATTTGTGATTTGCGTGTGGGCGTGTGTGTGTGACAGAAAAAAGAGTGGGTGAGAACATTCGAGCAAGACCCGCCCCCTCCCTCCCCATCTTGCAGTTTCCAGGCATGCAGCAAACTGCATTGTTAATACATGTACAGAATCTGTGCCATGATGGGAAGAGCAAAGAAAGCCACAAATGTCAATTTGATTTCCCCCCTCCCTGTCAAACAAAACTACAACTAAAAAAAAAAAAATTACTGAAAATAAAAAGACACATCGAATTTTACTTAATTAGGATCAATACAACGATCCCCAATATACCTTATACATGGCACAGTCAAAGTCTCAAGTTTCAGTATAAAAAAATAATGGTAACATTTGCTGGCAAAAGTCTGCGAAGGCACTTCATTGATTAATGATCTGAGTATGGCCCTTCCTCCAAATCACATCTGAGAGGGGAGAGCATACATCTGTATTTTCTAATTATCATGCGGTTTCAGTTCTGTTCGGGGCAGGGAACTTTGTGAGAATGGAGTTATTGGGACAAGTGTAAAGGGAGAAAGGAATATATTTCTTTTATTTTCCTTTTCTTTTGAAAAAAAAAAAAAAGCACTAATTTATTTTTCTTTTACTGTTAGAACCTATATGTTGTCTTCTCCAGGACTTCGAGGTAATCCGGCTTGGTTTGAAGTTTGGCCCTTAACTCGAGGTAATCACTTTTTTGGGTTTGGTGGTCTGTGAAGCCCTTTCCAGCCGAGAAGAGAAGGGTTTCTTTGAGCCTGGCATCCTGTTGTAAGTCTGGGTATTGCATGCCAGGAGGGTGGACGTGCAGTTCCTTTAATTTGGGCACTGTGCCATAGAGACAATCCACGAAGCCCACTGTGCAGGGGGCTGGCTGTGGCCTCTCTCGGTCTAGTAGCATACTGCCACCACCACAGCCTCCCCCAGGAGGAAACAGCACCACCCCGCCATTCTTCTCATGGTGGCGGAACCCAGCCAAGTCTCCCCCAGTTCCCGCAGCTACCCCTGAAACCCCACCAACTGCCGGGTGGTGAGGGTGAGGGTGATGGTGATTCACCGTCACTATGGTGTTGAGCTGGGAGCTGGACACTGCCAGGGCCCACTCCTTTTCTTTCTCCAGCAAGGTCCGGTAGTTGCTGTGGTTCTCCTTGGGTGTCTCAGCAAACTGCTCACTTCCTAGGAGAACCTCACCTATTCCTGGTGGTTGTGTCCCAGGACCTCCTCGTTCTGCATTCCCTGCCTCCTGGACTGATGAAACAGCCACCTCTTCCTCCTCTCGAGGCTTATAGATGGGGTTGTTGCACATCTGGGTAACTGGGTGGGGGATGTACTCATATACGTGGCCCACAGGAGGAGCCTTCTCTGGGGAGGAAAGAGTTGGTCTGCCCCCACCTCCACTTCCACCTCCACCACCTCCACCATCCTCAAAAAGCCGGTGGCATTGCATCTGGATGCCAGTAAGGTCCACACCTTCTTGCCTCTTGCTTCTAAAGGGCAGCTTCTTCCGGCGCCGTCGGAGCACATAGGCAAAGAGGCCTGCAGCAACAAAGACTGCAGAAAAAAAAAGAACCAGCAGGCTGAGAATCAACACAGAAAGTGGCACAGGGCCCCCAGGGGGCGAGAACTCATAAGGTGATGCACTAGTTGGCCCCCCCGCAAGGTGAGAATCTCCAGGGTGGGCTGGGGATGCTCCAGCTGGTGGGATGTGCAGCATCTCCGGGCACAGAACTTCCAGCTCAATCGTGCGCACATCACGGTGGGTGAGGTTCTCGGGGCTCCTGCAAAGCACATCACCCACCACACTGACTGAGCTGATGGTTTCAATCCACTGTTTGAAGGGGACCAGGTCACAGGTACAGTCCCAAGGATTCTCATTGAGGTCTATCTGGACGATGGCATTCAAGTGTTCTAGGACACCAGCCACAGGAAGGTAGAGGAAGTAGTTCTTTCTCAGGTTAAGACGGGCCAGGGATGTGCCTGCAAAGGCGTCTGTTGGCAGGGTCCTCAGCAAGTTATTGTTGAGGAATAGCAGCTTCAAATTGGGCATGAGGCTGAAGGCTGCAGGCTGGATTTCTCGGATGACATTGAACTCAAAGTACAAGTAATGCAAACTCTGTAGGCCTCGGAACATGCCCGGTGTCAACTTCTCAATATCATTGCCATTGAGAAAGAGGCTCTTTAGGTTGGGTAAGTTGATGAAGGCTCCATCTTGGACATAAGAAATACGATTGTTCCCCAGGTGCAAGAGATCCAGGGAGGAGAAATTCCAAAAATCAGAACGGTATATTTTCTGAATCAGATTGCTACTCAGGTAAAGTTTCTTGGCATTCAGTGGCCTTGGGAGAAGTTCGGAAATGTTATTAAATCCTCGCTCTTTGCAGTTGACAGTCAAGCCGAGGTCGTTGATGTGCAAATTACAGGTACACCCAGTAGGACATATAATGGGAATGGGTGGTCTGGTCTGGTAAGGAGCAATGGGAGGTTGGTTTGGACCAGGGTATAAAGCTTGGGATGTGGAGGGTGGCCTTGGTGTTCGGGGCTGTTTGGTGGGCTTGGGCTGTTTATTTGAGGACTTATATTCAACAGAAGAAGCGGTAAAATGGACAGAAGACAACATTGAGGAAGGCTTAGTTGGCCATGCATTCTCCTTGCTGGATGACAAGTGGGGAATCCCCAAACTAGCCTCCACCTCAGAGTCAGACAACAGGGGACAGAGTTCTGTCTTCCTGATTTCTCGCAGGTCCTTTCCGTGAAAGTGGAAAGGGGTCTCACAGGTGATATCTCCCACCAGGGCCGTGTAAGGAATGCGTTCCAGCCAGCTCTTCAGTTGCACTATCTCACATGTACAGTTCCAGGGATTTTCTTCCAGCTGGAGCTCCATCAGGCTTCTGCCAATGTGGTCTAGCATTCCTCGGTAAAAAAGAACCTTTAACCTGTTTCCACGTAGGTCCAAGTGGGTTAAGGAGACAGCCTTAAATAAATTGGTTGGAAGCATGGGGATGAGATTATCGTTTAAAATCAGAACCCTCAGTTTACTTAGGTTCCGAAATGCCCCACTCTCAATACGTTTAATGACATTGTAATCTGCCTGCAGATATTCCAGACTTTCCAAGCCAAGGAAGGTGTCATTTCTGAAGATGTCTAGTTTGTTTTCATGTAGATATAACCTCTTTAAAATCTTAAGACCATTGAAAGCTCCTGATTGAATGTCCTGCAATGCATTGTTCCCAAGGTTAATGGACACAGCGTTGTTCAAATGAAGAAAACTGTTGGTGTACAATTTCCTCATTGAATTCCTTTGCAGATACAGTTTAAAAGGTCTTGACCAGAACTCAGTAATCTGACTAATATTTGTAAATCCTTTACTGTCACAATGTATATGAAAGAGGCTTTCTTTAACTTCACAGTAGCATGGATCAAAACAGGGCTCATCTATTTCCTCTGAGTCCTCTATCAGGGGAATCGGGGTAGTCCATCCTAGAGCAATTGTGCTTAGAAGAATTATCCACAACATCCTCCCTCTGTGAAGCATCTCAGCAATGGAAGGTTTCATCATTCGTAGTTGATTACAAAACTGCAACAGAAATAAAGATGCAGATTTTTAGCCTTTATTCATATGCACTATTCTAATTGACTCCTACATTTGGAGCTTTTTAAGAGTGATACAAACTTTAGCAGTTGTTGAATTGACACTCAGAATGATCTGTCAACATGCTTAATATGTCTTGTATTTAAACTTGGGTGACTCTGAAATATTGTGCCTTGCAATGACATTTTCCTGAACCAAGCCATACTTGGTAAAGGGCATATCCTACTAACACAAGCAGCCTTCATTGCATCTTACAGCAATCAAAGGAATGGTATACAGTGATGCCTTTTAGATATAGGCAGATTCAGTAATAATAGCAGTCATTTGGCCATTTCACCTGTGTGCCTGCTAAAACTTACATTGATATCAGAGGTGCCCATTACAGATCTGACGGGAATTCTGATAGGAAATAAATATTCTTTAACTATAGGTTTCTACTCATAAAAAAACACAGCATACCACAAAGTTATTAGATTAGAGTGTGATAAAGTCTGAATCCATTGCTCAATATCAGATATTAAGATGTATAAGATGCTTTGTATCCTAGGAAAACTTACGATCTTGCCTAAGAGATGATCACAGTATTTAATTGTAGTGTGTGCTCGGTATCACACTATGCCCCCACCCTCTTTTCCCCAAGCACAGGTTTGTAACATCTCCTTTAATTAAGTAGTTTCTACATAGGTGTATCATGTGTTTATTTAAACCCTTCAGGAATGATTAGCCCTGCTAAGGAAGGAGCCCCTGCAGTTGTCAGAATTAAAGATAATGATAGCTAAAGGATCCTAAACCTGGGGGTGTCTCTTATTAAAACACCTGCAGAGCCTAGTTTGGAGTGTGTATCTGTGCCTTCCAGATCAACGGAGGAACCCTGTAAAGAGCTGGAATGGCAGGTGGCTGGTTAGAAGACAATTAGGTAAAGGCAAGAAAAGGGTGGAAACCTTGATTCTTACCTGCTGATAAATGATCTATCACATGAATTACATTTCCAAGAAAGCCGTCATTCTTTTCCAATCAGAAGAAATAAATATTGTGCACTGTTCTAATAAACAGAACCTTCCTCTATGGCTCTTTCCTTGCTTTATATCACCAGTATGTGAAAATGCGTACACAAATAAATTATGCAGTTTTATTAGGTTGCCCTTTCTAAGTCACTGAAATATCAATCAAAATTGAATAATTATTTTTAATCAATAAAAATAAACCGGAATTTTTAGCGTATGTTTTCTCTTCACACGTAAGATACGTACATTAAGGAAATATTTTGCTAACCCTCTGAAAACACAATGATATAATTTATAGGGAGATTGAAAAGAATAAATCTTCACATTGAACTTGCATATAATGTACACAGCTGTAAGGAAAGGAAGACCCATGAGAAAGCAAAGAGAAATCCGCCTCAGGCATGCAATACTCAATTTTTAGAAACAATTAAATGAAAAAAGAGAGACAGAAGGCAGATGAAGCTACATTGCAGTATCAGTTAGTCTTCCCTGCCTCCCTTATAAAATATTAAAATCTACTTAAGTTCTTTCTTCACCATTTTTTAAATGTTTTTCTTGTTTCTGAGGTCCCTGAGATTTAGGTAAGAAAGGCTCCAGATGTCTTTGACTTACCTATTTTGCAGGAGTTTTTTTTTTTTTTTTTTAAAGTATTGAACATTGGAAGAAAAAAAAAGCTTGAGTTTAAGGATTCTCTCTCCCTCTCCCTCCCATCCTTTTGCTGAAGCTGAAGCAAAGGGGGATAGAGGGGGTGGGTGGGGGAGACGAAGAGAAAAAATAAAAGCAGCAAGCTTGAGACGTGCTGGGAATGCAATGGGCCTTTCAATGGGCTTCTTTAGGATGCAGAACTGCCGCTTGGCACACTCAATAGAGGAGGGAGGAGAAGGGGCTGCAGCAGGCTTCCAGCTTCGCTGCCGCCGCCGCTGCTGCTGCGGCCGCTGCCGTGGCTGTTCTCTGGGTACCAGCAGCACATCATTGGGCACTGGGAGGAAGGGCGGGAGGGAGGCAGGGAGGAAGGCAGGCTCAATTCCAGTGCAGAATCTCGGACTTCTCTTGTGCTGGCTTTTTTTTTTTTTTTTTTTTTTTTAATGTGTGCTGTAACCCTGGATCCGGCTTTCGACGTCACGAAAATGAGCTCCAAGGAGGGAACGCGCTTAGCTTGGGGTCGGGAGCGAGCACTAGGAAGCCCTGACTATACAGAGAGAGGGAGAGAGAGAGAGAGTGTGTGTGTGTGTGTGTTTAAGGGGAGAGAAAAGAAGGGGGGGGGGTCCAGATAACATATTGTCAAAATAAGAAACACAGAAGCAGAGGCCAACCTAAGGGAAGCATTCCTTTGGTGGGGAAGGTGGAGAGGGGAGAATTGTGAACATTTTTTTCTTCTTTTTATTATTATTATGTTTAACTCTCAAGGAAATCATCTCCTGTTTTTGCTCTTCTAGTTTCCAGAGCTCATTTCCCTAGTATAGACAGATTGTAAAGTAAGATTGTCCTTCAGAATTATCCTTTTCATAGCACTGACACTCCTCTCCAAATATGGGGATAAAGGGAAAATCAGGTCCCCAAAGGAGAAGAGCTGGATCTAGCTGATTCTGCCTAGGTGTCCCGAATAAGAGCTCAGGCAGCCTGAGCGACTTGGATGAGTTTCTCCTGCATTTTGCTTCGATCTCTTTGCACCAGGAATCCTTTTGTTGTGCTGCAGCTCAAAGCCTTCGATTTCCCCTGGATTCAACAGCCATGTGTTTGCTTCCACCTTTTTAAAAACAGACAGGCCAACGCAGACCACTTGGTAACAATGGCACATTTCACTTTCTTCTACCAGGAAATACCTTGTGAGGATAGGGGGCAGCATTTCAGGGTTTAGATTTTTTTTTTCTTCGACCTTCCCCCCCCCCCAACACTTTTTTTGGTCCAAATATTTCTCTGTGATATTTGGGGGAAGAGGAAGATAGGGAGTTGTGAGGGCAGGAGTGATTGAGCAAAGATGTTGCAGTAAAGAGGAGCCACGGGATCACGGTTCATGGGAACCCCCTAAGAAGGCTCTGACTATAGAACTGACGGTTCTACAGTCCTACCTACTGGGAGGAAAGGCAGCTTACTGGGAAAATGAGAGAGGCAAGTGTGTAGCAAACGTGACTAGTTAGCAGGGACTGTATGGCATGGATTGCCCTGCGCCCCCCCTCCCCCCCCCCTCGCCCTCCACTCCACACCAATCCTGTAACCAACTCCTGGGGAAAGGAGGGACTTTCTGGTTGCTAAGAACTGGACTGAACCTCAACTGCCGAAGGACTTAAAGTAAGCAGGTAGAGATGGCTTTTTTCCCTTAAAGCACTTTTTACAAAATCAAATTTTTAAAGAAAAAAAAACTTATCAATATTATACCATTCTAAATATATATGTCACTTAATGCAACATAAATATTCCTTAAGAGTCAGTCATAAAAAATTTGCATCGTATTTTGCATTTAAAATGACCGCACAAGTGTCCACCGCTCCAGAGTAGCTAAGATTAGAAACTGCGATCACAGACTTAGTAAGCCGGAAGGCAAGCTTCTCTAACAGTCTACACCCTTAATGTTCCAGACCCACCCTATTTCTCAGGTCGCAACTGAGCCGACCATCACCGACAGCCTGAACTCAGAACCTGAACAATCCCATCTCCTTCACCAGCTGCCAACCTACCTCCTCCCCCACCACACACACTACCTTTGGTACCCAAGGTGCAAAGGCTGTGACTGTTTCGCGGATCATATCGGAACCCATGATGCGATGGAATTGATGGGTAACCGGGAAGCTTCTCGGAGCTTCCCAGTGACCGTAAACGACTATCACGGCAATCGTCCTCTGTTCTCTCCTTAACTACATCCCCTCAAGTTCTTGATTTGGTCCATGTCCTTAAGCCTATTTAGCCCCTTTCTTTTCCTTTATCTCAATATAACGTGTCTAAGTGATAGGAAGAGCTCCAAAAGTTAGGGGATGGAGGGCCCTGAAGCTCCGGTTTCGCTGCTTCCTGCTGGGAGCGCCCGGCATCATTTGTCCACAGGGAGGACAAGAAGCCCTTTCTCCCCACAGTGCCCCCTTCCTATCTTCCCCTCCCCTTTGCCCAATCTCAGAGCCCACTAATCACTCCATACCTAAGATTAAATATTCCAATATGGAAGCAAAACGATCACCCCCAGAACAAATAATTAAAATGCTGCATCATTCATTTTCTGAAGAGCTCTGAGCCTTCCACAGATCCTTTTCTAATCTGCTGTCTGCAGGCGAAACGCACAATGGGTATGTTTAGAAATGGAAAATGGTTAAAACCTCAAGCCCTTTTCCTTCTTTAACCACACGAGTGAGCGACCCACTGGGGGAGGGGCCCTTCGCTCCGACACTTGGCCCATTTGTTGGAGTTACTTACAACCCCCTCCCCCGAAAAGGGGTCCGAGGGTATGTTAGTCTCCAGTACCATTTCTTCTACCATTGTCCTTAACAACTAAATGAACCAGTTCAATAATGCAACAAACCCCTAGCACCTGTGAACGTACAGAAGGCATCGCTGCCAAACTCTATATGCTCTACAATGCACACCCTACAAGCGAGAAATACTGGTTTCAATTAGGCAAAGTAGGAAAGGATGGCGGCGAGTACCTATCCGTGCAGAGCGCTCTAGATCTCCGAGATTTGCTCCGAGGGGCTGCCCAGCGGGAGGTGCAAACTCTCTGGGAGGCTGAATTGTATCCATCATGCCGTAGCCTTGCAGTTTCTCCTCTTCAGGCCACCAACTTTCAGTAAGGCCACCAAATCACGCTTGTAATCCTTTTAAGTGTTTCCACCTTTGAGACTTGAAGGGAAATGGTCGCTGCATACTAATGGGAAAGCCGGGCGCTCACCTATCTTGACGTTGCCAGTGACAGAGAGCTCAGGACCACAGTTCTCTATACCTTCGATGGTAGGCAGGCAGAGCAAGTGTCCTAGGACTGGGTTCTTTGACTTAAAATCTCGGTGCTCTGGATTCACTGTCGAGCTTCGCGGTCCCGAGAGCCCTGGCTCCGTGTCTGGGTTTTTGTTTTTTGTGTTTTTTCTTTCTCTCCCTTGCTTCTTGAAAGGTTGTCACTCAGTGCAATCCCTGCCCAAGGCCTCCTTCGATTTGAAGAAATGGGACTAGCCCTTACCATCTCCCGGTTTCTTTGCTCTTGACCCTTTAGGTAGGTGGGAGTGGGGGTGGGTGGTGTGTAGATGAGAGAAGGGGGTGGGGAGGGGCGGGAAGGAGGCAGGAAGGGGGCGACTAGATCCCAGATCCCAGCATTGGCCAGACGGTGAAGCGGGGCGGGGGAGGCGGGGGTAGAGAGAAAAGAAAGAGGATACAAATACAACAGTATGGCTGTACACACCAAATTCGACTTGGATTTGGGATACCTCAGGCAAAGCACGAAGGAGAAGCGATCCTGTTGGGAGCGAGTGAGCCCCCTGACAGCTCACCATTCAAGCACCCTCACTTCTCGTGCGCGAGAGGATGGGGGGCGGGGAAGGGGACCGCGGAACGTTTCAGGCCAAGGAGACGCTCGCGGCGGCGGCGGCATCTTTTAAGACTGACCTGCTTTAAAAGTGCCACTTTAATGGCCTAGGAAATAACTAAAATCGGATTACACGTTACTTACCAACGTCTGCACCCAAACCGGGAGCTCCAGATCGGGTTTTAGGAGGCAGTAGACGAAACGCCGGGCTGGAACCCTAATGCAAATCCATCAGCTGCTGCCCCCAAATCGCGCACGCAGGCAGCGGCGCTCGGGAGCCCCCAGATCAGCCCATCGCCGGAGCCTCAGCCAGCTTGTGCCCCCTCCCCCCCCCCGCACCCCCGGCCCCTCCTCCGCGCCAACTGTGTAAATCAGCCGCCGCAGTCCTCTCGCCGCGCATCGCAGGCAAATCCCTGCTTAGGAAGCAAGGAAGCAAGTGATCTCTCTATTTCTTTCTCTCTTTCTCTCTCATTCTCTCTCTCCTCTCATTTTCTCTCATCTCATTCTCTCTCTCATCTCATTCTCCCCCAGCTGCACCCATTGGTCACAATCTGGCAGCTCTACAAAGAGAAGCCCTGTAAAATTGAGAGGCAGGAAGTCAGTAATCTGTATTTGTAGATTGACTTTAACTTTTATTTGCAAATGAGAGGTGGCTGTTTGGAAAATTACAGGCCAGGTCCAAGGGGTTTGGGCGGGGTCATCAAATTAAGAGCATCTGAGCTGTATTGATGGGCGATATCCCTAAACGCCTCCTAGAAGCTGTTTCCAAGTGATTTACAGTGCCCCCCCCACCCCGCTTCATGATACATAGGTGACATTTTGGAAGTACATAGATTTCCTCATCTGTTTACACTCATCAAGAAGGAGGAAAATAAAACTAAAGTGAGGGGAGGCGTGAGGGGCATTTGCTGGAGAGATGCTGGATACCATTTCGTGACAAATTCAATGAGGACACTTGAGCAATTATTGCACCTATGTGAAAGTATTATTACAAATTATATACCCACTGGAGGCGACCATTACCCCCACTGCAGTCATACTAATGCAGTCATTTAATGCTCAATTCAATCTGCAGTGTAAACCAACGCAGTTCTTTTTAATAGATCCCGTTCATCAGAGACTGCGTTGTAGAGAGGACAATCTTCCACTAACTTCCAAACTGAATAGGAAGCAGTCCTAGGAATCATCTTTGTATCTCTTGCCATTCCTAACTGAAGTGAATGGAATAAATTGTCCAGGGCAAGCAAAGCTGTGTAGCTAGTATAATGTAGACCTAAACTGACCTCAACCCTATTTGCAAAAGCTCTCAAAGGAGCTAACTCAACCCTTACAAAGAAAATCTTTGAGAAACAGGCCTGGAAGTATGATTTTAGTCTATATTTAATGGGTTTTCTGTATACTGTGTTACACCATTGTTACTCTATGTTACATACATATTACACTACAAGTCTAGTGTCCACATTACCTTCATTTAGAGAGAAGATGGAACTGGTCATAGTGAAAAGCGTGGAATTCTTTTGGATTTTTTACATAAATCAGCCAAATTTAGTATGGCAATTGTGTTGGTTGTGCATAAAGTGAATTTAAATTGCTTTTTAAACATAATATTTCAATTTGTTTTTCACAATGGTGTTCTTTAAGATTATTTAGATTAATAGAGTATCTACAGGAACCTAGAAAGTGGTGAAAGCAACATGATAACAAAACATGCTTTTATTTATTTTTATTTTCTATCTTATTTTTTTAAGATTCTATTTATTTGTCAGAGAGAGAGAGAGAGAGAGAAAGCTAGGGGAGTGGCAGGTTCCCTGCTGAGCGAGGAGCCCAACGCAGACTCCATTCCAGGATCCTGGGATCATGACCTGAGCCGAAGGCAGATAGTTAACTGACTGAACCACCTAGGCATCCCTTACTTTGTTTTTTTTTAAAACATTTTATTTATCTATTTTTAGAGAGAGAGGGAGTGTGAGCTCAGCGGGTTTGCTAGGGGAGCAGAGGGAGAGAGAGAATCTCAGGCAGAGTCACTGCAGTCAGAAGTTGGGCTCCATCTCACAATCCTGAGATCATGACCCCAGCTGAAATCAAAAGTCAGTTGCTTAACCAACTGAGCAAGCACACAAGCACCCCCTATACTTTCAAATACTGTTTTTCAGATCTACTGGCACAAGTTTCAAACCCTCCTCAGTATTTTCTTGGGTAATAAAAGCTTCTGTGTGAAGCATATGTGAAGACATGGATAGGAAAAAAATCTTTGTCTTGGGTTTTTCACTTACAAATTCTCCAAATTGAGTGTTAAAAAGATATATTCAAGAAAGGTTGTGAAGAAGGTCCATCCCTATAACAAATCAGTCTGATTTAGGAGAAACTGAGCTACATCAGTAGGCTGATGAGTCATAGAGATGTTTCTGGCCTTTTCAGGTGGTTGCTCAATTCGAGGAGAATCATTTCTGAGTACACCATATTCTACGTGGGCAAGTGTGAAATCACACACATGCCCCTGAGCCTCAAGGCTGGAGGATAGAGTAACCCTGGAAGAAATCAGGCAACATCATTCCTAAAATAGCTGAATCTCTTTAACCTTTTGGAGCTTTTTTCACTTTATTTGATTTTCAAGGTTATTTGTTGATAAGAGAACTCTGAATGTGTTAATATATTTACTCTGAGCAGATTTTGTTATGGTCTGATGGTACTAGGGAGCTACAGAAGATTGAGTAGCTGGGATGGGTTATTAGTGTTAGAAGTGAGTACATCCAACATAAAGGTTTCAGGTCAGATAAAAATGCTGTGGGGTACGTGATTGTGATGATCCTTTGAGCTATTCTTTGTTGTGACTTTTTAGTGCATTCTGCAAAGATATTTATTTATATGCCCATAGTTTTATTTTAATCAAATAACTTACATTGCAAAAAGGAAGAACTGTCATGAAAAAAATGTGTTCTTTACTGATGATGCATAATGGATAAAAGGAAAACATAGAAATAACATACCCAATGTCATTAAATATGTTCATATTGCTGATATATAATATCATATATATGTATATATATATTTAGTTCCAAGGACAGCAGTATTTTTCAGTTTCCTTTTAATTATTCTGTTGTTTTCCAGAGAGAGAGACAGTGATATTAAAGTGAATAAAGTAGGTATATTTTTCTCATCTGACATATATTTTATTCATTCTGATTTAAATAAAATAAATACATTTTTGAAAGATGTAATTCTAATTAAGGTAGTACTAGAGAGTTTGTTTTATAATGGAGCATTCACCCAAGAAAGCTCTAAACTCTGCAGTAATTTATGATTACATACAGCATACCTGAGTCACCTGTATATTGTATTTATCTGTTTTTACACTAGCATTCAAGAAGCCTCTCTCTCTCTCCTTCTCTCTCTCTCTTTTTTTTTTTGGTCTATTCCAAATAATTTTCAGGCTAACAAACTACATGTTTGATAATTATCAAAAAGCTGATTGTATCTTCATTTGAGCAATTTTTGATACCACTTTTGAAACAATTGATAATATAGTTACTCACACAATATAATTTTGTAAATGAAAATATAGTCTGCCAAACATTAAGCAAATAAAAACATTATAAAACAGAAATTAAATGTTAGCATTTATTGAAAGAATTCAAAGGATTGAACAATTCAGACTGAAGGTTACATTCTTACATAAATGTTTATTTGCATGTATATTCCTATAACTCTATAGAAGAAACATTTTGAGAGGTTTTATATTTGTAGAAGTTCCAAAGCCATTGGTAACTATGTTTTTTCAAAAGCATCTTGTGGACATTGGGGAGGGTATGTGCTATGGTGAGTGCTGTGAACTGTGTAAGCCTGATGATTCATAGACATGTACTCTGGGGCAAATAATACATTATATGTTAATAAAAAAAAAAAAAGCATCTTGTAAAACTCAGTGAATCAACATATTTGTGAGTGATACCTGCATCGTCATTACAACTAACAATCTGTACATATAGAGAATTAGTTATAAGATATTCAATTAGACATTGATCTTTTCTATTTAGTTTTACTAAAACATTTAGAAGCATTTTGTAAGCTTCCATCTAATGAAGTTTTAGGTTATCTTTGAAGTAAACATGTGTTTTAATCTCAAAGATTAAGTGACCTATTTTAGAACACCCAGAGTTTATCTAGTATGAACAAAGCTTCCAAATTTTAATTTATAGTCTGGATTAAGCCTAGAAGTTATTGTTTCCTTTATATGAGACTTTCTAAAATTATTTGAAATTAATAGATTATAGATATTAAGGTTAAAACTACTGAGAGAAAATCTTCAAAGATCAAGATAAGGGGAAATTAATCAAATTTATTTGTTGAAATAAATTAAACTGTTGAATAATACATCAGGAAATAATGAATAGGTATTATGTGTATTGGAAAGAGGTAAATCACATAAGTTTTAGCAGTGAAGGAAGTTTTTCTTTTTTAATATATGATGAAAAATGAGAATGAAAATAATTTTATAACATCATAGAATCTCAGAATTAAGAAGGACTTGAAAGGTTATCAAGCCTGACCAAGTATGTGATATTCAAATCCCTATTTTACTATCCTTTCCCAAATTGTTATATAGACTATGGCTTCATATTGCCTGTGATGTGGAGCTTGGTACATTTCAGGGCAGCGAATTTTGTTTTGGGACAAATCTAATTGGTAGAACAAATTTTAAGCAAACTTAAACAAATGTTTTATTTTATTTCCCGTTTAGTAGTCTTAGTTACTCCCTTGAGGATATGTTTAAAATTCTAAGGTAATAAACTTTCTACTTATTTGAGTTAGGATTATATTCATGCAGAGAAACTCACCTGGCAGGTAGAAATGTAGAACTAATCTTCAAGAGATGATCGAGGGCTAGAGAGGGAGTCATTTAATTGAGAAGGTAATTGAAACTATATAATTTGTGTTAACTACTAAAGTGACAAAATGTTAAAGGGCATGATAATGCTTGAAAGTTAATTATGAAATAGTTAGGATATTTTAACTAGCTTTCATGGACTTTGGAACCACATTTGAAGTTCTGTATGTGTCTTCTTAGTCTACTAATTTAAAATTGACTGCAGCAACATAGAAGAACAGTATTGGCATCAGCTAACGAGGCCAGGAAGCCTAAACAATACCCATAGACATTTATAAGTCAAGTCAAATTTCCTCTGGCCTTTGAATTTTTGAAAACTATTTGAGAACATGAATATGAAACAACTATTTTTAAATGATGCTGATTTCAGTATAAAGCCTAATGAAAAATTTGTTCCCACTGACTATGGGACAAGATAAAAGGCTTAATATGATTGTGTGCTGGAAACCACAGATAATGGAAATATTATGTACAACTTTGCATTTTAAGAATAGAACAAAAGTGTTATGAAACACTGAATATATATCTGAATGTTAACAATTCTTAAAGTGACTTAAATCGAAAAAAATAAAGTTTCTCTGGATTTGGCTGCCTCCCCTGTATCACTCTGCTGAGTTACTTAGGCACATAGCTGCTTTTAGCATGTATGTTCTATCTAAATCTCCTTTCACATTTCTATGTTGTTAATTAATGTTTAGTGGTTCCCATATCTGTAACTCTTGTGTTTTGTGTATTAAAATTGATGTGTGTGTGTGTGCGCATGCACGCACATGCGCTTGTTTTCACATTTGGGCATTTAAAGGTAAATATATGTTTCTATGGGTGCTAATTTCTTTCCTTTCATATACAACAAAATACTCTTCTTTAACAGATGAATGGTCTGAATTTTGTTTTCTCTAATGGTAGTGTTTTTAAGAATTTTGTGAATGGGAAAATGTTTCTTACAAATGTTATTTTTAGCAAATATTTTAAATAAAAAGAATAAAATAATTTAATAAATCTATGTGGCACAATTAAGATACCATTCATCCATTGTTTTTTGACGATGGCAAAATTATAAAATAATGTAGAACTTATAATGCTATTAATTTACCCCATCCGAAAAATATAAATTATCTTATAGAAATGTGACTAAAAATATAAATAAAAGATAAAGAACATTTGACTATTTGGTCATGTATTTTAATGTATTTTAATGACCTTAAAATTTTTAAAGGATAATCTGACCTAAAACTAGTTTGTTTTTAATTTCTTGTACTAGTTAGATATATTCACTAAAAGGGTAGTTAGCAAAATGTCTCATGTTGTTAAGACAGTGACAGAGTGTTTGCTAACTTCCCTCCTCTGCCCATTTTGAAACACTTCATGGTTGATTTTGTAATATATCACTGGAAATGCCATAAAAATGTAGCCAAAAAGTATTTACACATATAAAAATAATACATATGCACGTGTATATCTGTATGTGTGTGAGTTGGGAGGGTAGAAAATTAAAATTTAATGGATTCTTTATAAAATCCTTGAATTGTTTTGTCTCTAAAAGGAGAAGCATACCTAGTTTCAAAGACTCATAGAATAACAAAATAGTTATCCATAAGATAAAAAATTGAATTATATTTATTTAATTAATATTGGATGAGAATATTCATTGAGTTAGAAACTCTTGAAACATTTATGTCACAAAGGGTCAGATAGATAATCTTTGAGAACTGACCTTTTTATATGAGTTTAAACCAGTGTCTTGGAAAAAATAATTCTGTTCAACAGTTTAACAGTCTGACATCAACTCCCCAATGTGCAAGCACTTTCTATGATTTATAAAAAAGGTAACATGTTTTTAAAATTCTACTACCTTTTAGCTCTTATGCCAAAATATATAAAAAGCCAAAAAAAACCCATGACTTGAATATGTTTAACATTCATTAGAGTCTTTGGCAATCTGGTTTAAGGAAAGAGTGTTGGCGTGTTAAAAAAAAAGTGGATTTGCAGTGTTATCTCATGGAAATTCAAGGACTGAAACAAGTACAGCTAGACCTCATGGGGAACATAATCGGAAATTAGGCCACATTTTGTATCTCTCAGGGTCCACATGGTCTCCCTGTCACCTCCCTCACTTCCCATCTGTTCTCTACAGCAGCAAGAATGATTCTTAAAAATGTAAGGCTGATATTATCTTTTAGTAACCCTCTAGTGGCTTCCCATCTCTCTGGGTAAAAGCTAGCATTCTGACCCAGGTTCACAAGCCCTATGTAGTCTTGTTGCTCACTCCATAGGTGCCTTCACACCCTATTGCTTGCTTTCTTGCTCCCACTATAGCAGGCACATCCCCCTCTTTTTTTTTTTAATTTTTTTTAAAGATTTTATTTATTTATTTGACAGAGAGATCACAAGCAGGCAGAGAGGCAGGCAGAGAGAGAGGAAGAAGCAGGCTCCCCGCTGAGCAGAGAGCCCGACACGGGGGCTCGATCCCAGGACCCCGAGATCAGAGGCTTTAACCCACTGAGCCACCCAGGCACCCCAAGCATATCCCCCTCTTGTTATTCCTTTGACTCACCAAGCACGCACCTATTTGAGAGCCTTCGCATCTATTGCACACTCTGTCCGGTATACCCCTTCCACAGTTATCAGCAGGGCTGGCTGGCATCTAACCTGCATTCAGGTTTCTATTCAAAAGACATAATCAAGTGTGCATCCCTGACCATGCTACCCCAAGTAGCAGTTCCCCGATTACTTTTAAATTTCACGGTCTACTTCATTTTTATTCCCATGGTTTTCTCTCCTAATGAAATAGAATTTATATGCTTAGGCATTTTTACCACCTATCTCCCACTACAGGAATAAGTTTCATGAGAACAGGCACTTTGTTTTATTCATTGTGGTATCCCTGGCACCTAGAACAGAGGCCTGTACATAGTAGGAACTCCGTACGAATGTATTAGAGGGATTAAATGAATGAATGTTCTCTCTAATCTCTACTTTTTTTTGAGTCTGCACCATTTTTCCCCCTTCTGCTAAGCTGCTTTCTCTGCATCTGCTAGCACACAGCTCATAATTGCTACATGGCCTTTCAGCTGCAATATTCTCTACCAACTGGCAACTTCTCTCTCTTACTTTAGTTCAAATTCCTGAAAATATAATTGGACAGGCTTATTTTTTTCCAGTAAGGCCACATAGACCGTAAGTTTCTGGCCAGTCTCTGGATGTATTCTTTTTGAGCAGGTATATATTCCTCGTCTAATAAGGCTGAGCCAGCTCACAGCATGAATGATTAGGTGTGAGGAGCTGTGGACAGGCAGCCAGGCAACACAAATATGTCTAGTACATAAAGCCACTGCCACCAGATGGGCACCTGTGCTGTCCATTGTCCCAAGTCCTGCTCACGAGTCTGACATCACCCCTCAGGTCAGTGCATCAAACTTCTGCCTCCATGTCCTTCCTGACGAAATGACTTCTCTGTTTTTTCTTTATTATAGTTCTTTGTTAGAACTATGCATCTACAAAACTTCTATAATATATCCATGTCTCTTCTTAGATCCTAAAGGCAACAAAATGCCCCGGCACTCTTTTTCTCCCCAGACTGTTCCACTTACGCTTTTAGTGGTAAGCGAGAAATCCCGTGTGCCTGTAGAGAGATCTTGTTGTGGACACACCCTAAGGTGACCCCCAGTGTGTCTCATCCTTGTGTAATCTCGTCTTCATAGTTTAGTGTGGATGGAACCTGTGACTTTTTTTTATCCACTAGAAAGGGACCAAGGTTAAAGGATTTTGCAGATGTAATTAGAGTCCCAAATCAGTGATTTTGAGTTGATTGGAAGAGAGATTGTTCTGGGTCAGCTTGATTTAATCAGGTGAATGTCTTTAAAAGAGAGCTAATGCCTTCCCTAAAATGAAGACACATTTTCCTAGTGGTCTTGAAGAATCCAAGGAAATGTATTCTTCCTACAACCTGGTTAATTTTGGAAACACATTCTTCCCCAACCAAGCCTCCAGATAAGAACACAGACCAGTAGCTTTGGGATAGGCATAGTTCTGGCTGGACTGCACCTTCTGGGCAGCCAAGCAGACTTAGTTCTTGTCTGGGCCGCTGCCACTAGTCT
Source organism: Procyon lotor (assembly GCA_028646535.1). NCBI lineage: Eukaryota > Metazoa > Chordata > Mammalia > Carnivora > Procyonidae > Procyon > Procyon lotor. The sequence goes on from CM053603.1 coordinate 99,337,108, forward strand.
GCAGCATGGGTGGTGACAGGAGCAGGAGGGTGCCAGCAGTAAAGCAGGGAGTAGACACTTGGTCGGGCCTTGGTTTCAGCAGCGCTGCCTGAGCCATGGCTCCAGTCAAGTTGGGGATCCCATCCCTTCACTGGTGGTTTTTGAAGGGGAGCCTGGGTACAAGGTGAACCTGACAGAGCTGTTCAAGGGCAAAGAATAGGGTGCTGTTTGGAATCCCTGGGGCCTTTAGTCCAGGCTGTTCCAAGACCCACTTGCCAGGGTTTGTAGAGCAGGCTGAGGCTCTGAAGGCCAAGGGGGTGCAGGTGGTAGCGTGTCTGAGGGTTGATGATGTTTTTGTGACTGAAGTATGGGGACCAGCTCACAATTCAGAAGGCAGAGTTAGCCTCTTGGCTGACTCCACTGAGACCTTTGGGAAGGAGACCAATTTGTTACTAGATGATTCATTGGTATCTGTCTTTGGAAATCACCAGCTCAAGAGGTTCTCCATAGTGGTAGAGGATGGCATACTGAAGTCCCTGAATGTGGAGCCAGAGGGTATAGGCCTCACCTGCAGCCTGGCTCCCAACATCATCTTGCAGCTCTGAGGTCCTGGGCCCAGACATACTATTTCCACCCTTTTTTATTTCATCTCCCCAACCCTGGATGGAGGGCCCCAGTCCAACTTCAACAGGGGCCACCCAATGGGAACTTTGACCAAATTTCTGCAGTAAACGTTTACTGGTGCACATTTTAAAAAAAGAAAAATGATAAAAAAGAAAGAGGGAGGGAGGGAGAGAGAGAGAAAGAATAAAGGAAAGAAAGAAAGAAAGAAAGAAAGAAAGAAAGAAAGAAAGAAAGAAAGAAAGAAAGAGAGAGAGAGAGAGAAAGAAGGAAGAAAGAAAGAAAGAAAGAGAGAGAGAGAGAGAGAGAGAGAGAGAGAAAGAAAGAAAGAAAGAAAGAGAAACAAAGAAAGAAAAAAAAAAACAACACAGCCCAATTGCTATCTAGATTGTAGCCTTGTGAGACTGAGCAGAAGACTTACCTAAGTGACACCTGAACTGCTGACCTATAGGAAGTGTGAAATAATAAATGTGCTTTGTTTTACTCCACTAAGATTGTGATAATTTGTTAACTAGCAATAGAATACAAACATAGATCTTTTATCCTAGTTTACAGTAATAGACAAATACTTAGAATCCTCATGTTATTTTAGTTCTTTAGGACCCATGTGGAATATCTGACTTGAACTTTTTTGCTTTCTTTGCATTTTACCTGCTAAATTGTGGAGTAGAAATAATTTACTTTATTTCCTTATTTACTTCCAAATAAACGTTTTTGGGGTGATTTACTCTTTTTAAAAAAAAATATTTTCTCTTGTCTCAGTGTCTTAAGACTAACTTTAGACCTTCTTTCAGAGGACAACACATGGCCATCATGCTTTTCCTCCTGCCCTAGCCACATAATCATCTCTTTTGCATATAGCATCAACTCCTATCATTTTCAGCTTTTTATTCTGATGAACGTAGACAGTGTCTTTGTGAAATTTACATGTCTACTCCTCTCACTAAAGTCTTGCTTTCTTTTCTTGTTTTTGCATGCAAATAGTTATTTCATTTTTCATTAAAATCATTCTATAAATTCTGGAAAGTTTTTACTTAAAGAATGATTTTTCAAGGTCAAATCATTTATGGTGGGAAAAATTATCCCCTGGATTATCTATTTATTACATCTAAATGTTCGTGTGTCACATTTTACTTTATAAAAGTTGGACATATCTGTGTTTGGTCAATCAGTGTTTAATATCTTATTATTTGTAAGTTCCCAAATGCTATTTATTCTGCTTGTAATCCTAAACTGTATATTTGAATATGTTGCCTTTCTAAGAAGTTCTATAAACCATAACCACTGTGCAGCATATAAGTCATGTAATTTAGGATTCAGTTAGTTAACTAATATGTTTTCATATTCCAGAGTGCTAGGAGTTGAGGTTATAGAGACATAGACATAAAGAGTTAACATTCTTTTTAATCCCTTCACCACATAAATTTTTAGAGACCTTACAAACTCACAAAAATTATAGTTTGAATATTTGGTTCATACTGTATTTAAAAGAAAAATCTTAATTTTCTTTAGAAAATATTTAATGGTATATGTTTGAAAAGCTAATATATTTATTTATCAAACACATGAAAATAAACATTTGAAATGAAATACTGATGAAATATTTTTCTATGTTTATCCTGCCAGGTTCTCAAACACTAATTTAAAATTGAAGTGATTAAGAATTTTTGTTTCCCAAAAGAACCCATGTAGAATATAATCAAGCTCTGGTCTACAGTTGCCTGGAAAAATAAACAATTACTATAGATGGGTCCCTTATTAAATAGTTTCAAAGTCAAATTTTAATTTTAATGGAGAGGTGAAATTCCAAATCTTTCTGCATGGTGGAAGTAGGAATGAGGTGAAGAGGGGGATTGCACTCACGTTCATTTTGATCTGTAGGGAATAACGAAACATTCAATAATCACATTTGTAAATGCATATCACAGTAGATAAGCCTTTAAGTGCTCTATTCAATTAATTAATTAAGCTTATATCTCATTCAGGTATACAAATTATCCTCTTTAAGGGAAAGAAGCTTAGGGAGATATTTAGAGGGAAATTAATTCAAGGAGCTTTTGTTGAAATATTTAAGTCCTATGAACACCTTATCAAATGAACTATAACCGAAGCTGTTTTTTCTTTTATCATACTCAAGTCAGTGTAATGCACTGATAAGGAACACACTAAACATTTCCAGAGGTAGAGTTTGTAATTTTTTAAAGTAGCAGAGCATGTTTAACACTCTTGCATTATGTTAGTTCAGAGGCATAGATTTCTCTTTTGGAATGCTGCTTTTTTATTATATATGTCAAAATCCCAGAAATTCCTGATAGTATCCAGTGTTAATTATTTTCCTTTGAGATGAGTCAAAAAAAACCAAAAAAACAAAAATAATTTGCCATCTCTGGTTATTCATATATGAGATCACGGTTTTTACTTTAATGTGAAGTATGAAAGAAATAGAACATTAATAGGCAACAAAATGAGGCTTTCTTGCATTTTTGTCTTTTAAAAAAATGTATGCATAGGAAAATGTAAATAAAACAGTGTGCTTATTTAACAAAGAATTTGCTGACGTTCTTGTTCCACCTAGTTGTTCTAAGTTTGCTGCAGCTGCCTCGATGCGCCTCCAGATGGCACCCTAGTGCCCGTTCTTTCCGCCCAACGGCCGACCAGTTGCCTGCTGGTGGGGAGAATTAGCTTGGAGCGGCGGGGCTTAACCCAGAGCGGCTCAGAGATGGGTTGCTGGAGGACTGGGGAGGCAGCTGCAACAGGGCATCACTCACTGTCCAAGTATTTCCATTTCTGAGCGCAAAAGGAAGAACTTAAGCGGGCGGCAGTTGGAGTGTAAATTGCTTTGTAGTATTTAAAAGCAGCACGGATCGTGGGCCGCTGAGCTGGTACGTGCGAGAGAAACTACTGAATTGGAACTGTGCTGGGTAGGAACCCGTCTCATCATTCTTTGTGTACCAAACGTTCTGTGTCCTGAATTGTGCCTATGTGTATACACTCATTTCATTTTCACCTGGATCATGGGGGATTGAGGTCACAATCTTTCATTTTCCAACATGATATAATAAAAGCTTTGCAGAACATTGTCTATGGACAGAAATATGATCTGACTGATGGTGTAAAGAAACACATGGTAATAGCACCAAAATACTTTTATGTTTCATTGTTAGAGGAAAAAAAAAGAAGAAAGTAAACCTAAACCATTTTACTATGTGATTTTACCAGATATGACTTTTTAAAGACAATAGAAAACAATATATGTTTAACTATGGTGGGCTAGATATTAAATCACTTTTACCTACCTATAAGTGTAGACATAAACACACCTAAAATATGAATGATTTTCATATCTGTGTGCTGGAAAAAATATTGTGTAGCTATGAAAATACTAATGATGAAAAATACATATCTTGTATATGTACATTTTCTGTGGTCTAATATACCATGTGAACATGTGTTGTGTATGTGTAGATAATAACATATATATGTCACCTACATGCAGAATTATTACACAGTTGTAAAAATGCCTGTATTGCATATGGATAGATTTTCACGTCTTCACACACAATATTTCTATCTAGATTACTTAGTGTGAAGATCATCTATTGCTAAAAAAATAAATCTGAATTTAAAGAGTGTTTAATTCTTTGAATTGTATCAGTGTTACACTTTAAATTTCCCAAGTTTCATTCAGTTGTGCACTTAGTTTGTGCTTTTAAATTCTGAAGAAAAGTTTGGTTCTAATATTTTGAACATAAAATATTGGCTGAAGTGATTATGGAAATAGAATTCATAGATATATAAATCTAGATTCCCTGGATTTGAGGTTACTATTGCTGGAATGCACAGGAGCTCTGAAAATATGGGAGTTCTGACTGGGAGTTTGTATTAGAAACTAGTCAGCCCACTGAAAGACCCAAAAGTTCAGAACTACATTGGAAATTACCGAGGCTGGGGCTTTACTTATAGTATTATTACTCTAAAACTAATGTTAGATTACTTATAAACCTGTATGTATTCCTTTGTAACAGGTTTATACATGAATCCGGTACTGAATTTTATGTTCTGCCATTGCACACAGCAAATATAACACAATTCAACATAAGAAATACAAACTGAGACCTCCTGTTTAAGATAGTATGCCAAATAAAGCCTGAAATACCAAGAAAAGTTAGAAACGGTCCCTGCCCTCAAAAAGTTGCCAGTCAAATGACTAGGATGGGCATTTTTAAGACCTTGAATATATAGTAAAATACAAATCAAAGTAAGTGCTATTAGAGAGATGCAGGACCAATGTATATAGCATTTAAGTGGAGGGAGAAATCTGACTTAGGGACTTTATATTCTAAGGTACCCCTCTCAAAGAATGGGGGGAAAGATCAATTTTAGTGAGTGAAGGTAATGTTCAGTCAGGAATTTAGTTTGTGTTGGGTACTGCTTTCTTCATCAAACTCAGGAGTGAGCAGTAGGAGATAATATATACAGGCGTGTGTGTGGTGGGGTACAGAGGACAATATTAGAGATGGCCTTGAACATCAGGCTCAACATTTTGGCTTTTCACAATTAGTTCATGGCCAGTGCCACTAACTATATAGGCATTAAGTACTCTTTTATAGAAATATTGAGTGTTGTGCATAATAACAAGAGCTAGTATGAGGCTTTACAATAATTTTGTGATTTACTTATTGTACATCTACCATATTAAAATAAGTTCCAAGACATGGAAATCTTTTTCATTATTATATCCGCAGGATCTAGAAATATCTTGGAAAAAGTATTTATCTACTGTATGAATGAATGAATGAATGAATGAATGAACGGTAAAATGAGGATAAGGCCAGAATTCTATATTATTTACATTTAATTTTCCTACTACTCATCAATGATTAACATCCTCAAAATTTACCAGTTCTTTGGAACAATTGTTCTACCTGATTCCCCTTATGGCTCAGGTAATGAAAAGCAAGTTCCCTAGAATAGCCACAATTGATGTTTAATCTCCTCTGTTTTTAACCTCTTACATGAATAGTCTTCCTTTCATATTTTTAAAGGAATTACTAGGATAATTATAAACTGTGTAAATATTCAGGCAGAGTTCACCAGCTTGATTTCATATCTCTAGAGTAGAAATATAGTGGGTATATAACACATATTAAACAAATAAATTCAGGGAAACAGTTGAAGAGTTTGAGGAATGTCTTTGCACCCTGTAGTATGTATTTATCTTCTCTGTGAATGCCTCCAGTATCTGGTAGTCTGCAACTTAGTAAAGGTCAAACTCTCTAGAGCCTCTTTATATTTCTGGGGGGTACAAAGTTACAACCTGGGAGATCATTAGGGCTTTGTTTCCATAGTTTTAGGGGGCGCTGAAGGAGCATGCTTGGGGTCCCAACCCCTATACACGGAGGTAATCCTTTTCTCTATCCCTGTATAATGATATCTATAGCTTTTATGGGCAGTGACCAGCACATGTGAAGAAATCCGTGAAGAAAATATTTTTTTGTCATTTGAAAGGATGATCCTAAGTGAAAATAAATAGACATTTTAAAGGAACTTATAAATGTGGTTGACTCACCTAAATTATAAGTGAATGTATAGTGTCGTACAAATAAAAAGCCAAATAAACAGTGTCCTTGAACCAACAGTAAAAAAAAAAAACCAACACCTAGAGTTTCCCCTTTTGCCCAAGAGATACCTTTCTTTTGTGACAATGACTTATATATCATAATTTACTTTCATATGATTCATTTAAAAGTGGGTAGAATGTCTCAATTTAAAAATATGTGTTGATGGGGTTTATATGTGTTAGTTAAACTGGGGATGCAAGATTTGATTCACTTTGAGCTAATGTGCACAGAGTCAGACTTTCTCTCTCATCTGTGTCGGTATGGCAAATCTTCACACCAGTCCTGGGCTCCATCCTGTTGGACGTGCTGTTAATGTTTCATTTTTAGCCTATGGGAGAGGAGATGGTAACATATAGTGACCCAGGGTTTTTACCTTATTCTAAGCATGGCTCAGCCTGGAGACTAATGGATTAGGGGAAGCATATCTTGTTCAAATAAAGCTGGGTATTCAGTTTCGGAGAAATATACTGCAGTGTGTACTGCAGGTTTTTTTCCCCCTAGTGGTTGACTTAAAGCTGTTGTGTTTCAAATAACAATTGAAATAGATTTTCCTTCATATAGTGGAGCTAGTTTGGCAAGATTCTTTAAGTTTTTTAAAAACTGTTTCAGGAGAGCATGCAAGTTTCTTTAAAATGATCATTTTGAAAGACACAAATACAGTGCCTTGGAAAATATACTGGCGGCTTTTTCTTTATTCTTTGGAAGGCTAGGCTTTCAAAAATACACAAATACAAAATAAACAGAATAATGAAAATATTCTACTACTGGATTCCATATTATACTCCTTGTTCTTAGCACAGAGAAAAGTTTTCTTCTTCTTCTGATGCCTGATGTCACTACTTTCTATAGTCAGTGTCACTGAGTCAGTTTAACATTTCTTTTGCCTTTCCAACCAAACTGTAAACTCCTTAAGGAAAGAAACCATTCCCATGCTTCTTTTAACAGGGAGATCCCTATTAAACTAAACGTACTGCCAGCCACAAACAGCACTGATGTTTGGTTTCTAACAATTGAATAAAGACTAAATTCTTATTTTTTTTCCTCTCACAAATTCAAAATAAATAGATTTAGACATCCAGCAGTGACTTCTAAGGGGCAAAATGGAAGTCTTTCTAAAAGCTCTGTGTACTGAAAATGACATGCCACAACAGAAAGGGAAAGTTGCTTCTCTTTAAATCAAGTGTTTGATGAGATTTTTTAAAAAAATAGTATTTGAAATACAGAGATATCTATAAAGGCACAAACCTTGCCTTCACTCGGCAAAGCTATTTACATCTGGAAGAGATACCTTCTGGCATACCTGTGTCTCTAGGGTGTTGTGTAACTGCAGGTAGAATATTCCAAAGTCAGAACTGCTGAAAGTTAGGGCAAATCAGAAGTGTTCGTAGCAGCAAGAATTAACCTTAAGGAACCTTAGGGCACTGACATGCTTTAAAGCTGTTCCTGGAAAAAAAAAATCATGTGTTTTTTTTATAATGAGTACATTTATGAGCATACAATAACCTGCTACCACGATGAATAAAAATGAGAGTTCGTAGTGGCAAACTTCGATTTTAGCAAGTGCTAGAGGGAAATAATAAAGGATCTGTAGCTGTATTGTTAACAGGAGCGAAGAACGTTTCTTGTATCTCTGGACCAAAGGCTAACAGAGGAGCTCTTGGTTCCTAAGATGTATTCTTCTCTGGTCTCAGGCTCATTAACGATGGAAGTAGGAGGGAGAGGGTATAAAGCGGCAGCTGCAGCTGTGAGCTCTCAGATCATTTGTCACCTGGCATGAAGTTAGCATTGGCAGGTCCAGAGTTCCAGCACAGAACACCAGCGAGCAAATGCCAACTGATTGTTGTTCCTCACCAGCTTACTGGCTAACTCTGACTCATTCTTCAGATCTCTGCCAAAGCGTTGCTTCCTCCAGGTAGCTTTGCCTGACCCCTCCAGATACACTTAGCACGCTTCTCTCTGCTATTTCAACCTCCTGCTCCCTTCCTTGCCACCATACTTACCACTTGAAGATGACCTGCCTCCTCTCTTCACTAGACTGAAGGCAAGAGCTGAGTCTTGTCCAATATTGCTCGGTTTCTGTGTCTGGCTTACAATAGGTTTGCGACTGTGTATGAATATTGTCTGTTGCATGATGATTTCAAGGATAACGTAGCAGCTTTGGTGACAGTGAAAGTTGCATTTGACTCTTGGCACACATCAGATGCGAGGTAACTTAAACTCTCGGGTCTCAGGGTCCTCACCAACTGTCTGAGCCAATTACATACCTGTTCCTTAAACGTGGTTGTTCAGGTTAAATAGTACCTGTTGTTATTATTTACTATTGTACTATGATTATCTTCTCAGGGGCTTTCTAAATGTCAACTGAGTTAATCTTCAAAATAAAAATGCTTTATCAAGTCGGTACTATTACCATTCTATTATGTATACAGGAAATAGGAGAACAGAAAGGTCAAGTTATTTGCCCAAGGCCACCGAGGGAAGAATAATGAAAATGAAAGACCTAGAACAGTGCTCAGGAGAGAGTAGACTTGTACTAAATATCGGGATGGGGACATTGCAGTTTTCTTTGGAAAGGCTGATTTCTGTGTAACAGAGAAACTACCCCACATAGTTAAGAACAGTTTGTTCCCTGATTTTAGAGCCTTCTGTTGCAGATATCGTATTTGTAGAATTCTCATGGAAGGCATATATGGTCAGAGAGAAATCAAAAATGTGTGTAATCTGAGAGGATCTTTTTCTTTGAGCATTTTACAGTGTTGGGTAAAACAGAAATTAAAGAAACCCTTGTAAGAAATATATTCTCGTTACGACCTCAAGGTAAAAAGAAGCAAATGGTAGCATTGCCTCATTTTGCTCACTTTACAGCCTGTTTTGTTTTGTATTATTTATATTTTCATTTATATGATGTTTACTTTTTCTCATTATAAAAAGTACACTTAATTTTATAGCAAATGTGTAAAATCCAAACTAACTACAAAAAAGAAAACAAAAGTAAAAATACATAATTACTCAAGCTGAGGAGAATTGTTATTTATACTTTGGCATATTTCCTTTCTTTCTTCTGACACAATTGCATGTACATATGTTCATACATATGCCTCCATATACACGTTTTATCATGGAATTATGTAGTACATATAATTTCATGTCCTATTGTGTGTCTTTAATTTTATTATGTTATTAGCAGTTCTTTAAAACATATAATATTTTATTATAATTTATATTTTATTATAATTAAAATATTTATTAAATATTTTAGTGCTTGCATATTATTATACTGTGTGGCTGTATCATACTTTTATTTAATAACTTTGCTTTTGTTTAATATCCTCCTCATTTGGGGAATTCTCCTATCATTTCCATTTTAAACAGGTGTGGTATGCTGCTTTACATTACAGATCAACCTCCTGAACGATCATATTTAGATAAATGATTAACATCTAATAATAATGTTGTTAAAAGGTAGGACTGTGTTTCTACTCAGAAGTAAGCAGGCCAAAAGAAGCATTTCAAATAGATTTAGGCTTAAGGAAATAATAAGGAAAAAATAGAATTGCAGATGGAAATAGATTAATATCTTTTGAGTGACAATGACATGCTATGACCTACAAAGGTCAGCATTAGAATCACCATTTTTCTGTGATTAATTGGGACTCAAAGAGGTTGAATGGCAAGATCAGGCTGCATTAGTGGCCCTTCTGGGATTCAAATGTAAGTTTCACTTCTGAGTCCTTTGTCTTTTCATCCCACCATAGTCTACACAGTATGCTGGCAGTGCTCATAGCTCTACCTAATGCTTAATTTCTATGAGCCTCAGTATCCTCTTGTGTAAAATAGAAACAGTAATTCTCACTCCTTAGGGTTTTTGTGACAATTAATTTAAATACTATAGGGAGACTGAGATCCTAAGGAATATATCCTAGGACTCAATTTTAGATGGCTATGTCATAAAGTACAATCTCAAGCTGATAAAGGTTGGGAGTCCCTTAGGACTTTCGGTACTGGCAGAAGGCTTGTTAGTCCAAAGTCCCAGACACAAATCTAGGAGATTCAGATTGAGAATCTGAGGAGGGTTACTGTCTTTGTTTTTAACAAGTTCCCTTGGTGATTTTATGATACATTAAATGGCAACCAAAGATATAGGCAACTAGAAAAAAATAGGCTGAAGGGAAGATGAAAAGTTTAAGATGAGACATAGAAATTTGTCAGCAGATACTGGTTGAGAGTAGACTGAGCCCTCCCCAGGGAGAGAGCATGGCTGGAAACTGTCAGAATGTAAAAACACCTTGGAGCATGAAGGCTTCTTCTCCCCAAGTCGTTTGAAATATGAAATACATTATGAGCCCTTGAAATCAAAAGCAAAAATAATACTGAGTTGACTGAACAGAAATGGCAGACAGTAAAGGTTTACTGGTATAGGTAGGATGTGTTTTGAAGTAAGTTGATTATGAAAGTAAGTGTACTGGATCCTTGATGCCCATATATCATAATCACAAATCCACTACGTAAACTAAGAAATATCACTTAAGTTTTTGATTTGAATTTTTTTAAGTACAATATCTTAGGATTAGTTCCTACCTTCTCTGTATTTCTATTGAATTTTTTCAGCCTTTTATACAGGATAACAGTTGATTAAATGGATTTTGACTACAACATAGGAGCCTCATTCAAAGAGAATTCTTAAGAAGTACTTTTAGAGTTAATTACTTTTCAAATCATGTATTCTTTATTTTTAATACTTGACAGAAACACTTTGTAACTTTAAAAAAGTTCTCTATGGAAAACATTTACCACTAACTCTTTTAAATGATGCCAAAGGTTTTAGGACGTGTGAGTTTTGTTGTTGTTGTAGTTGTTGTATTGTAGGTATTTGATGTGATTTTCTAAAGAAAATAATATTTCACACCAATGTTCTCTAAAACTGTGTGGGGTTTGTTTTGTTTTTTTGTTTTTGTTTTTTTGGTCAGGAATTAGTAAGTTGCCTGAAATTAGTGTCTTTGAAATTATTATTGGAGGTATTTTAAATTATTATTGAAGGTTATTAAATCCCTTGCTGTACCTTCAGTTATGGAAAAATTTTCAGTTGTGCCAACTAATTTATCGATCTGTTATTGAGTAATAAACTTAAAGGAAGCTAGATATTTGACTGATGGGAAATATGGCATTCCTAGTTTGATAGGCTTTTTCTGGTTAAATATAACCTATAAGTTCTCTATAATTGTAATTTTACTTGGCCCTTAACTACAATCTTAAAATTTTAGAGGACTAAAGAAGACCTTGAGAAGTTATTTTTTTCAAGACAAGAAGAGAATCTACAATTTCAAAGCACTTTCAAAGAAGCCACGTCTTCCCTTCCCTGGCAAATCTGTTGCCATGAGTAGTTACCTGCATGGTGAAATTCTTAGCTAAACCCTTTCCATAATCTCTCCTGCTGTATAAGCCCACATCTTCTCTCTTGATCTTAGTGAAGGCAGAACAGCTAGTCACTACCCTTTTACCACAATTCATTTAGATATCAAAAGGTTATAATTGAAATCTTCCTCAGCAAATATTGCAGACAAGTCACCTGTGTTTGTGTACCCTGATGATTTCCTTCTGCAGAAGTTCTGGAGTAGGATGTTGCATGCTTTACATTCAGTTAGGTATAAGAAGTGCTTTTCCAGGCTCTTTTGAAAGCTAGAAAATCATTTTCCTTGGTTTTGGCTTTATCTAAATTATTTCTTAGCTATCATTTCTTGAGTTTCACCATTTGCCTTCTCACCTTCTACTCTTGACTAGCCACCCTGAGAAACAAACGATGGCTGAATCCTAAAAAGAGCACTTTACAGTATGACTTCACCGATTCATGATTTTGTATGTAAATTTCAGAGATACCTATCATCACTGCTCTTCAGGCATGTAGTAATCATATGCAGAGCTTTGTGCCAAACATGAAGTGGGTTTATAAATAATGTGAAAGAATAAACCTTGCCCTTGAGGCATGTGTGTAACGGCAACAATTAACATTACTACCCACTTGCAGTGTATTGAATCCTGGTTGAATGGTGTGTATTGAATTCCCCTGCAATCCCGATGGTAGGGGGAAAAGGAAACAGGATTGTCTGACTAAATGATTGTTGGGTGCTCGCTTCGGCAGCACATATACTAAATGATTGTTGGGCAGGAAAATTTTTCTTCTACCCTTCTAGGTTCTTTGGGTGGTCTAATCTTAAATTGACAAAAGACAGATTGATTAGAGAAAAACAAATTTAATTTTGTAGGCACAGAAGCCCCATAAAAATATGAGACCTGAAGGCAGTCAGGCAACTGAGGCTTATATGCCATCCTGAGCTAAGGAATGGGACAGGAGCTTGGAGTTTCAAAAGGGAGGAGGGCAATTCATAGGGGGATGAGAAAAGCAGGTATTTGGTAATCAGATGTTTGCCCTGGCATGCAGGTAAATCTTTCAGATGAAAGAGTGATCTCTGGTAATTGCTCTCTTTCTGGGCCAGACCCCCATCTCAATTATTTTAGGTAGTTAAGGGACAGGTAAAAGTTTTTGAGTCAACTGGGTCTTGATTACATTCAGCTCAAAATAATCCACATGATGAAGTACATTATTTTGGGGTGGCATATTCTGTTCTTCTTCATAATCACATTGATCATTTCACTTAGTTCCTTAGTAATGATTTTTTGTATAAATAAAGGCCTGTATGTCCTTTAGCTTAGAAACTTAACCTAGTATCTTCATTTCTTTAATGTCATTTTCAGTCATTTCGCCAGAATTTTGTACCACCCAGTTCTCGTTACCAAAATTTCCATGTTTTTTTTTCTCATTCTATCCTGTCATGTTTATAGATTTTTCAGTTTGATAACTTTGGTAGTATTTCACTGATGGCCACTTTTTACACAGAATCTTCTAATGTCTGTCCACCTCTACTGTCAAATGGAGCTTATTATATAGATATCTCTCATAAAAGAAATTAGATGCACTACAGACTGACTTTGTCAAATTTAAACCCATTTATTAAAATTGAGTACAATTCGAGATGCCTGTGTGGCTCAGTCGGTTAGCAGCGGCTGCCTTTGGCTTTGGTCATGATCCCAGGAGTCTTGGGATCTGAGTCCTCCATCGGGCTCCTTGCTCACCTGAGAGCCTGCTTCTCCCTCTCCCTCTGCCTGCCACTTCCATGGCTTGTGCACTCTCTCTCTCTCTCTCTCTCTGTCTCTCCCTCTCTGACAAATAAATAAAATCTTAAAAAAAAAAAAAAAAGAGGGGCGCCTGGGTGGCTCAGTGGGTTAAAGCCTCTGCCTTCAGCTCAGGTCATGATCTCAGGGTCCTGGGATCGAGCCCCGCATCGGGCTCTCTGCTCAGCAGGGAGCCTGCTTCCCCGATCCTCTCTCTGCCTACTTGTGATCTTTCTCTCTCTCTCTCTGTCAAATAAATAAATAAAATCTTTAAAAAAAAAAAAATTGAGTACAATTCAATGCAATGAATTATCCTGACATAGGCTTAAGATTTCCTAAGTCAATTTCAGAGACATTTTTCATATCTACCATTACATTTTTTAGAATACATCATTTTTAGCTTTGCAGATGTATTTTCAAATGACTTCACCATGCCATGTTGAAATGTTTCTTAAAGTGAAGAGTCACCCTAGCCTTCGTCAGTATTGCAAGATTGGACAAATTACAATGGCCAAGGATGTAATGTATTGAGTTTGAGAGACATGAAAAACTTTATCAGTAAGAAAAGGATACTGTTTTTCTGATTTAATCCATACAACATTGAGAAGAATATGAAAAATCTAAGTTTGTATAATTATTAAAATAGACATCAGAAAATAATGATTTACAAATTACTCTGCTATATTTTTAGCTTTCATTTACTGTTGATAAGCAAACTACAGAGCTTGAGAAATTACTCTCTTTAATTTTGTCTAAAGCTCTACTTAAACAAATCAATTACTGATTTGCATTTTATTATAAAAAGTATTGTTGTAGAGGAAATTTCCTGTATTGCAGATAGGAAACTACATATTCCAAAATTGTTGTCGTGCAGTGGTTTTTTAGGATCTGATAACAAACAGTATCAAAACTAATTTATTACAAATATAAATGTGAAATGCAGGAGACTAATAGAAATAAAAGAATTTCAGCCAATAAAACTCCAGGGAATATGCTTTCTTTCAAAAAACTGCAGTGATGACACAGATACCTTAATTGATATCTGGGGCTTTAATTTGATAGAGTAGCCTATTTACTTACTACTGAAAATGTCAGCAATGTATGCATGAAGGCTCATTTTCAGGTATTAAATTTGAATAGAATGCATCAAGTTATATTGCTAAAAGCAAGAATGAGGCCTAAGAAATAGAAAGGCCTTTAATTCCTTGTCCCATTTTTATTTTAATGTCTTTTGTTTTTATTTCTATACTACACCCTCCCCTGTCTTCTCTGCTTTCTTCCTCCATCCCACACCTGGAACATTTTGGAGTAATGAGATTCCTGAAGTAAGAATCCAGTGAGATGAAAACACTGAAAAAACGAGGTGGTGGTGGTGGTGGTGGTGGTGGGATAGAGGAAGCAGCTGAAAGAGTTTGCTTGTATTCCAAAATACATGCATCTGCACCTGCAAGAAGACTTTTGCCATCACAGTCAACTTTTTATTATTTAGAGAACTCTCTGCTTTGTGGAGATTTGGCTGTCACCCCAGACTTGCTTCCCTGGAACACCTAAGTTTTGCTCTTGGCTGTCAGCAGCATGGTCTCCTCAGGAAGGACTCAACTTCAACACAGAGGAGGAGAATGTTTGAGTACGTGTGTTGACAGTATGAATAAGTCCAAATTCCAAAGGCAAATATAAAGGATTTGGGTATGCCCCCAAACTGCATCATTTTCTACCTTATTAATAAAGAGATTTTGAGATTTGTGTACCTTTAAAGTGTATCAGTGCAGTGCATACTCAAATTTATATCATGAGGTCTCTCCCTTAGCTTCATATTTAACATTTAGCCATCCATATGTCCAGTCATTTCACCCTGGCTGCATGCATTAGGTAGTCAAATATTTGTTTTCCTTTTAGTGCTACCTCAAAAAACTGTGACATATTTAACCTTCCCTGCAGTTTTAATACTGCATAAAAAGAAAATGCAACATACCTAATGACCCTCTCATTCATCCAGGGGGAGAATGTAACATACTGGCATTTTGGATTTCTGATCTTTGAAGTATTTATTTGTAAAATCTAAATATTTTTTTAAAAAAATCACAAAGCAAACCATAAATAGCTGCTAATGTCTTTCTTTTGGCTACCAAACGTATAAAGCAGTCATAATTACTATGATTGGGAAGAGATCATTTTACATTTCCTATACTTGATACATTCTTTCTAGGAACTTTGACTCGGGTTAAAGCCTCGTCAGAAACAAGATAATAGACGTTCATGTAAAGATGGCAATGTAATGGGATATATTTAATAAGAACACTTCTATCTCTTTCATCTATAAGTGGAAAGCATTAGAGCTTTGGAATCTCAGTATTTAAAAGGACATTGAAAGTATTAGAATCCAGCATCCAAGGGGAGGTAGTAGTGAATAGGATGAAACTGTTGAGAGATTGTGGGGACAGATTGTTTAACTTCTTTCACATCAATTCAGAGTTTGAACTTCTATTCATTGGACCCTGGAGGCTTAGGTGTAGTTTTTGCATGGGATAATAGGACTATTGTTTTTATGTTTTAGAATGGTAATCCTGGTAACAATGTGAAAGATGAATTAGCAAAAAAAAAAAATCTTGTTGGAAGAAAATGTGGGCGAGACTGAACTGAGGTAGTAGCAGTAGTGGTGGAAGGGTGGGGAAGATTTAGAAGGGCATTTTAGAAGTAAACTAATAGGCAAAGGGAAGTGAGGAGTTAAAGATGAGTCCAAGATTTCTAGTTCCTGTGATTGGGTAGCTAATGATACCATTAATCATAATAGGTAATAGCAACTAAGCTTTATTGAGAGGAGACTTTGGATTTTAAGGGGAAAGTGGAATAGTGAAGTGGAGATAATGAATTTGGAGTTGGTCATACTGTTTATTACCTATTGGGTGTAAATTTGGAGCACTGTTTGTTAACCTCAGTACTGTTAGACATTTTGGACTGCGTAATTCTTGGTCGTGGCAGGGATGCCTTGTACATAATAAGGTGCCTAGCAATATCCCTGGTCTCTACCACTGGATGCAAATAGTATGCATCTCAGTTGTGTCAATCAAAATTATCTCCAGACTCTTCCAAGTGTTTTCTGAGGCAGGGACAAAATCATCCCTGGTTGAGAACAAGGAAGGTGGTACAATTGTGTGTCTAGAGTTTAAGATACATATTAGACTTGAAATCAGTGTGTAAAATGATCGATGGTGGCAATTTAAGCAATATGCACAGATGAGATTGTGCAGAAGAAGGTAGATGATTATATCCTTACCTCATTTTTCCATGAACAGCTCCAAAGACTGAAAATTCCTAAACTCATGAGATAGATTCTATTTTTGAATACTTTCAAATGTTTTATATTATTATTGTTGTTATATGTTGCCACATATTGAGCCAAATTCCTTGTATTGGGACAAAATTGATCTTTGTGTTACTATAATTGGTATTGTGATACTGTGATATATAAGATTTCTCATATATACTTGGTCTTCATCTACAGTTCCTGGCTCACAGTTCCCAAAACCCTTGAAATTTTCTCAGTGTAAGAGCAATGAGGCATTTTTTGTTAAAATATTTGGTTTCTCGTCCTCTGTTCATGAGAAACACTTTAGAGCCATAAGGTGAAATCGGTGTCTTGTTGTTCATAACAAGCCCTTTCCACCACAACTGGATTTACATTAATGAAAGTGACTTTTGGAAAGCACCTGAGAATGAGGGCTGGTTGCCAACCAGGAAGAGAATGTTGGAACTTTGAATCCCAGGCCCTAATTTCCTGAGAGGGGAGAGGGGCTAGAGGTTGACTCAATTACCAGTGGCCAATAAGTTAATCAATTATGCCTATGTAATGGAGACTCCATAAAAATCCAAAAGGAGGGGGTTTGGATAGCTTTTAGGTTGCGGAAGAACACTTCCAATTGGAAGAACACTTCCAATACCACCATGCCAGTCCCCAAGCTCCACAAAGACAGAAGCCCCTTTGTTCAGAACCTAACCCTATGTATCTCTTCATCTGAATGTTGATTCATATCCTTTAATATTTTTTGTAATAAATCAGTAATCTAGTGAGTTCTATGAGCTGTTCTAGTGAATTAATGGGACCCAAGGTGGGCGTGGTAGGAACCTCTCGCTTATAACCAATCTGTCAGAAGTGCAGGTAACAATCTGGACTTGTGATTCAGATCCTGAATTGGAGGGGGGTTTTTGGAACCTCCAGTTTGTAGCTGGCTGGGTCAGAAGCACAGGTGACCTGGGCTTGTGATTGGCATCTGAAGTGGTGGGTGTTCTTGTAGAACTGAGCCCTTAACCTGTGGAATCTGATGCTCTCACCAGGTATATAATGTCAGAATTGAGTTGAATTGTAGAATATCCAACTGATGTCTCCAGAACTGCTTATTGGTGTGAGGGACCCCTCTACACACTGGAATCGATACCAGAACCTAAGGGACACTAAGTCTATTAGGACAAATTATTTTTCCTAAATCCCTCTACATATTTTAATACAGTTATTGATTAATTTCTAGAATTCACTATTATTATCTCTTGGCTAAATAGCCTTTAATATTTTCAACTTTCTTTTATATGTAATAATTTGAGACTTTTTGCAACATGAGCACTCTCTATTAAATGGCAACCATTTGAATATCTTCCTTAAGCTATAGAGCAGAGAACTGAACAAATTCCATGTTTGACCTGTCCAGTTTATAGAAAAACTGTCAGTTTCCTGGTTTTTGTCATATTTTTATTAAAATATCTCAAAATTATTTTAGCTCTTTTTTGTCAGCTACTTTATACCATTGTTTCTTTTGTTTTTGTTTTGTGTGAATTTTCTGTTAAATCACCTTTCATATCATATACAACTGATGTGTTTTTGTTTCTAACTCAAGCATGAAAATTTATATCCATCCTTTCAAAAATACACTCTTCTTTCATTTAGCCCATCATTTCAACGTGATCCTTTTAGATTAGGATTTCATCCTTCAACATGTTTATTATTTCTCCCAGTTTTATGCCATCTGCACAGTTGATCAGCAAACAGTACAGACACAGTGATTTAAGTCATTAATAAAAATATGAGGGGCGCCTGGGTGGCTCAGTCGTTAAGCGTCTGCCTTCGGCTCAGGTCATGATCCCAGGGTCCTGGGATCGAGCCCCGCATCGGGCTCCCTGCTCAGCAGGAAGCCTGCTTCCCCTGCTTCCATTCCCTCTGCTTGTGTTCCCTCTCTTGCTGTGTTTCTCTCGGTCAAATAAATAAAATCTTTAAAAAAAAAATGAGTGGATTAAGTCCAGAGTTAATGGGATTACATAGTGCTACGGGTTTTCTCTTCAGTGCTTTTATAGCTATTTTTTACTTAAAGGTCTTTTTACTTTCATGGAGTACTATAGAAATGAGATTCTTATGGATAGACATTATGTTCAATCTTTCCCAGACAGAACTTCCAAACATAATTTTTCCACAAGAAACGTGCCATTTATAGAATGAAATGGAATGTGCCTTTTATAGAATAAAATGGAATATTGTCACGGGGGAAAATGATTTTATTAATTGATAAAACAGTGTTAAATGATAGAGGCAGAATACAAATTTAAATTCAAAATGTGACATCATTATTTATAAATAGTCGTGGGTATAAATATAGACCTAGTTCTAGGTGTGGATATAGAGAATACCAGAATCTTAATGATAGTTGCCTCTAAAGTGGTAATTATGATTGGTGTTTTTATTAGTATTTTATAGTCTCAAATGGCTTATATAATGAATTTGTCACCTGTATGTGCAGGAAGTAAATATTAAAATATACTTATATATTTTATAAAATTGACAAAAATAAAAACAGAATCTGGAAGAAAATACATACATCTTTGATGACCAGAATTTGAGACACAGATCTTACCTTTTTTTTAAAGATTTATTTATATATTTGTTAGAGAGAGAGAAAGAGCACACACAAGCAGAGGGCATGGCAGGCAGAGGGAGAAGCAGACTCCCTGCTGAGTAAAGAGCCCAGTGCCTGGTTTAATCCCAGGACCCTGGGATGATGACCAGAGCCAAAGGCAAATGCTTAATCGACTGAGACACCCAAGCATCCCAAAAGACCTTGTCTTTCATGATATGAGAAACCTTTTCCTTTTTTTAATTTAAATTTAATTAATTAACATATAATGTACTATTTGTTTCAGGAGTACATGTCTGTGATTCATCAGTCTTATATAATACCCAGTGCTCATTACAACACATACCCTCCCCAATGTCCATCACCCAGTTGCGTCATCCAAGAGAAACCTTTCTAAGGAAGCCACAGGTTTTCAGTATTCTATAAAGAGGAAGGATAGCTAACATTACATCAGATTTCCCATCACCTACACTCTGCTCCTGCTGACAGATCCCTTAAGAAATGACAGGTGTGGTTTGTTATGTAAGGAGAAGCTATTAGATGTAGAAACATATCTGCTTGTCTTTCTTAACAGAGATGTTATAAAGATTAAATAATGAGAAAATTTGTAAAAAGAAAGGTTAGAAGTCCTATTTAAGGGTAAGTTATTGAGTAAAAGAGTTTTAGCTGTAGTTACTTTAATTTGAATATCGTGCATTATAAATATATAGTGGGAATGTTTGACTACTCTTCAGGTTAAGTTCCTTGAATTCAGGGATCACGTCCTATTAATCTGCATATCTCCCAACACCTAACACCTTACTCATGGATAGAGAATGGGTTGCATACTGGCAATATTTGCAAAATAGTACTTTTTTTAATTAAGAAAAATAGAATAATAGTGTTATTATAAATTATCAAATATTAACCCTGTTATTCTGCCATCTTGGTGAAGCAGATGATCCATCAATATTATTGCTGAGTGATACATACCATTTGACTTCTGCCTCTTTGCTCCCTAATTTTAGGCACTCATTGAGATTTTATGCTTAGTCCTATTGTCTCTTTATATCTTTATCATTTTTATTGTATCCATTTATGTGGTCTAATATATCTTCACTGCACTGATGACTCTTTCCAGTTCTACATTTCTGACTTTGCTAACCATCTCTTCTGGTTTTCTGCTTACCTACTCAGATTCAGCATACCAGATCCACAGCCCTGCACTGACCACCCATCATCCAAGATACACATGCAACATATTCATTCTTTTAGGTGTCTTTTAAGGACACTAATCTTCCCAGTCACCTATGCTAGAATTTGTATTCTCTCTGGTCCCCTTTCTCTATCCTTTATCTTCATCATAGCAAAAAATTTCAAATCCTAATAATTTCATTTTTGATCATCTCTCTAGAATCCATATTCTTTCTTATTTAGTTCTGAGACCAAATTCAGGCCTTTGTCATCAATTACTTGACCATCAGAATACCTTTTTCAAACCATCAAATCAGAATAACTCTTATCTCTCCTCTGTTCAAAATCCTTTAGTGACTATTCTTTTACCTACTAATTTTTTTTAAGATTTTATTTATTTATTTGACAGAGAGGAGAGAGATCACAAGTAGGCAGAGAGGCAGGCAGAGAGAGAGGGGGAAGCAGGCTCCCCGCTGAGCAGAGAGCCTGATGTGGGGCTCGATCCCAGAACCCTGAGATCATGACCTGAGCCGAAGGCAGAGGCTTTAACCTACTGAGCCACCCAGGTGCCCCACCTACTAATTTTAATTACATTATTAAAGTCCCATGGATATTATTTGAGAGGAATAGGCTTGGGGAAAATATTATCTTAATTCTTTAAGGTAATCTATGCTTTTAATCTTGTGTAGTATGTTGCATATCATTATTCTGTGGTTCCACCCAAAACTGATGTTTGGCTTCCTTTTCCATATAAGACCCCTGAATACTACACATATTGAAAGAAGGAAATGGGTGTTCACATATGGGAAACTGATCTGAGATTTCAAAGTCTTGGACACAAAATGGAAGACCCATACCCACCATGAAGAATAAAGAGATAAATGGGCTTCAACTCTCAGGTAGTATCAGGGAATCTTTTGAATGGTGTGAAATGGCTTCAAGTCTTGGCTTGTCTATGGTTCTGCTCAGGATGGCTCTAAGGAAAGCCAGTTGAGTCTGCCTTACATTTATTTTACCTTCTTACTACCCTTTCTTGACTTTCATTAAAAAGAAATATGGAATAAAGTGGGATGAGATTAGACACATTTAATGGAATAAGGAAATCTTAAAGATAGTCTAGGAAGAGGGAAAGGATGCTCTTTTTTAGAGAAGTGTTGCTGGAAACATCTATTCAGAACAGTATATTGGGTGGCTTATCGAGAAATGGTGAATCAAGGGCAGGTTGAATAGAGATGATTTAAGCTGGTCAAAATGGGATGAAAAAACCTTAATGCCAAGTTATAAAGAAGGTTATGATATAGCAGATTAGCAGGAAATAGTTTTGCACTTGATCCAAAGACACTAATTTCATTTCACATGTCACATTTAAAAGAGAAAAAGCAGTTCATGGATATGAAACAGTTTTTCCATTATTAAGTATGCCCAAAGAAAATGCTGACAAAAGAATATTTTGTTTTTGTTTTTTGTAAATGAAGCCTGTAGACTTTCAGACAGAATTTACGGATAAATATTTGAATCCAAATTACTATCCCAAATTACTAGCCCAAAGTGCTAATACTATTAAACCATTTACGTATGCATTTCTAATTATTTAAAAGAAAAAGTAGGCTGAATAGCATATTAAATGTAAAAGCGCATTTTCTTCTTAAATAATAAA
Source organism: Procyon lotor (assembly GCA_028646535.1). Lineage (NCBI taxonomy): Eukaryota > Metazoa > Chordata > Mammalia > Carnivora > Procyonidae > Procyon > Procyon lotor. The sequence goes on from CM053603.1 coordinate 99,359,220, forward strand.
TGGAGTTACCAATGACAGTTTTTATAATTTGGGAGATGAGGGAAATAGGTAATGCTAGCTATTAGGTATCTTATTGTTGCAAATGAAAGCTATATAATAAATGTTCATCCAAAGCAGGTATTAGTGTGGTATACATGATTGTAAGCGTTCCATTTAAGAGTTGCCTTTGGGATTTTTCTAGACTTTTACCCCATTTAGTGGAAATCCCAGATTCCAGGAACAAGAGATTTGGGGTCTGTGATATTCTAGCCTTCCAGTCTCAATTTTCTCACTGGGTTCCCATCTTACCAATTCTTTTTTAGATGCTACCCCTTGCTTAAAATTGTCTCTCAGCTAAGCACAGTGCTGTGCACATCCTCATTTTTAAGCTATTACTTCCTTTTTCCTTCATTTGACTCATTCTCTAATTCTTATCTTATGCCTCAGTAATTACAGCATCCTTAGTTCTGCCAAAATGGGCAAGTGTATCATTATGTTTAAAGTGCAAGGCAGTACAGAAACCAGAAGATCATGGGTTGTTTTTACTTTGGTACAAATTCTTCTGGTTGCATTATGGTTCTGTGGAACAAAAGAAGTGGCACTGAAGATACATTAAAGCCCACCTTAGTTTTAAGTTAACTTTCTTAGGTTGGCAACAAAATTTACAGCTTGTTGGTTGGGCTTTCTGAAATGATAAAGCAAAATGAAGAAAATTCTGGAAAGAGTGACTAGTATTGGGACTGTATAGGGACAGTATAGGTATAGGGACAATAAAAAATTTTTAGTTGATGAAATGAAAAGTAGTAATTAGACTAATTTTAGAAAATTAATAGATAATGAAAGGCATGCATTTTAACCTTTTTTTAAAAATTTGCTATCTTCCTTTTGTCTATAAACATAGATATGTATCTTCTGTCTTAGATTTTTTTTAATTTACTTGCTATCACATTCTGTTAAGTCTTTATATCCCATTGCTTTATGGTCAGGTTGTTTGATGCTTTCTACCTCTACTTTTTATCTTCACTTTTCTTAATTTCATGCATTCTCATTTCCTTCCCACCCCTCTGTAGACCACTGCTCTCATGAAAGGTCAGTGCCTTGCACAGTCAGGCCTGAACTTCATATATCACTTGCCTTTAACACAGCACATTGGGTTATAAACAGTGTGGGAAAGGACCATAGAGACCATTTAGTGGAAGCATTTATTTTACAGATGAGGAACCCCAAACCCAGAGAGGCTAAGTGACCTATTCAAGGTCCCTTAACAAGTTAGTGACTGTGGCAAAGTAAAACTCCTGTACCCTAATTCCTAATTCAATGAAGTTATATGATTAAGATCTGACTTTTTAGTTCTAGATGTAAAAATGAAAGAGGATCTTTTTCTTGTACAGGAATGAATCTTTGGTAATGTTGGGGATACGTAACATTTCAGTGCTTATTGTATACCAAGTGTTTGCTGAATATTAATTATCTTTCATAATTGCCCTCATTTAATCCTCACATCAATCCTATGAGGTCAAGGTTATTACTATTCCCATTTTACAGATGGGAAAATGGGGCAGATAATAAATAACCTGACTAATATCAGACAGAGTCATAAACCTAGAGAAACTGTATAAACATTAATAAGAAAAAATACATCTATTCCTCTTAGATAAAGGCTGCCTGCAGAAGGCCAAGACACTGAATTATTCCTTATCTGCTCAGGGATAAGAAGGAGAAGGGGTAAGATAAACAGTACTGGCCTGACTGAATCCCAATGTGTGCCTCCGTCTTGGCAAAGATCAGATGTGTGTCCTGTAGCCTCAGGATGTTTCTGTTCTCCTATTCTGCCTTATTATCTTAACAGCACCTAATTCATGCCTTTTGTACAGTGCATGTACATTTTTATTTAAAATAAATATTAATTGTCACTGTATGCTAGAGTTTATTATACAGTGGTGAACAAAACCCGTAATTACCAAAATACTAAGAGCAAGGGGAAAAGTCCAACCACTAACTACTCTTCCACAAAAAAACCTATATTTTCTCTCCATTGCCACCTGAGTCCCCATAATCTAGTACTACCAATTCAACCTCTGTTGCTGTATTTAATCCTCATCCATTACTCTTCAACATACTCATTGAATTACATACTGGCAAATCAACCCAGTATACCAAAATATCGTATAATCATTTCAAATTTTGTGCCATTCATTTATTGGTTTATTAATTCTACAAACATTCACTGAATATCTATTATAACTGAGAGACCTACCTGAACCAAGGACATAAAATGAGAAAGGCACAATTCTTATCTTTAATTCTATTGACAAAGGATCATAAATAAATATATTAATTAAGGCTAATTAAGAAAATAGAAGGCTAAACATTATTTTGATCCTATTAGTATAAAATAGTACTACTGTCCACCTATTATATCCTAAACATTTTATATATAATTATATAATAATGTTTTATATTGTGTACTTTATCATATACCAGGAACTGTATTTTACATATGCTATTTCCGTAAGTCCTGTCAGATAGGAATACTAGTTCCATTTTATATGAGAGGGAGCTGAGGCTCATGTAGTTAAATGATCACCTACAGTTGCATAGCAGGTAAGCAGTAAAGATGAGAATTGACAAGAGAAATCCAACACCAAAGCCTTTGTTTTTTCTGTTTCATCATGGCACTTCTCTGGTGTTGTTGAAGCAAAGCTCAGATTTTAATTAATTTTGCTTGGAGTATTTAGGGATGATTTCGGTAGAGGTCATATGTCAACTAGATCTGAAAGCTAGGTAAGAATTCTGGAAGTAAAAATGTGTATTTCAACCCAACAAAGATATAGAGACTATGGTGTAATATTTTATTGGTCAGTAGCTTCAGGGACTTGTTGTGTAGTATATGTTACCCAGGGATTTGGGTCTTATGTTGCTGTAGTCAATGAAAATAGATCAATGGACTTGGAATTCACAAACATAGTTGCTAAAGGAAAAAAAAAGTTGTTTTTTTTTTAAAATGGATTTACATTTTAAATTCAAATATAGTTAACATTTAGTGTTATATTAGTTTCTAATAAACTATTATATTAGTTTCAGATGTGCAATATGATTCCAGAATGCTATACAAGTGAAATCATGTGGTATTTGTTCTCCTCTGATTCACTTAGCATTATACCCTCTAGACCCATTCATATTGTCACAGATGGCAAGATTTCATTCATTTTCATGGATGAATAATATTTTATTGTATATATACCACATCTTCTTTATACATTCATTTATCAATGGGCACTTGAATTGTTTCCTTAACTTGGTTATTGTAAAGAATAAATAAACACAGAAGTAGGTATATCTTTTCAAATTATTGTTTTTCTTTTCTTTGGATAAACACCCAGTAGTGGAGTTACTGGATCATTTGGTAATTCTATTTTTAATTTTTTGAGGAACCTCCACACCATTTTCTACAGTGGCTACATAAAGTTAACATTCTTACCAACAGTTCATGAGAGTTCCTTTTTTCCCATATTTTTGCCAGCACTTGTTATTTCTTGTGTCTTTGATTTTAGCCATCCTGACAGGTAAGAGGTGACATCTCATTGTGGCTTTGATTTTCATTTTCCTGATGATTAGTGATGTTGAACATCTTTTCATGTGTCTGTTGGCCATCTTCTTTGGAAAAATACCTATTCATGTCCTCTGCCCATTTTTTAATTGGATTATTTGGGTTTGTGGTGTCAAGTTCTATGAATTTTTTATATATTTTGGACATTTAACCCCTTATTAAATGTGTCATTTGCAAATATCTTCTCTCATTTGGCGGGATGTCTTTTTGTTTTGTTGATGGTTTCTTTCACTGTGCAGAAGTTTTTATTTTGGTGTAGTCCCAATAGTTTAATTCTTTAATTTTGCTCTTGTGCCCCTTGTCAAAGGAGACAGATCTAGAAAAATGTTTTTATGGCCGATGTCAAAGAGATCACTGCCTGTTTTCTTCTAGAAATTTTGTGGTTTCAGGTCTCCCATTTAGGTCTTTAAAACTTTTTTGAGTTTATTTTTTGTGTATGGTGTAAGACAGTGGTTTACTTTTAATCTTTTGCATGTAGATGTCTCGTTTTCCCAATACTATTTGTTGAAGAAATGGTCTTCTTCCCATTGTATAGTCTTTCCTCCATTGCCATATTGACCATATAATGTCATAATTGACCATATAATCATGGGTTTATTTCTGGGCTCACTCAATCTATGTGACACATTAATCTATGTGACACATTGATCTATGTGTCTATTTTGTGCCAACACCATACTATTTTGATTACTACAGCTTTGCAGTACATATTGAAATCTGAAATTGTGATACCTTCTATTTTGTTCTTCTTTTTCAACATTGCCTTGGCTATTTGTGGTCTTTGTGGGTCCCATACAAATGTTAGGATTAATTGTTCTAGTTCTGTGAAAAAATGGTGTTGATATTTTGATAGAGATTGAATTAAATCTGTAGATTGTTTTAGGTAGTACAAATATTTTAACATTTGTTTTCTCATTCCATGAACATGGAATATCTTAACATTTGTTTGTGTCATCTTCTATTTCTTTCATCAGTTTTCAGAGTACAGGTCTTTCATCTTCTTTGTTAAGTTTATTTCTATGTTTTTTATGATTTTTGGTGTTAATTGTAAATGGCATTGCTTTTGTAATTTATTACTTCATTATTACTGTATCGAGATGCAACAGATTACTGCACATGTGATTTTACTTAATTCATTTATCTGTTCTAACATTTTTTTTGGTGGAGTCTTTAGGGTTTTCTATATATAGTATTATGTCATCTACAAATAGTGATAGTTTACTTCTTCCTTCCCTATTTGGATGCCTCTTATTTCTTTTTCTTGTCTGATTGCTATGGCTAGGACTTCCAGTACCAAGTTGAATACACGTGGTGAGAGTGGACATTTTTGTCTTGTTTCTGATCTCAGGGAAAACTCTGTTTTTCACCACTGAATATGATGTTAGCTATAGGTTTTTCATATATGGCCTTTACTATGTTGAGGTATGTCCCCTTTAAACCTACTTTGTTAAGAGTTTTCATCATGAATGGATGTTGTAATTTGTCAAATGTTTTTTTCTGCATCTACTGAAATGATTATATGGTTTTTATCCTTTCTTTTGTTAATGTGATGTATGATGTTAATTGATTTCTAAGTATTGAACCACACTTACATCTCTGGAATAAATCCCACTTGATTGTAGTGAATGATTTTGTTAATGTACTGTTAGATTTGGTTTGCTGATATTTTGTTGAGATTTCTGCATCTATGTTCATCAGAAATTTTGAACTGTAGTTTTCTTTTTTTTTAGTGTCTTTACCTGGTTTTGATATCAGGGTAATGCTGGCCTCATAGACTGAATTTGAAAGCCTCCTTTGCTCTTCTTTTTTTTTTTTTTTTTTGAAGAGGTTGAGAAGAATAGGTATTAACTGTCTTTTAAATGCTTGGTAGAATTCACTTGTGAAGCTCTCTGGTCCTGGACTTTTGTTGATTTGGTGTCGTTTTTATTGTTGTTGTTGTTTAAATTACTGATTCAGTTTCTTTGCTAATAAATTGATCTGTTCAAATTTGCTATTTCTTCCTGATTTAGTTTTGGGAGGTTATATGTTTCTAGGAATTTATCTATTTATTCTAGGTTTTCCAATTAGTTGGCATATAATTTTTCATAATATTCTCTTATAATCCTTTGTATATCTGTGGTGTGGATTGTTATTTCTCTTTTTCATTTCTCTATTTCTCTGTGTGTGTCTCTCTTTCTCTCTTTCTCTTTGATGAGTTTGGCTAAATGTTAACCAATTTTGTTGATCTTTTAAAAGAACCAGCTCCTGGTATTATCGATCTGTTCTACTGTTATTTTAATCTCTATTTTACTCATTTCTACCTTTTATTATTTCCTTCTGTTTACCAGCTTTGACTTTTGTTTGTTCTTCTTTCCCTACCTCCTTTGGGTATGAGATTAGATGCTTATTTGAGGTTGTTCTAGTTTCTGAGGTAGGCCTGCATTGCTATACTTTTTCTCTTAGAACAGCTTTTGCTGCATTTGAAAGATTTTGGACCATTGTATTTTCATTTTCATTTGTATCCATGTATTTTTTATTTCTTTGATTTCTTGGTTGACCCATTCATTATTTAGTAGCATTGTTTATTTAATCTTCATGTATGTGTTCTTTCCAGATTTTTTCTTATGGTTGATTTCTAGTTTCATGCCACTGTGGTCAGAAAAGATGCTTGATATGATATTTCTAATGAATATTCCACGTGTAATACTTAAACAGTGCATAATTTGCTATTTGGGGATGGAATGCTCTGAATATATCTGTTAGACCCCCCTGGTCCCATGTGTCATTCAAATCCACTGTTTCCTTATTGATTTTCTGTCTGGAGGACCTATCCATTGATGCAAGTGGGGTATTAAAGCCCCCTACTGTTACTCTGTTACTATCAATTCCATTCTTTATGGCTATTAATTTTTGCTCTATGTATTTGGGTGCTCCCATGTTGGTGCCTAAATACTTACAATAGTTATATCTTCTTATTGAAAAAAATTGCCATTCTGTAATATTATTGGAAATTATTTGTGCATACATTGTTTCATAATGGAACTGTAAGTTTTTGGAAAACAAAGTCCAAGTTATTTATTTTTATCATGGGTTTTAGTATATAACCCAGTAAAGATTTATTAAATAAAAGAGTTGACTGCATTATAGAGCTAAGAAGTTGTTCAATCTACCTGTCCACCAAATAATAAAAATAATATTACTACTACTAATATTATAAAAATGCTAATATGGTTTCTGAGGCTGATGATTTACTTCTTTGAAATATGCTAATGAGACCAATGGTGAGGATTTAATCCTGTCAGCTTTTTCTTTCTTTCGTGGATACAGACATTGACCCAGACCATTTTTACACTTTCAACAAGGACCCTGTGAAAGAATATGGATCAGTTACTGCAAATCCATCATCATTCTTAAAAAAAAATAAAGTACATGCTTTCTGGTAATGGGTCAGAAAATGTCATCTTTACATTGGAAAGTCAGCAGTATTTTTACGGTTGACTTCACAAATCATGTTACATATAAATTCAACTTGTGTTGTTACTTTATTATTCTTTCTTATTCTACTGTATAAGGAAGTAGCTTTTAATATGAATACCAAAACATATACCAAAGAATATTATTAAGAAGATTTCTTTGTTTTAAATATCCTTACTAGCAATAAAGCTTATCTTTTGCTTCTCACCTTGAAACACTAGGCCAAGGAACCCATTATTTTATATACAGTGATTTATTTATATAGAACATGAGGAAATTTAAATTACTATGGTCTTTCAGTTGATTAAAAGCCAAAATAAGAAATCCAAACCTAAAAACTAGTATTGTGTTTTGATATACTGGGAAAACACCAGAGAGATGTATGAATAATATACAACAAAAATTTTGAAGTAGTATTAGAATTGAAGAACTACGCTTAATACTAATTTTGAAAATGTCATTCAGTATAAAGTCCAATTTTTAAAAGTATTTTTCCATTTTAATGTAGATATAAGCTTTGTTTTAGTAAGTACTCCTCATAATGACTTATACTAATTTTATAGAGTAGGTACTAAATAATGGGACATGCAGATTAACTCTTTACATTTATTATTGTGGTGTATAATTATGTAGAAATAAAGTATATACAAAATATTCTAAAGATGTTAAAAAATTTGCTAAGCTTTCTCACAATAAAAAAAAATAGATAACAAACCTATTTAGGAGAAGCATCTAAACAATATTAAGCCATTAGAAAACAATTGCTCTTTATATAAAATCAAATACTAAATGGTGTGATAAAAATTACTTGTAGCCAAAACTGAGAGAGGGAGAGAAAATGCTTATAGAAAAACTGGCTTACTCACAGATAGGGGATGAAATGGATGATAACATATAAATGAGAAGACCTGAATTCTAAGTTCATCCTTTACTTACATGTTATGTGGCCTTGAACAAATTACTTAACTTTTTTAGGCCACTAATGGAGATAATACTTATTTTGTATACTTAGCATAATTTTGTGAAAAAAAATAATAAAAGTAATATAAAAAGCTGATTTGCAAATAGAATATAATATTAAAATGGAAGGGAGTACTTTTTTTTTGGAAGGAAGTACTTTTACCTTTTATACTACATTGACACTTAGAATTTGCTTATAATTAATTATAACTACTCTTTTTACTTGAATTTCAGAAAAATCTATTGGTTAATTTGTCACATTAAAAAAAGATTTAGAATTCATATTTGTCTTGTTTCCTAGTCTTACAAGGAGTTATTTATAATTTGTCTCAATATCAATGTTATAAATTTAGAAATTTAGGGATACACTCAATCATAAAAAGAAATTCTGAATTTTGAAAAGTAATGTTTATTTGTGATATTGAAAAATCATTTAAAATAGTCAATTGAATTATACAAATTTTCTTAACTTTGCCTAGCTCTTACAGTCTTGTGATATTTTTACTGAATTTGTATTATTATGATGTTTTTAAAGCAGGGAAGACATGTGGATTTCAGACCTTATACAAGCAACTGAATGCTCAGTTAAACTCTCTACTCTTTCTTTTTTGCCTCAGTTTTTGTTGAGGCATAAAGAAAAAAACAAACCAAAAGAAAAAAAAAGAAAAAAACAAACTAACAAAAATAGTGCTGCAATGTTATGGCCAAAAACCTGTGACAAACTCTCGAAATACTAAAGAAGACACAAGAGTGTGATATAAGGAGAGAATTTTTGAAGAGCATTCCTTTGGAGAGAACTGTGTTATGAATTCCACCTTCCTATTAAGTTGGAAGGAGAAAAAATTCTGCTCTTAACCAGAAGCCAAATGATAAGAATTTCAGTGATATTCTTTTGAGAGCTTGATGTTTGTGTCCTTGGTAATTGAGAAGTGGGCTTAGTGGGCTGATGCTTTATGCAGGACCAAGAAAGGGACTAGTGTCAATGGAAAAACCATTTTGTCTTATTTTATTTATTTATTTATTTTGTGTGGAAATGACCTATACTTGTTTTTCATGAGTCAATGTCTTGTAACGTTGTTGCACAGTGTCCTCCCAGGAAGCAGACTCTGGGACACAGATTAGCTAGTTTATGAGAAACGTTTTAGTGACTACAATGGGGATCATCACTGTGGAAGGGAGGGCTAACTGAGAAGTTGAACTGCAAAGCTATATGGCTCTTTAGAGTTTACCTGAGTTGGTACAAGTAAGGAGGTCCTTTATATCCATGTGTTATTCAGCCTGTGGACACTGGATGCCCATGGAAGAAAGTGTGACCACACGTGAGATATTCCCAAAGAGGGATGATAGCTGAGATTAGCCCTCCTACTAAATGGGGGATTAAGTCCTTCTTTCCTCAGGGGGAATCTAGTTGTGCATCACAGCATCCATTACAAATCCCAAGTTCCATATGAGGAACCCACAGAGTGAATTCAGCCCAGAATCTTCTGCCTTCCAATGTAAAGAGACTCTGTCAGTAAGTGTAATGGGGTGTGTCATTGGGGCACAAGCCAAAGTTGTATTTGAAGTAACCAGCTGAAGGAAGAGCACCGCTTCTGCCAAGGAAATTGTATCATGAGGCCTAAAAAGGGATTTTCTTAAGCAGCACTGTCCATTAGAAATACAATGTGAACCACATATGTAATTTTAAACTTTCTGGTAGCCATATTTTAGGAAATGGAAAAGAAAGAAGGAAAATTTTAACATTTTAACATAAGTATATTTAACATAAGTATAATTTTAACATTTAATAATTTAAATTATTTCTTATTTTCTAATTTAAGATATAACTTCATATTTAATACATTTTTATTCAACATCATAGTCAAAATGGAAAAAAAAAGTCAATGAGATTCTTCTTTTTTAGTAGGTTCCACACCCAGTGTGGTGCTTGAACTCACAACCTAGAGATCAAGAGTTGCATACGCTACCACCTCAGCCCACCAGGCACCTCAATGAGATTCTTTGCATTATTTTTTCATACCAAGCCTCAGAAATCAGAATGTATTTTACTCTTATATTAACCACATTCCAAGTGCTCAGTAGCTTCAAACTGCCCCAATACAATATTGGACAGTTCAGCTCTAGAGAACCTAGAGAAATAACTCTTTGAGAGAAAAAGTCAGTTTTAAATTTCTGCCAGACCTAGAGATTGCCAATCTATTACATAATAGTGACAATCAAATCAGAATGATTTTATACCTATTACATCTCCCCACTCCTACCCTGAAAGTATAAAAAATATCAGCACCCTCAACTTGGGAGCACCCAAATAGTAACAATTAATAACAAACATGAACTCATCAATGATAGTAGAGGATTTTAACATCCCACTTACTTCATAGATCATCTAAGCAGAAAATCAACAAGCAAACAGTGGCTTTGAATGATGCACTGAACCAGATAGACCAAACAGATATATTCAGAACATTTTATCCACAAGCAACAGAATACACATTCTTTTCAAGTGCACATGGGACGTTCTCCACAATAGATCACATACTAGGTCATAAATCAGGCTCAACAAGTACAAAAATACTTAGATCATACTTTCAGACCACAATACTATGAAACTGGAAGTCAACCATAAGAAAAAAATTGGAAAGACCACAAATACATGGAGATAAAGAACATCCTACTAAAGAATGAATGGGTCAATCAAGAAATTAAAAAAGAAATTAAAAAAAATATATGGAAACAAATGAAAATGAAAGACTATGGTCCAGAACTTTTGGAATGCAGCAAAGCAGTCCTAAGAGGCCTACCTCAAGAAGCAACAACAATCTCAAATACACAGCCTAACTTTACACCTAAAGAATCTAAAAAAAAGAACAAACAGAACCCAAAGGCAGCAGAAGAAGGGAAATAATGAAGATTAAAGCAGAAATAGATGAAACAGAAACAAACAGTAGAACAGATCAATGAAATCAGGAGTTGTTTTTTTTGAAAGAATTAATAAAATTGACAAATCTTTAGCCCAATTTATCAAATAGAAAAGAAAAAGGACCCAGATAAAATTATGAATGAGAGAGGAGAGATCACAACCAACAATACAGAAACACAAACAATTATAATAGAATATTATGAAACATCATATGCCAATAAATTGGAAAACCTGGAAGAAATGGATAAATTCCTAGATACATATAAATTACCAAAACTGAAACAGGAAGAAATGGAAAACTTGAGTAGGCTAATAACCAGCAAAGAAATTGAGTCAGTAATCAAAAATCTCCCAACAAAGAAAAGTCCAGGGCCACATGGCATCCTAAGGGATTTCTACCAGACATTTAAAGAAGAGTTAATATCTAACCTTCTTAAAATGGTCCAAAAAAATAGAAATGGATGAGGAAACTTCCAAACTCATTTTGTGAGACCAGCATTACCTTGATTCCAAAACGAGACAAAGACCCCTCTAAAAAAAGGGAACTAAAGGCCAATGTCCCTGATGAATATGGATGCAAAATTTCTCAACAAAGTACTAGCAAACTGAATCTATATATATTTTTATATATATATATATAAATAAACTATATACTTTTTTATATATAGTCAAATAAAAGGGATGCCTGGGTCGCTCAGTCAGTTAAGTATCTGCCTTGGGCTCAGGTCATGATACCAGGACTGTGGGATCCAGTCCCACATCAGGCTTCTTACTCAATGGGGAGCCTGCTTCTCCCTCTACCTGCCACTCCCCCTGGTTGTGTACTCTTTCATACAAGTAAATGAATAAAATCTTTAAATCAATATATATATTTTTTCAAGTAAAAATATATGTAAAAATATTTTTTAAAATATACTTTACACATAAATGTGTGTTGCTATGTTAAATATTCATCTATATATATTTGGTATTTATATATCATCAATCTATATCAATATAGGGGTACCTGTGTCGCTCAGTGGGTTAAAGCCTCTGCCTTTGGCTCAGGTCATGATCTCAGGGTCCTGGGATCAAGCCCCACATCAGGCTCTCTGCTCAGCGGAGAGCCTGCTTCCCCCTCTCTCTCTGCCTGCCTCTCTGCCTACTTGTGATCTCTCTCCTCTCTGTCAAATAAATAAATAAAATCTTAAGAAAAATCTATATCAATATATAAAATATGTTTGGGGCCACCTGGGTAGCTCAGATGTTTAAATATTTACCTTCAGCTTGGGTGATGAACCCAGGATCCTGGGATTGAGCCCCACATCGGGCTCCCTGCTCAGTAGGGAGCCTGCTTCTCCCAATCTCTCTGCAGCTCCCCCTCCTTGTGCTCTCTCTCTCTCCCTCTGTCAAATAAAAATAAATTAAGAAAATAAAGTAAGATATGTTTGAATATATACTATGATATAAATAATACATATTTTCTTACTTGAATGCAGAGACCAAACACAGACACCGAAACACCAATCCTTTATTACTCTCTCTAATCCTGTCACAAAAGTGACTTAATCAGAGTCCCCACATCCACTTTGCCTCCTTCAAATTTATTTTTAAAATTAAAGAAAGAAAATGTTTTAAAGTAGAAAACCTAAGGAGCACCTAGGTGCTCAGTCAATTGGGTGTTTGACTCAGTTTCAGCTAAGTCATGATTTCTGGGCCCTGAGATCAATCTCCACTTCAGGCTCCACACTAAACGCCGAGCATGGAACCTACTTAAGATTCTCTTCCTCCCCTCTGCCACTCCCCCCACTTGCACATGTGTGGGCTCTCTAAAATGAATGAATGAATGAATGAATGAATGAATGAATGAATGAATGAATGAATGAATAAAGTAGAAACTTAGATTCTTAGCTTAAAACCATGTGATTGTCTACCCAGTTTCCCTTAAATTCAAAAATTCTTTAATTGACCAACATAACCCTGAATATTCTCATTGCCATCTGTGTCTCCAGCTTTATCATGAATCAAATTATCCTTTTGTCCATATATTCCAGCCATGATAATTTTCTTTCAGTTCCTCGAATGCACTCCACTCTCTTAGAATATCAGCTCTTCACGCATGCTATTTCCCCATATATAATATAATAGTTAATATACAAATTAATTTCTATGTTTTCTTTTGCTTTCCAATAAGGCATTTCCTTTGTATGAAAATGTAATGTCTGAACCTATAGGACAAGCTAGGTTCAATATCCAAGTGTGTTTATAATATTTAATATTATAGTTTTTTATTTACCAACTTGCCATATAGATTATAAGCTTCATGAGGACAGAGACCAAAATATCTTGATAAGATATAGATCTTGTGCAGTGCACTTACAATGTAAAATTTGTTTATTAAATTAATGAAGGGGTAGATTTTATGTCTTATTTTTGTTTCTTGCATCATATCAGTTATAAATGCTTTCATATGATTGTGATAATAAATGTACATATATATTAATGTATTATTTAACATATGCATTAATTCATAACACATTCATTAAACAGTATATTAGAAGAATCATTCACCATGATCATGTGGGATTTATTCCTGGTTTGCAAGGGTGGTTTAATATTCACAAATCAATCCGTGTGTTACACCACATTAATAAAAGAACACATAAGAACTGTATGATCCTCTCAGTAGATGCAGAAGAAGCATTTGACAAAGTACAGCATCCACTCTTGATAAAAATCTTCAATAAAGTAGGGATAGAGGGAAGATGTATCAACACTATAAAGGCCATATAAGAAAATTCCACAAGTAATATCATCCTCTGTGGGGAAAAACAGAGCTTTTCCTCTAAGGTCAGGAACAAGACAGGGATGTCCACTTACCATTGTTATTTAGCATAGTACTAGAAGTCCTAGCTTGGCAATCAACAACAAAAAGAAGTAAAAGGCATCTAAATCATCAAGGAAGAATTTAAACTTTCACAATTTGAAGACAACATAATACTCTATGTAGGAAACTTAAAGGATTCCACCAAAAACATTGCTAAAACTGATAAATTCAGTAAAGTCACAGGATACCAAATCAACATTCAGAAATCTGTTGCATTTCTATACACCAACAGCAAGACAAAAGAAAGAAAAATCAAGGAATTGATCCCATTTACAATTGCACCAAAAACCATAAGATACATAGGAATAAACCTAACCAAGGAGGTAAAAGACCTGTACCCTAAAAACCATAAAACACTTATGAAAGATGACACAAGGAAATGGAAAAATGTTCCATGCTCATGGATTGGAAGAACAAATATTGTTAAAATGTCTATACTACCCAAAGCAATGTACACATTTAATGCAATCCTTATTAAAATAACACTAATGTTTTTCACAGAACTAGTACAAACAGTCCTAGAATTTGTATGCAAACACAAAAGATCCCAAATAGCCAAAGGAATTTTGAAGGAGGAAGCAAAGCTGGAGGCATTACAATTCTGGACTTTAAACTGTATTGCAAAGCTGTAATCATCAAGACAGTTTGGTACTGACATAAACACAGACACATAGATCAATGAAACAAAAGAGAAAACCCAGAAATGGGCCCTCAACTATATGGTCACTAATCCTCAACAAAGCAGGAAAGAATACCTAATGGAAAAGAGACGGTCTCTTCAACAAATGGTGTTGGGAATACTGGACAGCAACATGCAAAAGAATGAAATTAGGCTATTCTCTTATACCATACACAAAAATAATTTCAAAATGGATGAAAGACCTATATGTGAGAAAGGAAACCATCAAAATCCTAGAGAACACAGGTGGTAACCTCTTTGACTTCGGCGGTAGCAACTTCTTACTAGAGACATCTCTGGAGACAAGGGAAAGAAAAATAAAAATGAACTATTGGGACTTCATCAAAATAAAAAGCTTCTGCACAGCAAAGGAAAAAATCAGCAAAACTAGAAGGCAACCAATGGAATGGGAGAAGATATTTGCAAATGACATAATTTGATAAAAGGTTATTATCCAAAATCTGTAAAGAACTTCTCAAACTCAACACCCAAAAACCAAATAGTCCAGTTAAGAAATGGGCAGGAAACTTGAATAAACATTTTTCCAAAGAAGACATACACATGGCTAATAGACACATGAGAAGATGCTCAACATCATCAGGGAGATACAAATCAAAACTACAATGAGATACCACCTGATGCCTGTCAGAATGGCTAAAATTAACAATACAGGAAACAACAGATGTTGGCAAGGATGCAGAGAAAGGGGAATACTCTGACACTGTTAGTGGGAATGTAAACTGCTGCAAACACTCTGAAAAACAGTATGAAAGTTCCTCAAAAAGTTAAAAATAGAACTAACAACACTATGTACCAGCAATTGGACTACTGAGTATTTACTCAAAAGGTACAAAAATACTGATTCAAAGGGACACATGCACCCTGATGTTTATAGCAGCATTATCAATGACAGCCTAATTATTGAAAGATCCCAGATTTCCATTGACTGATGAATAGATAAGAAGAGGTGGTGTATATATATATAATGGAATATCACTTGGCCATTAAAAAGAATGAAATCTTGCCATCTGCAATGGCATGGACATCTCTAGAGAGTATTATGCTAAGCAAAATAATTCAGTAAGAGAAAGATAGATACCATATGATTTTATTCATATATTGAATTTAAGAAACAAAACAAATGAGCATATGGGGCAAAAGAGAGAGAGAGAGGGGGGCGCCTGGGTGGCTCAGTCGTTAAGCGGCTGCCTTTGGCCCAGGTCAGATCCCAGGGGTCTGGGTTCGAGCCCCGCATCGGGCTCTCTCCTTTGCAGGAAGCCTGCTTCTCCCGCTACCATTCCCTCTGCTTGTGTTCCCTCTCTCGCTGTGTTTCTCTCTGTCAAATAAATAAAATCTTTAAAAAAAAAAAAAAGAGAGAGAGAAAAAAACCATAAGAGACACTTCTAACTATAGATAACAAACTAAGGGTTTCTGGAGGGTAGGTGACAGGGGAATGGGTTAAATGGATGATGGGTAATAAGGAGAGCACTTGTGATGAATACTGATGTTGTGTGTAAGTGATGAATCACTAAATCCTACACCTGAAACTAATATTACACAATATGTTAACTAACCAGGTTTAAATAAAAACATGAAACATATATTGTATATATATGAAGCATATATGTCATGTATATGAAACATAATATAGATGAAATGTAAATATGAAATATATGTTTCATTTATATGAAATATAAATATATTTATGCATTTATATAATGTTTATAAACGTGTGTGTATATATATAAATGTATATAAACGTGTGCGTGTGTGTATATATATATATATATATATAACAATATGTATATAGGAGCCTGCTTCTCCCTTTCCCTCTGTCCGCTGCTCTGCCTGCTTGTGCTCCCTCTCTCTCTGTCAAATGAATAAATCTTTAAAAAAAAAGTGGTCAATATGGCTGAAAGAAATGGAATGTTTAGAATATTGTCCCTCTGCCCCTAGCCTTGCTTGTGCTCTCTCTCTGTTTCCCTCTCTTTCTCAAATAAAGAAATAAAATCTTTAATAAATAAATAAATAAGGAAATAAATAAATAAATGCTATTTATTTTAATAAGCTTATAGTGTTATCTTGTTTTAACTTTCATTTCCCTAATGCTAAATGCTGTTGAGCATCTTTTCATGAGTCTAGCCTTTATCCATATATCTTCTTTGTCATAGTGTTTTGCATGACTTTATAAGCTATTTGCATATCTACCACAGTAAAATGTCTGTTGACTCTTTTGCCCATTGCTTTTTGAATTGACTTACTTGTTTTCTTACTGGTTTTTGAGAGTCCTTTATGTTTTCTAGACACTAATCCTTTTTCAGATATATGATTTACAAATACTGTCTTTCTCCGTAGCTCATCTTTTCACTTTTTTTTAAAAGATCTTATTAATTTATTTGACAGAATGAGAGAGAGATCACAAGTAGACAGAGAGGCAGGCAGAGAGAGACGGGGAAGCAGGCTCCCTGCTGAGCAGAGAACCCAATGCAGGGGCTCTATCCTGAGACCCTGAGATCATGACCTGAGCCCGAGGCAGAGGTTTAACCCACTGAGCCACCCAGGTGCCCCTATCTTTTCACTCTTTTAACAGTGTCTCTTGGAGAGCAGAAGTTTTTAATTGTGATAGAGTTCAAATTATTGTTTTGATATTTCATTGATCCTGGTTTTCAATTATATCTAAGAAATCTTTGCCTAACTCAAAGTCACAATGATTTTTGTTTTTTGTTTTTGTTTTGTGTTTCTGGAAGTTCTACAGTCTTACTTTTACATTTAAATCATCATCCACTTTGAGTTAACCTTTGTATATGTTTTGAAGCTTATTTGAATTGAAGCTTATTTTTTCTCTCACCCCATTTGTTCCTGCTTCTCAGATATTATTGTCCATTGCCTGATGCCCAGTATCTTAAAAGCCTTACATATTTTTCCCAGTTGTTTGTTTCAAGTAGGAAGGTAAATTTTGTTTTTTTTTAACTCCATCCTGGCCAAAGCAACTGTCATGAAGTTTACTTTTAATTAATGAACAGAGACTGCATTTTGTGACTTAGAGTGACTTTCTGTTATTTAAAAGTAAGCTGAAAACTTTAAGAACCTGCATGAGTTTTTATTCAAAGATAGAAGAAGGAACATTCCACTGAAGAAATTTAATGAAATCGTAGAAGACAAGCATCAATATGTGTCCTCAATCCTCTATGTTACATTTAGGAGTTACATAATATTTAAAACTAGATCACTTATTATTTACATACTTTTACAAGCTATTGATATTTGAGGCAATGATTAATTAGTATTTGAAAATGAGGTTATGAGGTGCCTGGGTGGCTCAGTCGTTAAGCGTCTGCCTTCAGCTCAGGTCATGATTCCAGGGTTCTGGGATCTAGCCCCGCATCAGGCTCTCTGCTCGGCAGGAAGCCTGCTTCTCCCGCTTCCATTCCCTCTGCTTGTGTTCCCTCTCTCACTGTGTTTCTCTCTGTCAAATAAATAAAATCTTTAAAAAAAAAAAAAAGAAAATGAGGATATGTTTCCCATCATGATTTTCATAAGTAATGGAAATCCTAAAAATCCTTCTTTGTGTATCTGGGAAGTCTCAAGAATTCTTCCAGCTACTCATGCCAACACCAGGGAAACTAGAAACACGTTCTAAATATATTTCAATACAACCAAAATTGACATTTACTTCTTTGAAATATATAATGTTAAAAACATCTAAATTCTGGTTTCAAATGACATTTCCAAATTTCAATTTGTTATAAGACTGCCTATTTGTCTTGAATTTCTCCTACTTCTCAAGCCATTTCCTTTCTTTTGTTGAAGTTTTTTCACACTTTGTTGATTTCTCCCATGTTCAAATCACAGATTTACATCTATTTCTAAAAAGTATGTGAAGACCATTTTGAAAGAAATCCACTTTATCCCTGTCAGTCATAAGACTAACCTACTTTTATTCATTAAACTCATCAACAACTTATGAGAAAAATGAGAGGCTAGATTCCCTTGATTTACAAGGCTGAGATGAATTTGATGAGTATATGTCAGTGTAGGGCACTGATATCAAGGGATAATCGACATTCTTGTACCTAAAATCAACTCTCTCTCTCTTTTTTTAATGATTTGACAGTCTTTGAAAAGTTTTCATGTCAACTGGAGGTCTTTCTGCTTGATCTACATACTGAATTGAAAGAAAGTTCTGAGTTGAAATTTAGCATGCAAAACTTTGTGTCCTGGAAAATGTGTTTCTGGAGTTGTCCCATCCAGTAAATTTTATTTGGGGCAAATGAGGAGATCACGGAGAATAATTTCCAAAGTCTTGACTTCCCAAGAAAGGGTGAATGTGTACCTTTTGTTTAGGGTTAGGATGAATATTTAGATAGGAAAGTCTTGTCATCCTATGTAGAGATGGGCATAAGTCGTGCGTGTGCCTTAAGGAAACATACCTATGCATACATTATCATATAAAGGAGGCTGGCACCCCTCCTTGAGGGGACATTTTAGTATTATAATGAGGCAAACGTAATTATTGGTCATTCCAGAGGTCACTCCATGGTCTGTGCAGGTGCCATTTGGGGGTTAAGATCAAACTGGTCTGAGTGGGTTGGGGCACCTGGGTGGCTCAGTCAGTTGTGTCTGCCTTCAGCTTAGGTCATGATCTCAGGGTCCTGGGATGGAACCCCATGTCATGCTCTGTTCAGTGGGAAGTCTGCTTCTCCCTCCCATTCTCGCTTTGTGCTCTGCCTACCCTCTCTCTCTCTCAAATAAACAAATTAAAAAATCTTAAAAAAAAAAAAAAAGAAGAAGCTGGTTTGATGAAGTCCCAAAAGTTCATTTTTGCTTTTGTTTCCTTTGCTTTTGGAGACGTGTCTTGAAAGAAGTTGCTGTGGCTGATATCGAAGAGTTTACTCCTATGCTCTCCTCTAGGATTTTGATAGACTCCTCCCTCACATTGAGGTCTTTTATCCATTTCGAGTTTGTCTTTGTGTATGGTGTAAGAGAATGGTCAAGTTTCCTTCTTCTATATAGAAGATATGGTTCATATATACAATGGAATTTTTATGCCTCCATCAAAAAGGATAAATACCCAACTTTTGTATCAACATGGACAGGACTGGAAGAGATTATGCTGAATGAAATAAGTCAAGCAGAGAGAGTCAATTATCATATGGTTTCACTTACATGTGTAGAATAAGGAAAAACATAGAGGATATTAGGAGAAGGAAAAGAAAAGTGAATTGGGGGAAATCGGAGGGGGCGATGAAGCATGAGGGACTGTGGACTCTGAGAAACAAATTGAGGGTTTTGGAGGGGAGGGGAGTGGGAATTAGGTGGACCTGGTGATGAGTATTAAGGAGGGCATGTATTGCATGGACCACTGGGTGTGGTGCTTAATCAATGAATCTTGGAACACTGAAAAAATTAAATTAAAAAAAAAGGCTGGTTTGGGTGGTTTGGGATGGCTGGAGATCTTGTCAGGGCAGTTGCTATTCCATGAGGGGTGATTTCAGGTTTCATTTGCCTGCATTAAGAAGTAAGTCAGAAGAGCTTAAGAGAAAGTATAGGACAAATTCTGTCAGTAAACGCAGGTGGACAGTAAAGGTTAGGTCTTGGGGTCTAGCTGGTAACAGTGTTGTCAGAGTTGTATATCCCTAAATCATCATGGTATTCATTGCAATTTGTTCTGAATTGTGATTTCTATAATAGCATGCCTGTGTAATACTAAAAATAGGGGTTTGTTCTTTTTAATTGCATTCTTTCCCAAATGTCTTAGAAAAACATAGAAAATCTGCTCATCTGTGTATTTCCAAAATACTATTTAAAATTTTTTACCCACAGAAACCCAGGAGTGTGTAATTTTTTTTTAGGAGTGTGTAATGTTTAAAACATACAAATAATATCTGTTGCATGAAAGTATGTTAATGGTAAAAATAATATTCATTTTAAGGTGATCTCTGAAATGTATATCATAAAACTCAAAACACCGTAGGAGAAAATTAGAAACCATTCATTTAACCATTATCTTCAACTACTGGAAAGTAAAAGGTAAAATTTCATGTGATTACTCCCTTGACCTGACTGTCCATATTAATATTGAGATACCTTTTGTAGATCCAAATCAGTAAATTAAGTTGTAAAGTCAGAATATCAATTTTTAATTCCTTCTGGGATTCATTTTATCACTTTACTCATTGCAAAAACATGTGAAATAAAACTGAGATAAAAAAACATTTTAGTAAAAGTGAGTGTCTATCTTTTACTTGTTTCAGAATATTTTCCCAATTTTGTCAGTGTTCTAACAAAAAAAATATTGGTGAATCAATTTTTTTCTAAAAATAAGAAGTGATCTTATGAGTCAAGGAAGCCTACAGCATGCTCTAGGAACCCCACCACAGCATGCTAGAGAACATAATATATGTGACATTGACTCACCTAAGAATTGAAAAGAAATATCAACAGTAATGTTTTATAAGGTGATTACATCAAATAAGGCTACCCGAAGGAACTGAGCCACCAATAGGTCTTCAATATGGTTTGAGACTCCTTCCTTGTCTCTTAAAGTTTTCAGACTTAAGGGATCATAACAATTGTAGGGGGAAAAAGTGATCAGTTTCTAACAGTAGCCTACATAAAGCAGAATCAAGTTTATTCGTGCCCTTTTGTCTAACTTGATATTGCAGTAGAGGATTCTTGAAACTAATGGCAGTCCTCATTTTTTTTTTCCAAATTATCTTAATTTTTCTCCTTTTCTTAACATACTCTACCTTTACCTTGGTTAGGCCATCATCTAAAAGACTTGCTACTCAAAATGTGCCTGCAAACCACCAGCATTAGTATCGCCAGGGAGCTTGTTAAAAATGTAGAATTGGGGGTAGGGGAGTAGAATCTCAAGTGCCTGGCTGGCTCAGTCAGCACAACATACAACTCTTGATCTTGGGGTTGTGAGTTCACGTCTTACTTTGAGCATAGGGACTACTTAAAAAAAAAAAAAAGAATGCAGAATCTGGGGCCCTATTTCATACTTCTTGAATTAAAACCTGCATTTTAACAAAATCACCAGATGATTCCTGTGCACGTTAAAGTGTGAGAAACTCTAGTTTAAAAGACCTTATCCTCAGTCTCTGGGAAACAAACTCCTTCTAGTGATATGACACTTTCTTGTGACTTTCCCATCTTCCACTTATGTCCAGTGAATTTCTTCTGTGTTTAGAATATCATTTTATCCTTTAAGCACTACCGATTCAGGTAAAATTTCAAATTAAGTAAAGTTTATGTTTTTATTGTTTTTACTCTTGTTCCCCACCCTTTCACTGTACAGCTGTAGCATGATGTTTTAAAATTTCTAATCTCAGTTCATATTACTCCTCATTACTTGCAATGGTTCAGTCACACTGGCCTCCTTTTCGCAGTTAAAAACACCAGATTTTTTTTTTTTTTTGTCTCTGGGCCTTTAGCTGTCTTCTTCCCTCTGCTTAGAATACCCTATCCCTTGTCCTTGCACGTGTCAATATCAAGCCCTTGTCCTATCTCAGCCCTAATACCTTGTACTATGAGTGTCTTATGTAAACTATATACTCTTTTTAAATATCAACTTTATCAAATTCATTGCTGATATCTCACCTCTGATTTCCATCACCCCAAACAGTATTTGCCATGGAATTAAGTCCTTCATAATTATTTTCTAAATAAATAAATGAATAAATCCCCTTTTCTTGTGTCTTTTTTTTTTTTTATTCAGTCAGGTAATTAACTAAACATATACTAAGGACATATTATGTTCCAATCATTTGCATAAGTGCTAGTTATAAAGATGGAGAAATTCAGTCTCAGCTTCCAGGACATTGATGATCTAGAGAAGAAAGATGTGTATAATGACATTATAATATGAACAGATTTTTATGGGAGAAGAGGCCATTGCAAGCTGAGAAACATATACAACATGTTGGTATGAAAGAACCTGTTATGTTACAGAAATGATGACACTCATTGTGGTTTAAGCATGGCTTTCCCCACTTTGACTTATTCCAGTAACAGAAGAAGATCTCTGGATATAAATAGAGCTTGGAAAGATAAGAAAATCCACCAACTTACACATTACTAGAACTGTCTTGGAAACATTTTAGATAATGCAACTCAAAGTTGAATGTGCATATTAAGTAATCTGGGAATTTTGTCAAATGGTGAGAGATTGTTCAAGCAGAGTTTGTGAGATTGTTTCATGGTCTTTGGAGATTGCTGGACTCTTTCCACTCACCCCACCTGAATACAAATAAAACAAAATCAACAAACAAGCAAAAAAAAACCATCAACCAAACAAAAAATGAACTTAAAAAGCCACTGTGAAAGAAAAAAAAATTCACCAAACAATTAAGGATAAGGTTTTATTCTGGCTCTTGAAAAGGGAGAATGTTTCTCAATGAGGAGGGTCTCGAAAAAGACACCTAAAAAAAAAAAAGGAAAAAAGAAAAAGACACCTAAGGGTTTCATAAAGCAATGATGTGACTGAGGAAGGGTGAGGTGGGTTTTATCTTAGAGTTATGTGTGGGAAGAGTGGTCTTTTGCAGTTTCTCTGAACACGAATGATTGGGAAGATATCTTAACCTTTTTTGTTTTCCAAACATAGTTCTCAGGCAAAGGTCAACGTTGTCACCGCAATTTTATTTTCTTTGAAGGACTTACATGAGTAAGATTTAACCTTATTTTTTTTCCAACTCTGTCAAAATGTGTGTTACTGGTACACACATTTCAATTAAAGCATTAATAGGAAGACAAATCAGAATTCCCAAATCCAGATAAAGTTGAGAATGAATCAAAACATCTACTATAACTATGAAACTTTATATTTTGGAATATAAAAACCAAAATAAGTCTTTAATTTTTAGACTATTAGGCAGTTTAAAAACAGTGAATAATTATAATAGTATGGTGAGCATTTTTTGGTTTAAAATTAACTTTCTAATGCTCTGAAATCATGTATTGCCTAATTAAGGCATTATATAAGTCAGACCCTGTATCTGATATTAAGTTTAATAGGACCAAAAGGGAGAATAGATTTGCATATGGTTGGTGCTCCCTAACTGTTTGCTAATTGTGACTATAATGATTTTCAATTTAACTCAAATAATATTACTAGACACTTATATTCTTTTAAGTTGCATTTCAAATTAATTCATATCTGAAATCTATTTCTTACAGATGAGTAGGCATGTGCATTTAGAAAGGACTAAATCAATGGTTCTAACAGGGGACAATTTTGCTCTCCAAAGGGCATTTGGCAATATCTGGAAACATTCTTGTTACTATAGAACTTGGGGGGGTGCTACTGGCATCCAGTAGGTAGAGACTAGAGATGCCGCTAAATATCTTGCAATATACAGAACAGCCTCTCAAAATAAATAATTATTTGGCCCAATATATCAATAGTACTGAGGTTGTGAACCTCTGGACTAAATAAGTTTTATATTGGTGGAATGAATGTGTGCTCGTGAAT
Organism: Procyon lotor; assembly: GCA_028646535.1. Lineage (NCBI taxonomy): Eukaryota > Metazoa > Chordata > Mammalia > Carnivora > Procyonidae > Procyon > Procyon lotor. The sequence continues at coordinate 99,383,162 of CM053603.1, forward strand.
ATAGATACCTAGATTGTGTGTATCAATGTGTATTATTTGTGATTCTTTGGAAATTTTTCTTTATTTTCCTTCCTTTTACTAGCTAAAAAAGTTTTGATATTGTTTGCTAATTATTCTCTGATGAAGTAAATATTCTCTAGTTGTAACTAGAATAGGCAAAGAAATTACTTTTATTCTGATATTGGATCTCCAGTCCCAAATAACAACAAATAGTGATAGAAAAAAGCTGACACAGTACAAAGTTAAATCCTAAAATTCTAGAACATTATTATGTTTGAGTCTTTGACCCTCTGTCAGTGTTGAAGGACTCAAAGAAAGAAAAAAGTACTTTGAAAGTTATGTCTTTAAAATATTTCTCAGAAATATTTTTCCCTTGGCACATTTGAGTGAGAGAGGGTTTGTTCTTCTCTTTCTTAACTTAGAGATTCATAGACATAGACATGTAACTCCTGAAGAGAACATTCCAACATAAATGGGGGAGTGGGGGTGATACTACATATCTACCATAGGATGTGATCAAAGAAGGCTAGTCAAAGAAAATGTAGTCAGTGAAGTTGGAGGCAGCTGAAATAAAAATTAGAATGATTAGATTCCAGGATCTGACATATTTTGGATTATAACAAGAGAGATTTCAAAAGTTGTAGTCACCCACATCAGAGCATTTGTAAAGACAAAACATGCAGAGCAAAGCTACTGGATGTTATCAATTATCTGAGATGTGAGCAAGAACAAAGAGAAAAGATGACAATATGAGGAAATAATTGCTACTGTGTGTGCCTATGTATATGTATAAGTTGATTTATTTAGTCCTTTCAGAATTATAATATATAAGACATATTGACATTTGGAATTCATAAAGCATCTCTGCATCCAGGCAGTTTTTTTCTAAATTAAAATTTCCTTCCTCCACATATTTTTTTTCTTTTTTTTTCTTTTCTTTTTTACCCCCTCCCAGTCATATTGTCCTTAACTCTTTTTAAAAATATTTGGACTATGTACAGTTACTCTAAGATTCATCTTTTCATGGGACTCCAACTTTTTGTAGAACTGGGTTTAACAAAGATAAGGTTAGTAGATTGATTTAATAGAGAAAAATCACTATACCATTCCCCACTATATTTAACTTTAAATCTACTTCATCCTGTACCCATCTTCCCACTTAGCGTTAATACTCCCATCTGTGAAACCCGAGGTCTACCTAAACAGAATGAAAGACCCAGTAAGTTAATAAACGAGTACAGAAATCTTTATGGGGACTGTGGAAAACACAAGTTTGAGACCTGTAAGGAGTGAATATTGGACTTTGTAACTCTGGCTTTAATTCTCATGTATCATGAAGGGTTGCTTCCTAGTGTTGCTAAACATTCCAGTTTTTATGAAGAGAAGCAGGAGAAGAAGGGAGGGAAGGAGAGGAGGAAAATAAAAAGAAATTCACATTTTATTCTATTTTTTACTTATTTATTTATTTGTTTATTTGTTTATTTTATTTATGAGAGAGAGTGAGGGAGGGAGCAAGCAGGCTGGGAAGGGGTAGAGGTGGAGAGAGAGAGAATCTTAAGTAGACTTCATGCTCAGCCTGGACCCTGACGTGGGGCTCCATTTCAACCCAAGATGATGACCTGAGCCTAAATCAAGAGTCAGATGCTTAACCAACCAAGTTCTAGAATTTTAGGATTTAACTTTGTACTGCGTCAGCTTTTTTCTATCACTATTTGTTGTTATTTGGGACTGGAGATCCAATATCAGAATAAAAGTAATTTCTTTGCCTATTCTAGTTACAACTAGAGAATATTTACTTCATCAGAAAATAATTAGCAAACAATATCAAAACTTTTTTAGCTAGTAAAAGGAAGGAAAATAAAGAAAAATTTCCAAAGAATCACAAGTAATACACATTGATACACACAATCTAGGTATCTATATTCACGAGCACACATTCATTCCACCAATATAAAACTTATTTAGTCCAGAGGTTCACAACCTCAAATTCAGGTGGAAATTTCAGGTGCCCCAAGAAATTCACTTTTTAAGGGAAACCTCCCAAATTAATTTTTTTCCCTCTCTCTCCTTCTCTCTCTGTCTCTCTCCCCCCCCCCTTTTTTTTTTGTTCTTTCCTTTTTCTGTTTTCTTTTTGAATATAATACATCATACAAATCAGGGAACACCAATTTGAAACTTCTGGCCCAGATGGTCAAAGTGTTCCATATTTTTCAAAAAAGGTACTAAGACTATATTAACATTATATTAGAACTCTATGCAAAATTTATTTAAATAGTTGGTACTGGGAGTTGATATGCTCCAAATAGCATTTTTATTAAAGAACCAGAATGTGGTTCTAAGAAACTGTCAAGCCAAGCCAAGAAATTTTGCATAGAATCCCAAAATAGTATTGTTGACTAAGGCAGAGACTTGGGAGATTTTTATCTATAGAAGTTGTACTTCAATATGTCAGCTATGGACTTGGGGAAGGATTTAGGCAAGATATTTGGGGCAATTGGGATATAGAAATGTTGAACTTTCATTACTGTTTTCTGAGTACTGAACTCTCTTTCTAAATATATTTTTCTACTTTTTGCATGAAGATGGGTAGATAAGCTTACCAGTTAGTAAGCCAATTCCATAGACCTAAACTGGACATTTATATAACAGGTTTGCTCTAGAAGTGGTGGTACAGCTTGATTCCTATTATTATAATATAATACTTGATACCAACTTGGAGATCATTCTAGGTCAATGAAGGTGGGTGGTATATGAGAAAGATCCAGACATCATTAATTTTTTAGCTCTTGAGTTGAGTAGAGAGAACTATCTAAATGATATTGACTAGAAGTTTCCATTAAGGCAGTGGTTATAAGAATCTTAAAAACCATGAGGACCAGATAAGGTTAATTAATGCAATCATTCATTTAACAAACGTATATTAAGAGCTTATGCTGTACTAGATACTTTGCTTGAAGGGAGGGGTGATATGCAAAGGTGAATAAAATGTTTTTTGCCCCTCAATTCTAATATATTCTAGTTAATATATTCTTATCATAAATGGGTAAATGAAGTCTTTAAAATTGCTTTGGTTGAAATATACCTATAGCAAAAGGAAAAAGCCAATTTGATCTGGAACTTGATTCAATTTTAGGAGGAAAAAAAATTACACAGGAATTATCCTTTGAGTGAACCTGAACAATGAATAGATATTTTCGGCCAAAATAGAATGGGATATTGGAAGGTCTAGAGTCAACATGTAAGAACAATTTGTCCCTCTTAGATCAGCTGAAGACTGTCAGCCTAAACATAACTCACAGGTTGATTTTATTCATTAAAATTTAGTACAATAAATACTGTCGGAATTTTTTTGTTTTCATTAGTGTTACCAAATAATTACTATAAAATTTTGTTAAACTTGTCAGAATAGTTTCAAACTTTAAAATACATCATAATCATCCGGAAGGCTTATTAAAACACAGATTTGCTGTCCCCTTCCCCAATTTCTGATTTGATAGGTCTGGGGTGGGCCCAATAATTTGCATTTTTAACAAGTCCCAGGTGATGCTGCTGCTGCTGGTAGGGGTCCGGGGACAACATTTAGTGAAACACTGTTTTCCTATAAAGAACAGATTGTCAGGGTGTGCCTGGGTGGCTCAGTGGGTTAAAGCCTCTGCCTTTGGCTCGGGTCATGATCTCAGGGTCCTGAGATCGAGCCCCGCGTTGGGTTCTCTGCTCAACAGGGGGCCTGCTTCCCTCTCTCCCTCTGCCTGCCTCTCTGCCTGCTTGTGATCCCTCTCTCTGTGTCAAATAAATAAAACATTAAAAAAAAAAGAATACATTATCAGGTGATTTGGTCGGAGCTTAGGTTGAAGACGTTGTTAGTAAACAGTTTCATCTTTTTGAACCTCTCCACTTGTAAAATAAAAAAATGGGACGGTACAAAATCAATGACAAAGAAATACAGGCACTGCAGATAGGCTAATGATGAGAATCCTTCCAAATTGAAAATTTTCTTTAAAAAAAGGATGAATGTCTATGAGAAAAAGGCAAGGAAGTCTAGCAGAATATTATTACTGTATGCTGACCCAAGCAGTTCGGGTCAATCCTAAATTTTAATACCCAGTCAGTAAAACAAAAACCCAGTGAGACCCACTATCCTTGGATGGTAGTTTAGAGATCATCATTCATCCCTTTGTTACCAATCATATCCTCTTAGAACTGCCAGCTACTTTACTTTGCCAACTTCAGGTCTTGCTTTTCCTGAAAGGAGTTCTCATATATATATGTATTAATATGCATTTCTTTATTTCATAAAATTTTCATTGAGATCTTAGTACTCTACAGGGGTTTTCATCTCTTAGCTGCTGGCTGACCCACCTTTCAATTCAGTGTTTCTAAATTCTCAAACAGTCCTAGCATTCTGTGGTCCACTACAAACTTCGTAGTAGGGGGACGCAAGTGATTTTAGACTTTAGAGAATATAATGATGGTTGGGCCAGTGGAGGGAGCTGTTTGCTTGAGAATCACTGACCTTTTTGGTATATAGCAGACAGAAACACCTGTTCACTGCCAGAGGAAAGCCTAGTGCTCAACATTTATTGCTCTGCGTTAGTATTTTCACTGAGCTGAACTGCTTATGTTGCTTTGAATTTGGAAAGAAAATCACCTAATATCAAAGGACTGTACCCACAGTGGCCTTTGTGACTAAGTGGAAGGTTGGTAGGAGCTGAGACTTAAGATATAACCTGCAAGGCATGATGAGATTTGCTAAGTGATGTGAACAGTTCCTTATTGAGTTCGAGGGTGCTCAGTCCTAACTCAAATAAGGTATAAATTATGTTTCATAAGAAAAGTACAAAATAGTCCTGCTGCCTTAGTGTATATTTATCTTTAAAGATAAAGATAAATTTTCATTGTAATTCCAGAGTTATTTATTTTAATAGAATGTGTACATTTAAATTGATTTAATATAGTGTTGAATTTTAGGACTAATAAATAGTGCCACTAATCTGAAGAAGACCAGATGTGTGAATAAAAAAGAATATTTAGTGATGGTGGGTAAAAATTGAAAATGTGATGCTTCCATAGTATGAAATTTACTTTTAAACTCAAAAGGTTAAGTTTTCTGTATGTGTATACCTTATTTATGCTTCTCTGTTGATGATATGGTTCATGATAATTCAGAATATCAGAGAACTGGTAATTTTAAGTTTTCTCTTTACTGAATACTTGTGAGTTTACTAATGATGATAAATACAGCTTAGTTTTTAAGATATTCAATAGTTTGTTTCTAATTCCTCTAACTTATATAAACTTTTAAGGTAGTTAACATTTCATTGAAATGACAGCCCAGAAAATGGAAAGTAAAGATAGACTGGTAATCAGGAGATCCTAGGAGAAGAGATGGTTTCTCTTCTTCTAGCAGTGTGAATTGGTAAAAATTAATCTCACTGGGCTTCAGTCTTTTAATTTTAAATTATAAGGTTCAACTTCTATGCTCTTCTAGATTCCCTATTTTTAATTTTTTTCAAATGATTTTTGCTTAAAGTTAGATCACTTGGTATACCAAAGTAAATAGAAAAATAGCATATTTTAAACCACATTGTTTCATAAACACATGTATATGTGAAAATATAATGTTACATGGTTAAAAATACACATAATTTTTGATCACTTAGTTATTGGAGAATATTAGTAGTTTTATTTTTATTAATATATTTTGTTTAGTGGTTAAAATTATTATTTTCATATAGTGTACTATTATAATTTTTACAATCCATAGAAAAACTAAAATCCCTGAGGGAAAAAAAAATACGGTTTAGTTCGAATTTTTAAAAATTAATGAAAAGTCAGTGAAAAGTCAGCTTAGGTTTATATAAGAGGATGTCAAAGAACTTTATGCATCACATAGTCATAAATTTCATTTTTTAGAATGAAAGTTTTAAATGTGATCATGATAAAAATAAGGATAGAAACTGAAATATTAACCATAACCAAAGCTGATACCAGGTTTTAGAAATCCCACTAATGCCTCTAAAGTATTATTATACCTCTCTTATTTAGACTGAGAGCCTTGTGAATTGCTTTTCAGTTTAATCTAGTAGATTAAGCTTTATGAATCCTTTGGTGGAGATTTTCTATTGATAGCTGTTGTTTCTCTATGATAAAAAAAAAATCAAGTTTAGAAGGCTTTGCAGGCAATCTGTTTGGTTTTGCAAGGCTTTCCTTCTTCTAAAAGATTAGAAATACAACCGACAACTTGCCTCTTTTGCCAAGGGTGTTATTACTTTACTAATATACAGATTTGGATTTCAATTGCATTTCAGGCAATCAGAGATGTTACTAAAATTTTATCTTGCATGCAGGTAAATGTGTAGGTTCTGTTTGTGTATATCATCCTCAGGAAGCATTAATATGATTTCCATAAAGTCAAATTTATGAGAAAATAATGGAGAATTATGGTAATAGCCTTTTTTCATTATCATTTTGTTTTATACGAAGGACTCTCTGAAAATATAATTTGGCTTTGACATCTTTCTTCTGTGTTTCCTAGCCCCCCCTTTTTTTTATATGTAAATATTTTGGATTTAGGAGTAGAGCCCCCTAACTTCTTGTGTAAAGACATTTCTATGTCTTTGCCATCCACTAATTTTATATAATTCTTAACAATAAATTCAGAATCATAATTCTTAAAACTTCACCTTGGCAGCGTGCATCCAATTTTATTGTGTCCTCTGCTGGCCTGATATCACTAATGAGAGCCTGAATGTCACAAGCCAATGAGGATTGCCCACCAGTTGCAGAGCTTAGTCAACTGTGTAATGAAGTCTTGTTTGCTTTCTTTTGTAAAGCAATTCGTGAATCTCAGCACATTTTCTGCAGCTTAGTGATATTGCTCATTTCATCACTTCTTCTAAATTTTTTGTGTCATTTTACTAACCATTGCTGAGCTTTATTTCATTTTGTATACCTACTAAGGCAGTGCCAGAGTAATTGGCAGTAGACCAGCTAATAGGCACTAAAACAGGGTAATAAGTACGACAAGAAAAAGCAACAAAAATCATAAGAAATTGAAAACTATATTTACCATATTTCTGACACATTTTTAAAACATTTTAAACTAAAGTAAAAAAGCAAGTACGTGCTTAGTATTAAAAAATAAATGGGTACGTAAATAAAAGGATTATAGAATAAGATGTAGAAGTCCCCGTTTGATGTATCCTTCTAATTCCTACATTTAATAGTCTGGTTTGTATCCTTCCAGCTTTTTTACCTTGTGGGCTCAGGGCCAGATTTATTTTAAATTAAAGAAAAAAAAGCAAGATGTCGTGTAATACATCAAAATCTAAATAAGCATCACATAAATTTATAATTAAAATGTATTTTGTGGTTTTCATTTTATATAAATGAGATCATACGTTTTTAAAAAATCTGAAATGTTCCTTATGATAAACACACCATATTTTATTTCACCATTTATCACTGATGGACATTTAGTATTTTTCAGTTTTTGATTATTACCAAGTATGCTGTGACTGACATACATTGTTAATATATATATATTGAAATATTTTTCTAAGAATCCCTTCAGGGACAAAAAATATGTAAATTTAAAGTTCTCCCTCAAAAAGTGTATTACAATATATACTAAAATACTCTATATTAATCCCATTTCTCTAGGATTGCAATTAAAAAAGATTGCCAATATGCCGGTTGAAACATGTTTATTTTAAACTTGGCCATTATCCTAGAATTTCTTTTTATTTTTATTTATTTATCATCTGTGGACGATATAACATGACAATATAATATTACATATAATATCAGGAATAGGTGCTAAATTTGATCAAATACTTATTTGGAGGCTGAAGACCTTTGACTGCTCTAATTTATCTAAACTTTTTATTTTATTCAGGTGTTTTTACCTTTTTGTCAAATTTGGTACTTAAGATATTATGAGAAATTGTCTGATAACGTAAAATTTCAAGGTTAGTGGACATTGGGGCGGGTACGTGCTATGGTAAGTGCTGTGAACTGTGTAAGCCTGATGATTCACAGACATGTACCCTGGGGCAAATAATACATTATATGTTAATAAAAAAAAAATGAAAAAAATTTCAAGGTTATTATTACAGAGCCTTCCCTAATGTTTAAAAATATTTACTTAGAATTATGTTCTTTCTCTATCCCTAATGTAGTTTATAGTATTTTTTAAATTTTAATAAGACTAAAAAAATTGTTCTCTTCTGTTGATATTTCTTAAAGCCTACATTTGATTTTTTTTTTCTTAAGATTTTTATTTGTTTGACAGAGAAAGAGAGATCACAAGTAGGCAGAGAGGCAGGCAAAGAGAGAAAGGAGGAAGCAGGCTCCCCGCTGAGCAGAGAGCCCGATGCGGGGCTCTATCCCAGGACCCTGAGATCATGACCTGAGCCGAAGGCAGAGGCTTTAACCCACTGAGACACCCAGGCGCCCCAAGCCTACATTTGATTTTATTGCTTGAACTTATTGTCAAATTAAGACCACTGTTCTTCATCTTTATTAATTTATTCTTTCACTTTCTTTATGCTCCAGTTTTTTTAATTTATTTAATTAATTTATTAATTTAATTAATTTATTCTTTCACTTTCTTTTTCTCTCCAGTTTTTGGAGATAAAAATTTTATTTATTTTATCTATTTTCAAACTATATTTTCATGAAAAATATTTAGGACTAAAGTTTTTAGTTGAATATCACCTTGACTAGATTCATAGATTTTTGAGATGGATTATTTTTATTGTCTTTTACTTCTAAATGGTCTGTAATTTCTGTTCTGATTTCTTCTTTAAACCATTAAAATATTCTAAGATTTTGCAAGTTTATTATTCTTTGGGGTATTTTTTTGTTTAATTTTATTAATACACTAACATAAATTTCTTCACTTTGAGTTGCATTTTATTCTGGTTCAGTTACAGTCCGAGTATCGTTTGCTTTTTTGTTTGTGTAATAGTTTGAGATTATCTTTACAGCTTAATACATGGTTTTTTTTGGGTAAAGTCAGCATAACTGTTTGAAAAAGATCTATATTTCCTTATATTAAGTTACAAAATATGATGCTAGCACAAATCAAACTTCTTTTTAACACTCAAATTTTTATATAACTATGTTTTGTTCTGAAAGTCATCTATTTATATATGAGCCTCCATTATTGTTTAAAAATAAAATTTGATTTGTGGATATCTTTTCCTTCATAAAATGACACATATTGAAAATATAATTTTAGGTATATCTTATGACAAAAGTATTTGAATGTTACGTGTTATGTATTTTTGATAATGTCTACCTTTCATTAAGATAAGCTATTTTTTTCTATTGAATGGTTTTACTTTGAATTTCTTTTTTTTTAGTATATTTGTGTTTCTCTGTATTTTCAACTTTTTTTAACACTCTAAATATTTGTATACAGTATCTCAGCAACCATCATTCTTTATGTTTTTCAGTTCAACAAACATTAGTTCCTATTACACGTATGCACGTATATACACACACAAAATACTTGAAATACAGAGGACTTTCTACCTGAAAAAGCTTACAATCTACTCTTAATTGTTTGCCATTTATCACATATGTCTTTACAAAAAATTATTTTGTTGTCACTACTTCTAACAATTGTGGAAAAATAATTTTAGTAAACATATTTCCAAGAATTTGCTGAAACTGAGGAATGTCTTATAACTGTATTGTTAGCTATTAGCTAGAAATCTTGGCTGAAAGCGTAAAAAAAAAAACAGAATAGGTGTTGTAAAATGAAAGGAATTTATTGAAAGTGTATCGAGTAGCTAAAAAAAAAAATCGCCTAACAAAATGAGGAGGGATGAAGAAAGTTAGGTAGTACCTAACCCTGTAACCAAAATTATTTCAGCAGCAGCGTTTCCTAGTACCAGTACGTCATCGGATGCTCCAGCATGCACTACTGCTACTAGCAACAGCAGACTCTGGATGTGGCCCCTGACGTCACTGATACGTCTGTGCCTGGAAACCACTGCCATCTTTTGCCACTACAATGGAACCTCTACTCTCTGAATAAGAACATCTGAGTCCTGGGGCACCTGGGTGGCTCAGTGGGTTAAAGCCTCTACTTTCTGCTCAGGTCATGATCTCAGGTCCTGGGATCAAGTCCCACATCAGGTTCTCTGCTCAGCAGGGAGCCTGCTTCCCCTCCTCTCTCTGCCTGCCTCTCTGCTTATTAGTTATCTCTCTTCTGTCAAATAAATAAATAAAATTTAAAAAAAATCCGAGTCTTGTTCTTAGGTCACTTGCTCATACCCTAACAATAATGGAAACCTGGAAAGAATTTTTTTGTCTTTATCTGGGCTCTTGGGCTTTTAGAGTTAGAGATCAGTTCTTTCTTCAACTAAAACACAGACTTAATTATGTTGCAATATAGAAAGATAGATAGTTCATATTCAAGGTAACAAAATGATAATAAGAAAAAGACAAATATGCCCTATTGTGTAGAAGAGATTAAAGGGATTGATGAGTTAAGATCTGTTGATTTTGGGGAGTTTAAGTAGTCAACCTTGGTTCATAAAAATTTAAGTAACCACAGAAACCATCTAATTTAGCTGCTTTTTTTCTATGAGACAACTGAGCCTGAGTAGTTAAGTGAATTTTCCGTAGAAAACTAGCATGTTGGGGCGCCTGGGTGGTTCAGTGAGTTAAAGCCTCTGCTTTTGGCCCAGGTCATGATCTCAGGGTCCTGGGATCGAGCCCCACATCGGGCTCTCAGCTCAGCGGGGAGCCTGCTTCCTCCTCTCTCTCTCTGCCTGCCTCTATGCCTACTTGTGATCTCTCTCTCTGTTAAATAAATAAATAAAATCTTTAAAAAAAAAAAGAAAACTAGCATGTTGCTCTTTAATTCCATACATTTAACAGATACTTAATTAACACCTAATATGTATTAGACATAATTCTTATTGCTGGGTAAATAGTAATTAATAATGATAATAATAATAATTACAACAACAATAAAAATAGAAGGAGATAAAAAATACATTTCCTGTCCTCGTATATTTTATATTCTGATGAGAGGAGACTAATAAAAAAAATGGTATTCAGATTAAAAAGCCTATTTTCAGAAAGTGATAATTTATATAATGGAAAGTGACTGGGAAGTGACTGGGAATGGAAGTCAGAAAATCAGGTTACACTGAGGAAATGACTTTAGGACTGAAACTTGAATAAAGAGGCAGCTTGAAAAGATCCAAGGTTTAAGGACATCCCAACCACAGGAATCAGCATATTCAAAAGTCCTAATGCATGAATGAACTTGGTTGTTTGAGGTGCAGAAAGCAAGTTGGTATCTTTGCAGTGTAAGGGAACAAGGAGAATAGTGGCCTAAAGTGAGATTAAGGAGACAAAATTGAGACTCTAGCCCATTTAGTACATTACAGGTCAAGATTTTAGATGAGCAATCAAATATTAGTATGATTATCATTTCTTTATATGTATTTTTCCTAAAAATTTCAATTTTCTTTTTTATCTTTCAATTCAGTATTCAACATTTTCACATTTATGTTTTTTGGGTCATTCTCTTTATTTTTTTTTATGATTTGATGGTACTTTTGAATTTAAAGACTTATCTTTCTTCAATTTGTAGGTATTTTCTTACATTATTTCTGTGATTATTTTCCCCCTCCATCCTATCTGTCCTTATGTTGTAGAGTACTTTATCAATGAATGTTATGGAGATATGGATATATACATCACATCATTTAGTAATTAATTTCTGTGTTTTTTTTTTAAGATTTTATTTATTTATTTGTCAAAGAGAGAGAGCACAAGCAGAGGGAACAGCAGGCAGTGGGAGAAGCAGGCTCCCCACTGAGCAGGGAGCCTGATGTGGGGCTCGATCCCAGGATCCTGCGATCATGACCTGAGCCAAAGGCAGACGCTTAACTGACTGAGCCACCCAGGCATCCGCAATTTCTGTTTTAGCATAATACTCTTGCTTGTTCTTCCACTTTATTTATTTTATGTATAACTCTGTCTCATTTTCTCTCTAGTGTATATATTGTGAATCAAGTTTTGTTATTTTATTTTGTTTTACATGCAGGAAGATAGGTTAACCATTTTGAGTTCCAGCAACTGGATTTTATTTATTTATTTATTTATTTATTTATTTATTTAGGATTTTTAAAAATATCCCCTTTTTCTTTTTTATTTTCTATTATGAAGTTTTATCATATTTTTAAAGTTTTACTCATTTAATATTCTTATTCATTTATTTATTTATTTTACATTAAAATTTATTTTCATGTTATACTTATTTTAATATTAAAATACAAAGTCTATCTAAAATAAAATTATTTTAATATTTTTAGTTTACTTATTTCACTCATTCACTTTAAATTTATTTACTTATTTTCTTGTTTTAATATTTTAGTTTTTTTCTTCTACTAACTTTATTTCTTTCATTAACTTTATTTCCTTGGACCCTGGGTAGTTCTTCCTTTTTATTGCTGATGGTGATGTTTGTTGTTTTTATTTTGATAAAACTTGTTTTAATGGTTTTTTTTCCCCTGAAATGTTTAATGTCTCAAGATTTTCCATTCCTCTTAAGGATAAGGGTTTAATTTGAATCATATTGGTAGCTGATAGCTAGAGGCTATAGTGTATATATATATTTTAAGCAAAGTGAAAACCAAAGACTTTATTTACAAACAGACTGACTTTCAAGTATATAATCTACCCACTATTATGAACAGAGAGAATCCCTACTAATGAACATAGGTTATGATTCCTAGACACTTAGTTACAGTGGTTGAGGAATGGTTAAACTACAGATAAGTTTAAGGGAATATAAGTAGCTCATTTTCTATGAATAAGAGTCCACATCCCCTGCAATACTTGGGGCCACTGTCCTGTAACTCTCTTCTCATTAATCACTGAAAATATTCAGTATCAGAACTTATTAATTTATCTTAGGCCTTATAATTCAGAGAATCCTTATTCTGCTCCTCTAAGATTTTAAAAAGCACTTTAGTTGCTCATTAAAATTGATTTTATCACATAATTAAATTTTTCTCGTTGATTTAGTCATATGATTTAATATTTTTAAACTAGAATTTTGAGCAAGTGTAAAGGAAGAAGAAGTGCATTTTCAACATGCAACATCTCAACAATTTATTTTCCATCCTTCCTCAAGAAGCTCCTGAAACATCTGTTCTACCAAAACAGTAGATGAAGCCAAAAGAGAGAAAGCCATAAATGTAGTGCAGGGAGAAAAGTTTTACTTAAAAATATTATATGTCATTTAACCTTATAAATTAACTATTTATATTAAATCACTTATTCTCAAAACATCCCTGAGAACTAGAATTTGAACTCAGTTACAGTTGTGTTTGTAAAGCCTACAGTATGCAACCTCTCTCTATGCAGTATTGGAAGAAAATTCTCACATTTATGCTGATGGGATGTTTGAGACCAGAGCTATACTGTGAAGATCTTGAAAGCTATATGCTTCTCTGGGTCCTTTGGGGATTAGAGGGAAACTGATAGAATATATGATGTTTGATCTCACAGATAACTGAATCCACTATTTTACTTCAATTAAAGAAAGATATAAAGAGAAAATTTAGTTGAGGGACTATTACGTGATGTGAGAAGGTAAATTATAAAGGACCAATGAAAACTTAAAGCATGTAAAAAGTAGTAATTACAAACTCCATGAAAAAGAGACTTCGTCCAAAAAGAAAAACAAAATTTAAGTAGACTGCGCTGTCTGAAGAAGAACAATATTTAACTACTCATAATGACAGAAGCAAATGTTGATCTAATGTCAGTGTGGCATGGGGCACTTGGGTGGCTCAGAGAGTTAAGTATTGGATTCTTGGGTTCAGCCCAGGTTGTGATCTCAGGATGGTGGTATCCTGCCCCCAGTTAGGCTCCACACTCAGCTAAGTCTGTTTGTCCATCTCCCTTCCCCTCCGTCTCTCTCCCTACATCCTCGTGTACACTCTCCCTTTCACTATCTCTCCTTTAAATAAAGAAATAAGTAAAATATTTTTAAAAATTAATGTAGCATAATTGTATTGGGATTATAAAATAAGTGAGTATGCAAACTGAGTCATTATTTATCCTAATAGAAGAAGGTTAGTCTGTTCAAAGGTAAATTCAGAGTTGGTAGAATTTGCATGTAATTTCAAAATAAATGCCATCATTTAATTTTAGATATAGTTTATACTTAATATTTGCTACAAATCTCATATGCAGGTTTATTCAATCATTTTTCTTGCAGGAAGCTTGCTCTCACGGAAGGACTCATTAAGATCAGCATTTCTTGTTCATAACAGCATATAGCTTATTGACCTAAAAGTCACTTTGGTTCCAAATAAAATTTTTAGCTCACATTTTCTTTCCTTGAATTTCATAAATATATTATTTTATAGTTTTCTGGCATGTTAAGTTTGAAAAATCTGATAGCAGTCTGATTGCCTTTAAATCACTTGGTATTTTTTCCTGTAAGAAAAAAAAAGTGCCTTTTTTTGAGTCCATTGGCTTTACCAGTGTTTGTCTTATCTTGGCTCTTCTAGGTTAACTTTCTCAAGTAAGTGGTCTGCCCATTTTAATACATTGTTTCAAGTTTTCCTTTATTTCAGTGAAATTATAGTTTTTGGTGTTTGTTACATTCCATTGCTTTGATTGTATTTGCCTCTGTCTCTCAATATCTTTTAAGTAGTTTGTATCTATTTATTCTCTTCTTTTTGATTAAAGCAATTTCCTCCTTTCCATCTCCTGCTTCTCTTAAGAGGAGGTGTGAAACTTCTAATTTAGTTTCTATTCCTGAAATGGTGTCTTTTTTTCTTCTAATTATTTTTTAAATCATGTAAGAGCTTCTGCAATTTTGTCTCTCCAATCATATCATGTTTTTTCTTAATTCCAGAGTTTGTTTTCTATCATTTTATTAAGTTTCTGTACTTTGTTTTGAAATAAAAAGTCATTTTTTTTTAATTTTGGGATGTGTCTTATTTACTATAGGTAAGTCACTCTGCTCTTATTTTTAATTCATTTATAACATATTTGCATGGGCTTTACTACAGTCTTTTTTTTTATTGATTATGTACAGATGAAATTAGTTTTTCTTTCTATGCTCTTAAGAAAAGTTACATCAAGATAGCCTTCCTAACTTTATGGCTCTAGGACTTCTGTTACTTTTATGGATGTTAAAAAATTAGATAGCCATGCACTTTTGAAATCTCTTGGCTCTTTTTCTTTCCCAATTCTATCTGAATCTTCTCAATATAGATTCTATATCCTGTAGTTTCTCTCAATGTAGGATTTTTCTGGAAAGGACATCTGGTTAATGGGTTGCAAGGGTCTTTAAGACCCAGCCTCTTCTGCCACAGGCTTTAGAGAGTGTCCTTTCATATACCTCTGCATTGGAATGTGCACAACCCTTACCCAGTTTTGGGTGTTGTGTGCTGATTAGCTGCACAAGTTTTTAAGGAGTATCAATTTGTAGGGGATGTAAAGTTCTTAAGCTCTCAGTTCTATCCATATTCCTTTTGCCATCCCCCTGCTTCCGGTCTCATAGCTGCTGGTATCTTGTGGATCTTGTTATATTTATTTATTTTTGTTTAGTTTTGTGTTATGTTTGTATGATTTATGACAACTTTATAGAGGTATAATATATTTATCATAAAATTCACATTTTAAAATGTTCATTTCAGTAGTTTTTAGTGTATTCATGGAGTTGCAAATCTACAATTATCTAATATTAGAAAATTGTCACCACCTCAAAAAGAAACCCATTAGCAGTCCTTTCACATCACCCCTTACTGCCAGGCCCTGTCAACCACAAATCTATCTGATCCATAGATTTGCCTATTCTGGATATTTCATAAAAATGGAATATAAAAATGTGTGTGTGTGTGTGTGTGTGTGTGTGTGTGTGTGTGTGTGTGTGTGATTGTATCTGGTTTCTTTCATTTAGCATAATGTTTTCCAGGCTCATCCATATTGTACCATTTTATCTTGCTGAATAATATTCTATCATGTGAATATACCACTTTTTATACATGTGATATATTATCCATCCGATGATGAACTTTTGTTTTTTGGGTTTTTTAAAGATTTTATTTATTTATTTGACAGAAAGAGAGTACAAGCAGGGGGAATGGCAGGCAGAAGGAGAGGGAAAAGCAGGGGCTTGATTCTAGGACCCTGGTGTCATGAACTGAGTGAAAGGCAGATGCTTAATGACTGAGCCACCCATGCACCCCGAACATTTTGGTTGTTTTATCCAAATGAAATTCTCCTTAGAGAATTTTATTACTTCTCTTATCTATATTTTCACTATAGCAAATTCTCAGTCACCCTATCAACTCTTATTTTACCTAAAGGAAGACTATTTAAATCTATTTAAATATGCAAACTAAGAGAAAAAATATAAGTACAAATGAAAGTAAAAATGAAAAAGTAAAGTTTAGATATATTTCAAAAAGTAGAATCCATAGATGGTTATAAGACTCTAGTTTGAATAGGCTATATTGTGAAGCTGTGAGTGTTCTGTCCATATAAATCTTCAATCAATTATTGGATGATAAGCTAATAGAAATATCATAAAGAGGTTTCCTTCATTGTTCTGGAAGTTAGACAAAATGATCATCAAGATCACATCCAATTCTTTGCTCCTATGACATTATGTTTACCAGAAATTATGAAAAAGTTTTAAATAATCAGTAACATTTTAAGCTGTCAGTTTTTATATAGAATTAAAATTTTGATGCGGCTCTCTATTCACATAAATATAGGCATTTCTATTATCTCACAAAGTAATCATTCCTTAAAAAAATCTGAGCTCTTTTGCAAAATCTCACATTAAAAATGACATGGCTTTGCAGTAAAATTAAGACTAGGCAAGGCCACTCAAAATTGGTAAAACTTTGTAATTGGAACATAAAAACAAATGACATTCCTTATAAATACACTGCTGCAGTAAAAAGATATAAGAAATTCCTTATAGTAAGATTCATTGACCTTCTTTATGGTGAGCAAAATGTTGATATTATGTTGTCTCTGATGCAGAATTATGTCTTCTGTCAATAGCCAGAAAACCATGGCGGATCAATTCATAAGCTTCTAAGAAGTGTAAAAATCTCAGAGACTTCTCATTTCTTCACAGTACCTTATTAATCATTTTATTCATGCTATAATACATATGTATATACACATACATATGTATACGTCTGTATGTATGTATATACACGCACACATACATGCACACACATATATGTGTGTGTGTATATATATATATATATATATATATATATATACATGAACAGATATACCTAGTGCTGAGAGAGATGAGTTTATGTTTCCTCATTCTATAGGAATATTGTATCTCTTTTTATTTCTCTAATTTTAATCAATATTAGGTAGTATATTATTTGGGAGGGATATCTATAACTATTAAATGTTAATTACTGAAAAAAAATTCCTTATAAGTATGAATATTGTAGTGCATTATAGGACTTTACTTACAAAAAGAAGGTAAAAAGTTATCTGTGAAAGGAAGAATAAGAAAAGTTTGAGTTAGATTGCTCTGTTATAAAAACAAAAATAAAAATTTTAATATGTATTAGTTCCCTGGGGATGCCATAATCGATTACCACAAACTGGGTGGCTTAAAACAACAAACATTTCTTCTTTCACAATTCTGGTGGCCATAAATCTAATTCAAGGTGTCAGCAGAGCAAGACTGCCTCCCAGGAAGCTCTAGGGGGAAATTCTGTTGTTTGCCTCTTTCAGTTTGTGGTTGCAGTACTCTAACCCAGCCTTTATTTTCCAATGGCCTTGCCCTCTGTCTTCTTCTGTCTCAAATCTTACTGTGCCTTCCTTTTATAAGGGACATCATTGGAGTTAGGGACCATCCAGGATGTTATCTTTATCTCAAAAAAAATTTTTTCAGAGAGAGAGAAACATGCCTGTGCGGAACAAGGAGGGGCGGTCAGAGGAAGGAGAGAATCTTAAGTAGGCTCCCTGCTGAGTGTGGAGCCCAACACAAGACTGGCTGATCTCACAGCCTTGAGATCATGACGAGCCTAAATCAAGAGTCGGATGTTTAAAGAACTGAGCCACCTAGGTGCCCCTCAGAATTCTTTATTGCATCTGCAAAGAGCATTTTTCCAAATAAGGCAATGTTCATAGGTTCCAAGAGGTAGTACGTGGACATATCTTTTTGGAGCTACCATTTCACCCAGTACACAAATATGATAGCATACTATATAATAATATTTTTCAAGTCAGAAGAGTTTTCCAACATGATCCAATGAGTTGATTGTGGGTTCAGTGAGTACCACATAAAATAATGTATTCTTTCATGGCTTACTGCATTCAGCAGTTACTGGGCACAAAGCACTAAGGTGCTAGGGAATATCATGTATGAATCAATGTAACTTCCACATTATATTGACATTATTCCTCTGTTTAGCAATTGTATATGACTAATCCACTCTATAGAAAATATATATTGTGGTGGAAAAACTTTTTCAGAAGAAGCCATAACTCAAATATAAATTAGCTGAAAACTGATCTGATTCTAAAACTGTAAGTTCCTGTCAGTTTTGGGATTTTTAGAAAAGCAAAATTATGTCAGTTATTGAGAAAAAATAACAGAATGGCATTTTTCAAATTATTTAAGTGGAATTTAAAGTGGGTATATACAGCAGGGGGAAAATGATATTTTATCATATATACCAAAAATTATGAATATAAAATAAAACCTTATTCCTAAAGAAAATATTTTTGGAGTCATTTGAGTAGGCATATAAACACAAATGTGTTGAGAATAGTTTACTTAAATATATGTATGTATTATATAATTGTATTTTATACTTACTATATAAAATTGTTATATATTAGGCATATATATCATATAATTTTATACAAATATATACTAGACTTAATGACTCTTTAATTTTCAAGATTCACAATGAGGTACTAAAATTTAACTTTTCTATCTTTTGTTTTTAAACCCTTAGATGATATTTGTCAACTTTGGAACATGCTGAGTTGTAGTATTTACGTTAATACTTCTGTTGACTCAGGCTGGAATAGAATAAGATCTACTATGTGTTTTGGGGGACTAAGAAGGAAATCCTTTCATATTTTATTGCTGTCAGGTATTATTTCAAAAAGAATATAAAATCCCTTACAAGTTACAAATTATATTTAGAAGAGTCTCTGAAGGATTTGATTACTTTATTGAAACCCTGTGCTGGTTTCAGTGAAATCATCTTGAAATACACAAATATTTTACAGAGTGTTTTTTTATGTTGGAGTAAAAATAAAGATATTTTGAGACATGACCATGATAGAGTGACATTGCCTGATATTTGCTTCAACAAATTGACAGTAAAAAAACACTTTTTTCCTTGATCAATAGCTTTAAGCATACATAATCTCTCTTAGTTGCACAATTGTGCTGAATAATGTTCCATGATTATGAAAACGAAGACATTTCTAGCACAATTGGACACCTGGCTGGCTGAGTTGATACAGCATGTGACTTTTGATCTAGGGGTTGTAAGTTCAAGCCCCAGGTTGGATGTTAAGCTTACTTAAAAAA
The DNA here is from genome assembly GCA_028646535.1 of Procyon lotor. Lineage (NCBI taxonomy): Eukaryota > Metazoa > Chordata > Mammalia > Carnivora > Procyonidae > Procyon > Procyon lotor. The sequence continues at coordinate 99,402,753 of CM053603.1, forward strand.
AAAAAAAAAAAAAGATATTTCTGGTACAGAAAGATATAAACTCTGGATTCACAAAAAGATGTATGTTTTGCATATATCATGTAAATATTCCCTCGCAGAAGTAAAGTTGGACTTGCTTTGAAAAAGACTATCAGTATTTATTATTTATAATATTTTAATGACTTATTTTATTATTTTTAAGACTATGGACTTTTAAATGCATACTCTATACTTCAAAGAAGGTAGGAAATATTTCCAATGTTAAAAAGTGACATACTTCTTCGGAGTGCAGAGGAAATGTGAGGAATAAAAGCACTTAGAAACAATATTTTGAAAATCCATTTTTCAGCTAACATGAATGTGTTAGGTTCTTACATAGTGAAGCACTGTTTCCCCAGAATGTTGAGCATCCACTTTCTTGCATCTCTTTGTTATCCGATTTGTAATCCTTAAGGTACTTAGAAATAAATAGGTTTATTATTTTTTTTAAGTAGGCTCCATGCCCAGTGTGGAGTCTAGTACAGGGCTTGAACTCATGATCCTGAGATCAAGACCTGAGCTGAGACCAAGAGACAGAGACTTAACTGGACTGACCCACCCAGGTGCCCCAGAAATAAGCAGTTTTTTTACAAGTATTGCACTTTCTGGCTGAAAAAATTTTCAATGTTTAACAATTCATGTTACTCCTAATTTGAATAAACATAAATCTAGATGTAATATCCATAAAGTATGATACTAATTCTTTACATGGATAAGTAGGGGGACACTGAATGATAGACTTGTGAATAGTTCTACTTTTATAAAAATAATTATTTTAAGTAATATTTTCATAAAATTAAACACTATAAATTTTTTAAATTTTTGATATTCACTAATGATAACATATTTCTTTTTATTTTACTAGAATATCTTTCATAAATTTGAATAAGTATATGAACATATTTTTAATTTTTGCATATAGTTTGAATTACATTATTTCATTAAAATATATTGAATTTTCACATACTTTGGAATAATTACACTTATTTATTTTTTTAGATCATTGTGTTAAAATCTTTATTCTTACGACTAATAAGTTATTTTGCTGAAGTTGAAAGCAAGAAAAATACATTTTCTGAAATAGATATGTAATCATTTATGAAATACTAAATACTATATATAATATTTATACATATATATTTTTGTATATGCATATACTAAAAACATTTCGTGTGGGTGTACATATTTATTTATACAGCCTAACATTAGCAACTTAGTAGCTTATCCACACAGCATCCTGACATGGGTAAGTGATACTACAGTTATATATCTTTGCTATGATACTAACTTAATCCTCTGAAAATGATTGCTTAATGCATATTTTTTTGCTGTTGTCATTAGAAAGATATACCTGCCAAGGTAAGAGGATAAAACATATATTATTTTATAGTTTGTTCATTTAATTTATGGTTTTACATATTAAGATGTATGAACTGTGGGCCTCCATTTGTACCCATATATCCTGTTGATGTCAAGGACAGATCAGATTTGTTCTTGTAGGAGATTACAGTTTAGCTGAGGAGAAAGACATACAAAACTGACCCAAGCAAGCATCCTTGAAGGGCTCTAATGGCATGCTCCAAAATGCCAACTAGGCCCAATAATGACGAGAAAATAGACTAAAATGATAATGTATACATACTCATTAGTGCATTTCTGATATTATAAAAATGAATATTCATTGTAGAAAATTTGACAAATATGGGAAGGTGTAAAATTTAAAATTTTACAAACAAAAATATTCACAATGCCAGCATCTGGAGAAAACTACTGTTAATATTTTAGCTATAATTTTTCAGTTTTATTTAATTGTGATTATTTTCTTTGTACAAAACTTTAAGATATCGACCTTTAGTTTTGTATGTAAGAAAACAAAATTTTCACTTTGAAAAAATATGTACGTTAAAAATACAAAAAATCCTGTAGAATTTTACTAGTCATAAATAATATTTTTGGTATACTTTTATACTGTTCATGTACATGCACACATATTTATATGTTGAATATTACATAGTTATCAAAGAACCATCACTGTCTGAGGTTTAGGAGCACCCGGAAAGGGGGCTAAATGCTAAATGACAGATAATATCACATCCTAGTGATTTATTTTTATTTTTCAATTAAAATCAAAGCAACATTATGGATAAAATAATTCAGTATGAGTTTTAATTATCAAGAAAAATCATTAAGTTTGTTGGTTCTTACAATTGTTTTTATGTTGCTCTAAGCAAACTAATAACATGAATGAGGCAGACACAAAACAAAACTTTGTTTAATAATTTAATGAACCTAGTTGCTCAACTGTGTAGTTTGGATATTATTAGCAAGCGCCTGAAGAAAGAAAAAAAACACTATTTCATGTTTTAAGCTTCTAACAGGAAAAAGATTTCATCGGCACTCTTGATGAACAATGTGCGCTCAAGAGATGTTTCCTTGTACAGGGAAAGAAGCAAAAAGAAGCAACTTAAGGTAGAATTACAGGATTAAACCTTACACTTTAGGCTGTAAAATTGGTTTTGACCTAGTATCTAAATAGAATAAAAGTTCTGTTAATTTATTAATATCACAATTCTTTTTTATTTTTAAATTGTGAATTATTACCTCTGATTTTTTTGAAGTTAAATTCAATATATTTTTATTTTGCATTTAAGAAGACTTTTAGGGCCATTATTCTGAGCCCATACATATCCGAGAATGTCTGTTAGTTTTCTGTATGAACGGGAAATCATTTGCAGGCGTATAAAATTTCTGATTTTTAACATTTTCTTTTAAACTCCTGTCACTTTACTCCATCGTTTTCTGCAAAGGAGAAATCTAAAACTAACTTGTTATTTATGTCTTTTTCTATTTAAAAATTTCAAATTTATCTATCTTTGTAAATCAAAAATTTATGAGGTTCTGTATGGCATAAGTCTCTTTTTGTATTGATTTTTTTTTCCCCTTAGAATGTAGTAATAGTTTGGATCTACATTCTCAGTTCTTTTACATCTAAAGAGATTTATGATTAACTTAAATGATGTAGATTATTGCTTTTGCTTCAGTTCAATTCATTTCCTTCTTGGAAGCATCTCCCATGTTCCCTATCCCTTTTCCTTGCTCCAGGCCATAGGAGATGCAAATTTTTGTGTGATTTTCTCTCTACTTAACTTTTCAATTCCTCATAGGATCTACTTTCTTTTTCTTTCGCTATTTGTGCTTGCTGTCTCACTACAGGGATTGATTTTGATTCCTTGAGACGTTTTTACTTTGTTTCTCCTGACCCAGAACATATGTTCCATTTTATTCTCCCCTAATTCCCACCGTATACAGTTCTCCCCTTATCTGTGGTTTCACTTTCCATGGTTTCAGTATCTGAGGTCAACCTTGGTTCAAAAGTAGATTATCCTCCTTCTGATGTATCATTGGAAGGTCCATAGTAGCTTAACACCATGTCATAATGCCCACATCACCCACCTCACTTCGTCTTATCATGTAGGGGTTTTATCATCTCACATCATCACAAGAAGGGTAATTATAGTGCAGTAAGAGATTGAGAAAGAGGGACCACATTCATAAAACCTTAATTACTATATATTGTTATAATTGTCCTTTTTTGTTACTCTTGTTCCTGATCTCTTACTGTGCCTAATTTATAAATTAACTTGTCATAGGTATGTATGTATAGGAAAAAAAAACATACTAGAAGGTTCAGTGCTATCTGGGGTTTCAGGCACCCATGGGGGGTCTTGGAACTTATCCCCCAACAGATAAGGGAGGATTACTATTTTTAAACTAGATTCTTCCCTTTCACTTTCAGTTCCTAAAAGGAAATCAAACTGTTCTTCAGTACTTTAAACATGCTTCAATATATATTCTGAAAAGATTTTAAAGACTACCAAAAATACTGACATATCTTATGATTTAATTTTATTGACATTAATCAGATGTTTCTAATGTCTTCTCTCTCTGTTGTTTGTTATATTATGTATTGGACTTTAAAAAATGTTAGATATCATTCTGTTTATCTCCTTCATTTAGAATTACTGAGGCTAGAGAGATTAAGAAACTTACTTCTATCTTTCTCAGGTAGTTAGTAGAGTATAAGGAACTTCTGTCCCCTGTTCAAGGACTTCTGTCTTACAACATATCTTATCCTGGGTGAAAAATGTTTGGCGGGTGTATCATTTTTAAAGTCATTGTTTTCCCTTGATTTCCAGTTATTTTAGCATATCTTCTAAGAAAACTAGGTAGAGTATTCTAACAGCAAGGCAGTAGCAAATATCTGTAGTCCTCATTTAGCTGGATGACATAGGACTGGACTTACATTGGCAAATATTTAATCATCTGTCAGCCTCTTGTTGGTGACTTTGAGCTAATCAATATCCAATCATGCATTTATGCCATCTGTATTCAGTTCAGCTGCAACCGTGGACCTGATTCTATTTAGATTGGCTTTGAATCTGTTCTACTCTGCACTCCTGTTATCGCTATTGTGTATTTCTTATTACTGTAGGTTTTTTTTGAATTTTCCTTGTATTTCTTTCATGCTCTCTTCTTCAATGCTGAATCAAGATGCCTTTAAAAACAGTAATAATGACTGATCCTACCACATAGCAAAGTCCTAGTTTCAGAGATGTAAATCACCAATTAAGATTTGAAAAGACCTATACAGACCTTCTAATCTAGGGTTGTAGAGATATAATCAAACTCTGGGTGTCCCTGAGATTCTTTCAGGGATACTGAGAGGTCAAAACTAATTTCTTAATAATTTTAAGGTGTTATTTCCTTTTTACTTTTACTCTCCTATGAGTCAGGTGGGTCTTTTCAGGGGCTTGCTGAATGAATGCCAAAGATGTGTTCAGCTGTTCTATTAAGCTATAAAGAGATTTGCCAAAATTCATAATAATATTGTGCTTTTCAATATTTTATGTTATATAGAGTATAATTTCATTTTTTCTTTCTTAGAAATGTTTTATATTAACATGTAATGAGTTCATTTTTATTATTTTAAAATGAATTAATAAACACATTAAATTTTTTTTCTCGTGTAGAAGTTATCACCCACTTTAAGCCCTGAGTTTGATTTCTTACTTTAACATTGACAAGTTGTACAACTTACAGCAAGTTAATTAACCATGCAGAGCCTTCTGTCTTTAAATAGGGAACTAAAATAGGATCAACTAAACATTAAATAAATGCTATTTATTATTAATAAGTAAGATTCAGGATATTTATGTTGCCTTTTTCTTAAGAAGTTGTGAAAACATTTTGTAAATGATAAAATTTTATAAGAATATTTTAGCTGATGGGGCGCCTGGGTGGCCCACTGGGTTAAAGCCTCTGCTTTCAGCTCAGGTCATGATCTCAGGGTCCTGGGATCAAGCCCCACATTGGGCTCTCTGCTCAGCAGGGAGCCTGCTTCCCCCCTCTCTCTGCCTGCCTCTCTGCCTACTTGTGATCTCTTTCTCTGTCAAATAAATAAATAAAATCTTTAAAAAAAAAAAAAAAGGAATATTTTAGCTGAGGGACGCCTAGGTGGCTCAGTTGGTTAAGTGTCTGCCTTTGGCTCTAATCATGATCCTAGGGTCTGGGGATCAAGTCCTGCATTGGGCTCCTTGCTTAGCAGGGAGCCTGCTTCTCCCTCTGCCTGCCACTCCCCCTGCTTGTGCTCTCTCTCTCTCCTCTCTCTCTCTCTCTCTCTGACAAATAAATAAAATATTAAAATAAAGAATATTTTAGCTGATTGTCATTAGTATTCAAGTCTGTAGATGCCTGAAATTCAATCCAATGACATGATTTCCAGAAATCAAAATTCCCAGTGTTATGTTAAACTGCCCATTCTTTATGTGCCTAAAAGCAGTACTGCTCTATCTCATGGGTCTTTGTGTTCTACATTTGGATCTAGAGTTATGAAAAACTATATGTCTATCAGCATTCTAAACATAATAATATTTTTAATATGGAAGATCTGCTCATCACGGAAAGGTTCAAATAAGCAAAGTAATGAAGTATTTGTTCTTAGCATGAAATATTTAAGATAATTTTCCATATTTTCTATAAAGATTTCCCATTTAAACGTTCTTCCAAGACTTGAGATCATAGTCTCAATTAGATGTGATTTTCTTTAATGACTGCAACTTCTTTGAATCTCTCTTTAAAGAGAGGGGTGTATCCTGGGGTATCAACCTGCAGCAACTAATTGCAGTTAACAAAGTAATTAGAAGATGTGCTCTATTTAAAATCAGGAATCCTGAATACATCCTGAATACATAATTCAAGAGAATTCCTCTTAATAAAGAGAAGATAAAATATACTTCCAGTGGTGAAGATCTTTTTCTTGAGGTTAGCTTCTGTATCATAGCTATTCTGTACATATGGCGAAAGGATCTAGGTTTTAGCTGAAAAAATAAATAAATGAAATTTACTTTAAGAATGACTAACAATTTTGTGTTTTCACAAACTTTGAATAAAAGGTTCATATGAAGACACTATATGCTTTTAATTTCTCACCAAGTAAGAGTATATCCATTGTATTTCTTACATTGGTAAAGAGTAGAGGTGATCTATGCCCATATTGTTGTTCTATTACATTTTGTACAGTGGCATGTTTTTACCTGTTGGCTGTTAGGAACAGGTCAAATCTAGACAGGCAAATGGCAAATTGGTTGACATTGGATTTAAACCCCTAATCCTATCACTAATTGTGCAATGCTCTAATAAATTTAAGCTGTCGCAGCCTGAAGCCCACATTATCCACAGAAATTTAAGGCAAGCAATCAAGAGAAACGAAATCTGGCCATTTGCAACGACGTGGTTGGAACTGGAGGGTATTATGCTAAGCGAAATAAGTCAGCCAGAGAAAGACAAGTATCACATGATCTCTCTGATAAGAAGAATTTGAGAGACAAGGTGGGAGTTTGTGGGGGGGTGGGGGAGAGAAATGAAATAGGAAGGGATGGGGAGGGAGACAAACCGTAAGAGACTCCTAGAGTCATGAAACGAACTAAGGGTGGCTGGGAGGCGGGAGGGGGGGGGCGGTAGGGATGGGTGCCTGGGTTGTGGACATTGGGGGAGGGTATGTGCTATGGTTAGTGCTGTGAAATGTGTAAGCCTGACGATTCACAGACATGTACCCTGGAGCAAATAATACATTATATGTAATAAAAAAAAAAGAAAGAAATTTAAGGCAAGCAAATGTATATGAAAATAAATCTGATTTTTAACTCTTCTGTGGTGTGGATATAGAAAGAAGTAACTGCATTATTTTTGATCTATCTAATCTGTGAATATTTCTCTTGAATCCTAATGTTTGAACAATGTGTGGGAGTGGCCAAGGGGGAAGGGAGTGACTACTCAAATTATTCTGTCAAGAATAATTCAGTTACTTAAAGTATTGTTTAATGTTTATTTTGTGATAAAACTTTTCATTTTCTCAAATTATCTCCTCCAAAAACTAAAATAAAGTCAATAAAGACAAAAAAATAATTATCTCCTCATCCCTTAAACCACTATCCTCCTATATGAAAACTAAATAAAACTAAAATAAAGTCAATAAAGACAAAAAAAAATTATCTCCTCATCCCTTAAACCACTATCCTCCTATATCAACATGGCGGTTTTGTGTCTCTATAAATTTGAGGATAAAGGGATTTTGTTTTGGTCTTTGGGTGTGTAAAGGGACCTACTGGTATCCAGAGCAATGACTCTTTTCTACTTGTGCAAGACATATCCTGTAGGTGAATTTGTATTCTATTTTTTTTTGGTTTGGGTACTGAAAATCTCTCAATCACCTCCCATTGCTGACTCGCTTTCTTTTCCGCCTTTTGACTCCAGCCACTGCCATCAGACCATACATAGTTTGACAGATGCCATTTTACCACATCATGACAGATGCCCTGGTGGGTTCTCTGGCTCTCAGTTTACTTCAATCCATACAAAAAGTAAAAACAGCCTGATAAAACTGAAATTCAAAGCTTTTCTGTCCTTGGTAACACTTTGCTCTAGATTATTTGTGAAATGCCCTGAAAAGTCACCTCCTGTCAGTGGCTGACATAGGTAGTCAGGGGAGAAATTCCTTTTGTTATTGCTCTTTTCAGCAAAGCATTTCTTTTTCTTTCTATAATTTTTTCCAGGATTAAAATGGGGTGACCTTTATTTTTACTTTTTCTAAGTCATAGCCCCTTCTTTCTCAGTTGAGCTATGATTTAACAGTAGACATAGAAGGAGAAATTTTTAAGAATGACTCTGCAAGCCTGTTTTTGGTGTATTACATTAAAACTTTAAAAATCTTGCAAATTATCTTTTAAGGTGGGCATTAAGGAGGGCACTTGATGTAATGAGCACTGAGTGTTACATACAACTGATGAATCACTAAACTCTACCTTTGAAACAAATAATACACTATATTTTAATTAATTGAACTTAAATAAATTTTAAAAAGACAGTATCTAGGCTTGCAAATTCAATGTGTATTATAAATGCACTTTAAAAAAACACGCACAGCAGAAAGACAAGACAGTAATGTCTCAAGATATTCAACATCTGGATGATGACATAATGAGTCACTGTATTTATGCTATACACTTTTCTTTATTTCCCATATTTTGCATTACTTTTATGATCAGAAAAAAAGTACTAAATGTCCCTTTATTCTTAGAAATAGCATAAAAATGACTTTTCCCAGCCATCACTCCCCAACCCCTGCCAAATAACATAGAATAGAAAATGGAACAAAGGGGAGATGAGATATGATAGGAATATTTGGTCATAGTTAGAACTTCTTTAGGATGAAACTGTAACTTATAGATGTAATGCATGAGCACTGCTATAGGTGAAATTTTAAACAAAAAACTTGTGGTTTTCTTTCTTTCCTCAACTTGATAACATCTGGTTTAAGTACAATATCATTTAGCTTGCCTTATATAATAATGAGATCACTTATGTAAAGAAGACATAAGAAACTTATTTAAGTGTACCAAAAAAGGATAAACTTTAATCGGAACAAAAGAGATTTTTCAAAAGGCAGCATCTTTCTAAAATCCTTTTTTAATCTCTAAAATAAAAGGATGGGCAAATGATCTCTGAAGTCCCTTACTACCACAGTGTTCTCTGATAGCATGAAATCCGACTCCCTAATGAAGGATAATGCTGCATTGAATCAGGCCAAAGAGATTTACTGATAGGAAATATGAGAAAACCCTATTAATCAGCAGAGCAAAGGAGCCTAGGGCTGGCTTATGACTTTTTTTTTAGCTCAGAATAACAAAAACAAAGTAGACTGCATCTGAGTTTAAAATTATGTTAAAATAACATCAACATATAAACCAAAATTTTCAACATTTCAATTTTAACATTAAATTGCACATTTAGATAATATATGATTTTGATTATATTCATGGAATTCTTTTTTAAATATAATTAGTGCTAGAAGCAAAATATTTTAATTATTTATTTGTTTGTTTGTTTCTGTTTATTTATTTCTATATCTTATGGCACTCATTAGGGTCAACCAGATGGGGCTTGATAACATTAATTAATTGCAGTGATACTTCATTTATCAGGAAGCTCCTTTTCTGGCTAACTCACCAGTCTAAAACCCCAGAAAAATGTGGAACGTTACCCCACAGCTAATTAAAATCCATGTCACACTAAAATAAAACTTAAAATCAAAGTGAAATGATAGAAACGTGAAAAGAGATGGTAGTCTGATAGGGAGGGGAGAGATAACTATGAAAAACACAAGAGCAAAAAAGCTTAGTAATTTAAGGTCATTTAAGAAAATCATTCCCATATACCTGCCTAAGTGCTAAATGAGGCATCTTCACATTAACTTTCACTATAATACTTGAGGTTCATAATCATGCTAATTATTTTTTAAAAACAAGATTATATTTGTATAAAAGTTTCATCAAAGATTATTAGAGACATAAAACTTTAGCTCTTAAAGTGGATCTATTTCAATTGTCTGAGAATATACTTTTTAAAATAAGTTTACTTCATTGTAACAAAATATAAATATAATACTTTTTAAGTATCTTCCTTTTATTCTTCTTTTAATGGAACCATCTATTATTTTCCATAATGTCAGCTAATGTTGGATTGACATCTTGCTTTCATGTTTTAAATTCTTTATTATTAATTTATTTATTAAGGAGCAGAAGATGTTAGGATTCTGAGACTGTTCCTTTGGTGGTCGTTTCTGTGATCTACAAGATCATTTTTGAAACTGCTATTTATAACCCCTTGCTAGACCATAGCTATTATAGTATAGGTGCGTAATCCAAAATTGATAGATGTAGGAGAAGTAATGGTTAGTTTACCGTAGTTAATGTACATTTTGTGTATGTCTTAAATGAGAAAAAAAAATTATATTTAAGCAGTAAAGGATTATGTTTAATCCTCTTTCCCTTTTTTGTGGAGAACATTTAGGAACCGATCTGGGAGCTGAAAAGGGGCAGGAGCACTTTCATAGGAAATCGCATGGAGATGAATGGTAGATCCAGAGATCTTTTCTTTGAGTCTTGCAGATGTTTAAATAGGCACAGACAACAGTAAATGATAGCTAGATAAAGCCTAGGAAACAAGGAATAGAGCTAAACATCCATGGTGGAACTAACAAAATTAAGCAATTACAGAGAAAGTAAATGGGAAAAATGTCTGAGAAATGTCCAAAATAGAAACTGAAAATGTTTGAGGGGCATTCATGGGATAGTTGGCCTGTTTGTGCTAAACATGTATAAAGGGGCTGGGATAGGGTGAAAAGTTTCTTCTGTGACTTGTACTTCTGAGTACAGGATATATTTGAATAAAAAGTTATGCAATATAAGTTTTAAAACTTCTACTTTGTGCACAAACACTTTTGCAATATCTGTGAAAATGAGTCTAAGTAATATAGTTATATAACATAATAATCTCTGGTATTATTAATAAAAATATATTAATGATGTCTTCAAACAACTCTTTCCTGGGTATTATTACTATTAGGCAGTTTGTCATGTCAAAATTAAAAAGACAAATCTTACTTGTTGCAATAAGGACCCATGTAATACTGCTTGGATTAATTATAAGTACCATTTCTTTAGTCTGGCAAATGCAGTAATACATTTACAAAGAGACCATTTTAAAGATTTTTTTTTTTTTTTTTATTTGACAGAGAGAAACACAGCGAGAGAGGGAACACAAGCAGAGGGAATGGTAGCGGGAGAAGCAGGCTTCCTGCCGAGCAAGGAGCCCGATGCGGGGCTCGATCCCAGGACTCCGGGACCATGACCTAGGCCGAAGGCAGACGCTTAACGACTGAGCCACCCAGGCGCCCCAAGACCATTTTAAATTTAATTAGACAAATTACTTTTAATCAAAGGATTGCACCCCTTCATATAGAATAATGATTCTCTTCATTTTTTAGAACATGTATAAGTTTCTATCAATTTTTCAACTTAAACTCCCAAACTTAAATTTTATATAGACTGTCAAAATAGTATTAAATTAGCTATTAATGGGGCCAGTTCAAAATTTTCTTCTAATATCACCATTACCTAGGAATTAACCATTCATAATCCTTTTGATTTATCTATTTTTAATTCTTTGAATAACTAGACTATTAACTCTATGAAGGCAAGGACCATGTTTAAAAATTTACCGCATTGCTCAGTGTTTGGCATGTAATAGATATTCATTATATCAGCGACTAAAAGAATGAATGAATTAGTGGATTTTTCCCTTCTTTCCCAATTATTTTGGCTGAAACTTATAAAATTTTCCTACTCATTGCCAGTTCTACTCCTGACTGGTTCCTAAAAGTTAATATAAATTCAAAAATAATGTCTGTCCATCTTTCCATTTGTACTCCAACTTGGGGTTTCTTGTCTTTATTTCCATTCTGATGATGTAGCTTTCTACTGCCCTTATCCTCCCATACTAAACCTTGACACTTGGTCCACAGCCCCATTCCCCACTCCCCACCCCATTATTTCCTCACACAACAGAGTAGATTACTCCATTTAAAAAAAAACCAAAAAACATTTAACCAGAGGTTAGAGACCTTTGTCACTGACTCTAAGTTGAATAATTACCGTAAGTTGAGTAGGTAGTACTTCGCAACTACATAAGGACTGTCAGTTGAGTAACTAACATCAGTTGAGTAGACAACTTAAGATTGTGGCTTAGACATTTCTCCCTTACTGTTCAAGGAACATTCCTCTGGTGAGCTTAGGTACACCACAGCAGAATCTCAAATGCCACCTCATTTTACTTAAGCCCAGATATCTAACTTACCCAGCAGCTTCTTGAAGAGATTATACCAGGGACCAGAGTTATTTTTCACAGAGCAGTCCAGCTACCATCAAGGGAGCATTTGACATTCATCTAATAGTTGCTGAGGGTGCTTTTGGAGAAATTTGAGACTCCAGTACAAATTGATGCTAATATTTGAGTTTTGATAACCCTTCTCCAGGTGGGAGTAGCTTTATAGTTATCATAAACACTGAGGTGTCCAGAGATTGAAGCATTTTTTAAAAAATAGAAAGTTAGCTTTTGTTTACTTTCATACCTTTATTTACTTTCTTCAAGGTATGAAAGTACTTCAAGGTACTTTCATACCTAACGGGCTCTAAAATAAACAAGTTGAGCTACACAATTTTTTGAGCTCACATCTTTATGTATATTATTGTGTTCTTTGTGACTCTGTTGTGCTTTAACTCTACATTTTTTTTTCAGTATTAGTTTTTTATTTTTTCCTGATTTCGCAGATTACTATATTTTATTATTATTTTTTTATTTTTTTTTCTTTTAATTTTTATTAACATATAATGTATTATTTGCCCCAGGGTACATGTCTGTGAATCTTCGGGCTTACACATTTCACAGCACTTAATAGCACATACCCTCCCCATTGTCCACAACCCAGCCATCCTATCCCTACCCCACCACTACATTTTAAACTCTATAATCAACTAAATTCTGGAATATATTCCTATAAAGTATCTACCTACCACGCACTCTCAACTATTGCATACTATTTTATACAAGGGATTGCTAAAAAGAGTAGGAATATAGGCATTTGATGTTACTGCTGCTGACATGACATTCATTATCCTTTGGCATGCACCCAGCCCAATTTGAAGCCTATGATTAATGTATGGACAGCCTCTTCACCTGTTGTCAGTGGCTTCCCTTTTGGCCTTATCTTGCCTTTTGCTTTAGAACAACACATCTTAGTCATGACATGTAATCCTTTTCTTTTTCTGCAAACAAATTATTAATGTACTATAAGAATAAACTACTATTTTTGACTATTTACTATGTGGGGCTGGCACTGTACTGAGAACTTCAAAAGAATATTAGTTAATATTTATTTAATGTTAACTAATTTCTGATACTGTATTAAGGCCTTTCTTTTACCTACATTATCACATTTAATCTTTATAAAACTCTGTAATGTATGTATTATTAACCCTGTTTACATATTGTGAATGACCAGAGTATAAATAACTTGGCAAAAGTTAAGAAGCTTTAAAATACTAGAATTTGGCATTTACACGTAGTTTTCTCTGATAGCAAGAACCAGAACACTATTTCTCAAAACTGTTAATGCTACCTTCTTTATAGTGTGGCAGTTGGTACCAGAAGCCATCCCAGGGGGCATTTTCTGATAGATAAAAGAATGTTGGCTTGGGGCCATCTGAGCACAATTTCTCTCTCCCTGAGTGAATTTCAGTTAGCCACACTTCTGCTCATTCTTTGGCTTTCTCTAGCTCCTCATTTTTTAAACTAAGGGATTTTCGACTTCAGGGTCATAACAAATTAATTTTTCACCTCAAAATTACTTATAATCTCTTTCCTTGTAAATAGAGTTACTTTACAATTTTCTTTATTCTTGGTTACAACATACATCTTTCATATACCAAATATATTATACTTCCCAACTAAAGAATTATTATAGTTCTCATTGTCTTGACAAAGATTCTTTGCTGACCAAACTTTAGTCAGGCTCTTTCCTGAAACTTCTCCTAGGTCCATCTGTGTACTTCCTTATAAAATCTAATTTTTGCAAGACCCCTGCTACATCAGTGTAAGCAGAGCAGCCTCCTGTCCCTCCTGATCAGTGTCTGATTCTCTACCATCCCCTAGGTGCTCTCTGATCACCCTGGCCTTTCTTCAGCAAGAATCCTGTTAAGTCAGTTTAGCCAGAATCCCCTTATCCTTGATGTTTCCTTTTAGTAATTTTCCATCAACTCACCCTCACTCTGTACCATATGTATAAATTCCCACTTGTCTGTGTTGTGTTCAGAATTGAGCCCAATCTCTCTTTTCCACTATAAAATCCCATTGCAGTGATGATCCCTATAACCTATTGCATTGGTCTTGAATAAAGTCTGCCTTACATATCATGTCTAGTAAGTGTCATTGATTTTTATTTTCCTTAACAGTGTAATTAAATCCAGGTATAGAGTACTGAGGATCATTTTGATACTTAATATTTTCTTGCCCTCCTCCTTCTTCTTCCTCTTCACTGCCATTAATCCATTAAGATACCGTCTTATTTGAACACTTCCTATTTTTTCTTTTCCCAATTTCTTAACTAACTAGTCTCAGAAATCTCTAGTTCAGTTCTTTCTCTCCGTTTTTTGAGTATGTGTTAAGAATATATGTTCTATACCTTTCTTAGAATTAGTTATTTTTATTTTTTTCATGAATTATCCTTTTGAAATCTTTATGAAACAATTATGTCTTGTTACATTTAATTAAAGTGCTGGTTTTCTGATTTTCACTTTAGTAGTAGTTTGTACAGAGTTATTCACTTATACTTTGAAGGACTTCAGAGTAGGTGGGAAATTATGTAAATTGGAAAATGAAGTGTTTAACCAAAATTTTCACACTCCATTGCTCTTAATCTTAGCAGGAGAAAATAGAACATTGATTTATTTCTGGAAAACATATACTTGTTAAAATAGATGCTAGGATAAATTTGAATAACTAATACTTATAGAAAAGAGGATGATGTTGACTCACTGCTGTTTCAGTAGATTAACAAATTTCTGTATTTCAAAAGGTAGCAATATAAATTGACTTTTCTGTAATTTGTATTTTCTTTATTCCTGTAGACTATTCTTTTTCTTTGACTCATGACATTAATACTGAAAGGGAACAAAATATGCCACTTTAAAATATGCCATCTTGGTGTATTGATTTTTTTGAATTAAAAATGCTAAAGAAACAGCCAGTGCAAGAAAGACTCTCTGACCTCCTTTGTTCCCCTGAAAGCAGGAAATAAATCTCCACGTGAAAGTATCTTCTCTATACCAGGAGAGAAAAGGCCTTATCCCCAGAGATAGGAAATTCAAAGCCAAGAAGGCTTATAAACAAACTTTGTTACTTCTGTACAACTTTACTTTGAAATTTGATTTTGTTTTTAATGTTGATAAAACTGCAATTTATTTAAATAAAATATTTTCTGGATCTGTTAAACTGTGGCCACTTACTGTTCTCTTGGAACAGCGAATCCTTTACTTTGTAAGCAGGTATAAACAATATGTTATTCTAGATCTTATCTTGTTCAATCTACTCTCAAATCATACTCTTACTGGTGACTATGCATTAAAGTGAGTGAGTTTTTTCTTTTTCTTTTTTAGCTGTCATAAGTTTTTTGTTATTGATGTATTTATTTATTTATTTATTTATTTATTTATTGTTAACATATGACATATTATTTGCTTCAGGGGTATAGGTCTGTGAATCATCAGTCTTACACAATTCACAGCACTCACTATAGCACATACCCTCCCCAATGCCCATAGTTATTGCTGTTTTTAATGTGTAATTGTGTTTGTACTAAGGAATGAGGAGGAATTAGCCTTAAGTAGGAGACCTACTTGGTATGTGAGAGTGATCGGTGTCAGCTTTCTTAATTTTCAGAACTCAGTGATTAATAAAAATTTAATAAATATTTGTAGAATGAATAAAGAAGTTTAGCTTCCCCCTGAATGAGCTCAATGTCATAGGAGAGATGAATTACAAAACAGGCAGAAAGCAGAACCCCATGAGCCTTTGTTATTTGCCTTCTCCATCCTTCTACCTCCCTTCTGTGCTGACATTTGATCAAATAGATCTTTCTCTTTCCCTTCACAACCTTTTTGTAAGAGTTGTAATAGTTTTATTTGTTGCTTTGCTTATTTTGTGTTGCCATCCCTAGTAGGGTGTATTCTCTGGGTGAGCCAAGAGCCAAGATTTGAACAAATCTACCTCGTTCAAATTTTCAGCCTAGTGAATTTGAAAAAGAACCACTTAGTTAAAATGTATTGATAACTGACTTAGCTCTTGCATGGTCCACTTTGATTCTACTAGAAAAAAGAAAATGGAACATTGGAATTATTTTTCTTATCGGGTGCATCTATCTGATCTGTGCACCAAACTTGCCATAAACCCACATTGGTCATCATTTTGCATTGTGTTTTCTTTTTTTTTTTTTAAAGATTTTATTTATTTATTTGACAGAGAGCAGAGAGATCACAAGTAGGCAGAGAGGCAGGCAGAGAGAGAAAAGGAAGCAGGCTCCCCGCTGAGCAGAGAGCCCGATGCAGGGCTCAATCCCAGGACCCTGAGACCATGACCCGAGCTGAAGGCAGAGGCTTTAACCCACTGAGCCACTCAGGCGCCCCTGCATTGTGTTTTCAATGACAGTTGCTCTCAATAAAATCAGAGAATTGTTTTCCAAGATAATATTTAACTAAATATGTAGTGCTACTAGCATTTATATTGCCACTCTGGAACTGCTGAAAATTAGTTGCCTAAAAACCATTTGGACCTCAGAATTTTTATTTGGGAAATTTTGCTTGCAGGTTTGGATTCTTATTATGCTTCCCAGCAATTTAAGTATTCCTAAACGGAAAGACTCTAACTTTTTCATCCTTATTAAAATTTTGATAGGAGACAACATGTAAAGGGACTTAGTCTGATTCTCACTGGCGAAAAAGAAGAGTTTCACATTTGAGAGAAATATGATTAGTTAGGGTTTCTCCAAAGATTGGAGATTGCCTCTATTACTCGGAACATCTGCTAGTTGTATAGGTTGCCCAGCAGAAATGCAAGAATGGGAATAACGGGTGGAGAACAGCAAAGGCAAATGGAAACTTCGTACTGTCCAAATGGCACTGCTTTATAAGCTTATAGAGGACACATCAGGTAGCTTTTGAAAGATTTCACCCATAGAAACACACAAAAAAGCTGACACTTGTGTTTACCCCATCCTTGACTGGGCTGTAACCCAGGAGAGTCTTTCAGGCCTGGCTATTATATTCTCATAATCCTTTCTTGGGCCTCCATAACTGCTTACCCTTTGATCTACAAGATAAAGTGCTGACTTTTTGGTCTTCCTGTCTCTGGTCACTCCCCTTGTTAATCTTCTCCAAAATTACTTCCCCATTAACAAACGAAGAAAAATCAAAATTCCTTACACTAGTAAAATGTCTTTTCCCAGTCTGGTGATCTTTACCTTTCCCCAGTTCCTTGCCCTTTGTCTTATCCTTTGTCTTCTCCCCTGTAAACATTATGCTCTTTACACATTTTTTACTGATTTACAAACACTATAAATCTTTTTTCTCAGGCTCTGCCGTTTGCCATGCCATTTTTCTTTTTGGAGTCACTTCCCCCTCTCTTCACTTGGCAAACTATGCTTTTGAGTGTCATCTTAAATGCCATAGCCACTGTAGGCTGCTTCTGACTCTTGTACAGAGGTAGATACCCTGAAGCATTAAATTTATACTTCTGTCATAGTAAGCATCACTTATATTGCAACTCATCTGTTTATATGCCAGTCTTCACCACCAGCTGGAGAACTCTCATAAATTTTCACTGGCAACTACTTTATCTTTATAAACATGGCTTATTTGGTGATCCTCATTCAAACTTCTGTTGAATGAATAAATTAACTTGAGAGGCCAGCCCTCCTAAAATAAAGAGCCTAGCCTTGTTGGAAGGCTTCTTTTGGAAATGATGGTCTAAAGTTTTATTTTAAACCAAATTAAATAATGAAATATTAAAAGTAAAAAATCTTACAGCAATCATGAGGAGTACACAATCTTAGAAATGGGAGTACAAAACAGGTTTAAAACAATTACCTTCTGGTTTCAGAGTTTTTTTGGAGAATTTTAGGTAGAAACACTAAATGACATTTTTAAGAATTTAATGAATAGCCTAGTAAAGAAATGGTAACTCACCAAGGCTTCAGTTTCCACAGAAGTAATGGCTACTAATAGATTTTCCAGAATTAGCAGGATACAAAGTAAATGTGGATTACTTGGTTACCTAGAGAGATAATATAGATCACTAAGTGCAGAGGGCTGACATCAGAAATCTGCGTACCAGCAAAATTTTTGGAATAGTCAAAAGAATAGTATTTCTTACACAAACCTAATTTCTGTAGAATGGATTGATGGATTGATATACCCATTTATTTATTTATTTACATTTATTTTCTACTATTTACCTGGTTGTGCTTGGGATGGCATTGTAGAGTACGCTTGTGTATAACACTAGCAAATTAAGGCATTGTCATCATCATCATTTGAAACTTGTCTTGATCTACCTAGACCCAATACATCCTATTTTTTCCCCCTTGAGTTAATCCATTTCCTAGCTGAGTCTAAAGCAGAATAACTAAGAGAATTGAAAAATTCCCAGGTTCTAATTCACATACAAGGGTTATTGACAGATTATGTCCAGGAATAATTCTGAAAAACGATAGTTCCCAAATTTAAATTCTACTACTAAACTTTTAATACTTCAGGGTATTGATTAAGCTGTGCTTTCACACAAGTACTTCCTAGGATAAATGTGTGCATTTATACATGATTTGTTATTCTAGAACATTTTGAGTTTGGTTAGCAAGTATGGTAACATATCATTAATTCACTTCCTAATTGAGAACTAGGAAAATCTTAAAATAAGTTTTTCTGTTTGTGGTGATTCTACTCAATTAATGGAATTCTAGAATATGAACTTTGAGAGGTGATTAAGTTGTGCATATATTTATTTGGATATGTCAGAATCCACATTCAAATTAATTTTATTATAATAATAATAGTTAATAGGACATATTTTCAAGTTGGACCTTTTTTTTTTGGAATCCCAGAGGATTTAAAATATTCAAAATTAATGATAAGTTTGGATTTTATTAGACATAGCCTCCATAGAGTCAGGAAAATAAATCTATAATGAAGACTTTGATAAAAACCTATATCAAATCTTAACACTATTATTTGTATATAATATAATGTAAAGGAAAACAATACAATATGAATTACTGCAGTGCTACAGAGAGAAAACAAACAGTTATAATAAATCCAATACATTTTTATTATGCAAACAGAAAATGCAACCTTGCAACTCTGCTAAAAGCAAATGTTTCCATGTGTATGCAACAATTCTGCTTCATTCTGTTGCAGTTACTTTCTAGGTAACTTGTTCTTTTACATGCTTCATGGTATAATATGTATAGCAGCCAAAGCACCATAATATGATGTGATAAAAAAATATACAGAAAAATCTATTCACTTATGTGTCTCTGATGCTTACTTTCAGTTGAAATTAGCACTTTAAGTTAGAAATACAGTTGACAGTTGGAGGTAAGGGTAATGTTGTGGGCTCACAGGCTTCTGTACCTTTGGAACACTTTTTTTTTTCCCCCTAATAAACTACACTTTTTTCTCTTTAATATTAATGCAATTTGAGGAAGTTGCTTTCATGTATGTATTTCCTAGTAAATCACATTTCTTTTTACACAAGGTGCAATTTTTTACATAGTTGAAGGGTTATGCTGTTGACTCATGAAAGTTCAATTTACCAGCTTCATAATTCTGTAATGTTAAATGTGTGACTGATTAGCTCACAAAATCTGACACTGGGGCTCATAGGATAGCCTGTGGTGCTGTGTCATTCAAGAATGTCTAAATGTAGTTTTAAAGAAATGCACTTTATTTCAGTGAATTTAATTTTAGTGTTTTTTTTTAAGAGAGATGTTTTAAAGGGATTGAAACAAAAATATTTTGTATTTTTGTGTGAATTATGTCTTATGAAAGAGAAAGGATATTTATTCTGTGTCATCTTTATTTTAACCAGTAATCTTAATAACTGAAGTGATAAAGATAAATTTTTGCATTGCTATTAATACCTGGGGCACTTTCTTATCCAGCAGTGTCAACAAAAACAGCAAGTAAATCCAATGCTAATGAAATGGAAATGATGATAATCCCATCTCCAAATAGGAACAATGTAGTAATATAATGAGGAGTGGTGGTGGTTCCTTTAGTATATGCCTTAGGGACACATTTCCACTATATCATATCCCTGCTATCATAGGCTTGGGGCTGACAGGAGCCACAAATGAATATTAGGAGAACCTTTGTTCCATTAACTCAAGTAAAGGAAAGCTCACTACTTCATGAATTTTCAATTCTATTGACAACTCCATTAGCAGAATATAGTAATGAAATGTGTCAGATGTACCTGACTCAGAGATCTACAAAATTAATTTTGAACACCTGCAAAATCATCATCATCATTATCATCATTTGAATTCAAACCATTGAAATTTTGTGAGAAGTGCAAAAATATTATAAATCGTGTTTTGGGGGATGGAAAAATCTTTAATCAACAGTTTTAATCCAGGGCGCCTGGGTGGCTCAGTGGGTTAAAGCCTCTGCCTTCATTCAGCTCAGGTCATGATCTCAGGGTCCTGGGATGGAGCCCTGCATCGGGCTCTCTGCTCAGCGGGGAGCCTGCTTCCCCCTCTCTCTCCACTTGCCTCTCTACCTACTTTTGATCTCTCTCCTCTATGTCAAGTAAATAAATAAAATCTTAAAATAGTTTTAATCCTTTATTGGAAGTCATCGTGTCCCTTACACCTCGTCGTACTAATAAAAGTCAAACATTTTTTATGAAGGTAAAATATCTAACAATATAAATTAAGAAATGACACCCTTCATTTTGAGAGAGGGGATGAATAAAGCTTCTTGCTCCACTACTCAGCCCTAACTTACAGTTGTTAAAATTTATTGAGTAGCATCACTACTACATATTCCATCTGTTATGAGACAAACATGCTTTGAAGTCCTTGGGCTCTGCATCACCTACTCTCTCATGCCTGTACGTTCATAAAACCAGATGGAGAATAGTACTTGCTAATTTATCATTTCAGTAAGAAAGTTTAAAAAGATGTCTCTTCTAAGTATGATGACTGATTACCTGTATAGTTCTGTAGATAAAAAGGACAAGTTTGTGACAGACTATGGAACTGTAAAAATAAATGAGATACAAGAATGTGCTGAAAATACTTACTCATAATTTCATGAATTCTATATGTTGTGTCCTGCTTTAGGCCATTGGACTCTGAGGTAGATGACTGACAGTCATGTTAGATAAAAGCTGATCAGGTTGGCATCAGTTTGCCAGTGAAGTAAAGACAAGTATTAAGAGAAGCACAAGAATATCATAAATCATATTTTGGGGGATAGAAAAATCTGTAGTCAGGAGGTTTAAGCCTACTGAAGATGAGTTACAAGTAAAGAAGAAAATTATCTCATGTCTCGGACCTGAAAGTTCTTAGGGAGACCAATAATTCTTTAAGGAAAAGAACTTAAACAGCTACTTCAGCATTGTTTTGTTTTGTTTTGTTTTATTTACCATTTACCACAACTACAACAAACATTGGCTATTTAATGCATTTATTTATTCATTATTTTAGTGTTTATTGCAGGCTAATTATGTGACTGGCACTTACTTGGATATCTTCTGAGGTACCCAGTTCTTTCCCTCAAGAATCTTAGAATGTAGGGGGGAAAAGGGGACAAGAGCACAAAGAGTTATAGTAATAGCAATATGTGATAATATCCATATATGTTACATACGTGCATATACATGCACTATGCATTTTAAATCTTTTAAACATGTAAATATATGGTAATAATAGTTTAATATTCATCATATTGAAATGTCCTATACATTTTAACTTTGAAGTCATGTAGCAACTCATTTTTCTCTTCTGCACAAAGGAGTCAGAAAAATAAAGACCTAACTCACAGAATTAGGTGAGAGAAGTTCATATTACAGTACCTGTTCAAAAAACATCAGTTATTATTGAAGATTTCTAATAGATTGGTTTCTATCTAATTCTCTAAATGTAGTTCTCATTCTTAGGTCTTCTACAGATTTTAGTTAAAATTGTATGTAAAGTGTTTGTCTCTTAATCCCATATTTTCAATTCTCTTTCACCATCCCTTCAGCCATACTTTGCATATAGACACCAAAAATGTTCTTGTTTTCTTCATTGGCATAATAGGCAGTGAAGAGTATAAGTAAAAGAAGTATTTCTAATATAGAAATAATGAAAAGTAGTCCCTGTCCTCAGGAAGGCAAGCATTCTGCAGTAAAAAACAATATTCCCTAGAGATTAGAAAATAGGTTTCTACCAACTAGCAGAGCAGTTTTGGGTAAGTCACATCATTATAAACCTTACTTTCTTCTACTGTAAAAATAGGAAGCAATAAACTAGATGGTTATGATTTTAAATGTTATGATTCTAAGAATGCTACAATGGATACCTGGAATGGACAAATATAATACAAAGATTTAAGGAAAATTTGCCAAACAACTGAAAGGAAGCATATTTAAACTATAGAAGCAAATGAGTTTATGCTTATTCTTTCATAAAATTTCACATTTTAAAAGGGAAAAAATACAAGAGACTAAAATGGTCTTCTTTCCAAATATGAATGCATTCATTCTGCAGATGAATTATAATTTTGTAACAGCTCTGCTATCTCATCTACTCTGGGTTCAAAGCCATATTCTGGTTCTCTTTAGAGAACATGCTATTTTGGGATTTATCCCAGCTAATAATCAATGCAGGGCCCTGTGGCAAAAACTCAACACAGATGCGTAGATGGATGCTGATCTCATGATATCCGCAGAATCACTACTTCTGGTTTAGCTACTAATAAATGAATGTTTGGGTAGTTTAATACACAGGGGCTGGAAGTAAGTAGAGGCGATGGCCCCAAGAGATGTCAGGAATGATAAATGCTAAAAACTTGGAAATGTGGTTGTTGATGGTCTGTGATAGTGTTCCAGCACAGTAAGTCCCAGAAACTGACAGCTAGATATCAAAGTGAGAAAGATCACTTCTAAATTTTTATGTAACTGGAGGGAAAAAAAGGCTTTTGCTCAAGAACTATAGATGTATATAAGCAGTATGTTATGAGAAAGCCATTTTCAAAGACTACAGGGATTTGTGGGTTTGTGAGAACTGTTAATGCACTTTCGTGATAGAGTTTATATACCAGTGAAGATAACCCTAGCTGAACATTTCTCTGAGATCAAGAATTTATAAATTTGTTATCTTCTTTTGTATTACCTAATTTTTCTCACTAAATAAATCTTCATCTTAGATGTTTGCTTGTAAGAGCCTGGACAACAGAGACCAGTGCTCTATTCTTTTCTATCACTTTGCAGACTAGGAAATGGCCAGCAGAGTAATTAGTACATGATAGGTGCACAATAATAAAGGAGTATGTTAAAAATGCCCTCAAACACATTTATACACTTTTTTCTTACAACAGTCTTGTAATGAAAACAAAACAGATATTATCCATGCTTTACATAAGAAAAAAAAAGTTCTACAGAACTTAAATCCTGTTCTTTTTTAAACTTAAAGCTTTGGCTATCATGTCACCCTGATTTTCCCTCATTTCAGCATGTGTGCTAACTTATACTGAGAAACACTAAATAGTTTCTTCTGTGTCACTTTACTAACAAGGAGGTGAGCCAGAATGCAAGCCCGCAGCTAAGTAAAAATATTATTATGAGGTTAGGAGTGAGACTATATTGAAAATAAAAGTATATCCTACAGAACACATGAAATGGGAATATAGTTTGTCTCTGAGATCCTGCCCAGAGAGATGCCTGGCTGAATTCATGCCACTTCCCTTTGGCATTAAAAAAAGTAATTGTAGAAGGGGACTATTAGAGAGTTGAGGGAAATTAAGTGTGAGGAAGACTTGACAGCATGAGAAGAAATGTTCTGTCATTCAGTAACAATAGCAAAGACATATTTAAAAATCAGATTATATGTAGTGGACTGAGATATAAACTAGCTTCTGAGAGACAGGAGACAAGTGACTTTTTTCTCCTCAATAGGAATCATGTCCTCATTTGTAAAATGTATATAGTAATGTGAAATTTCTTCTTGTACTAAGTGGAAAGGTCAGAACACTTTAAGATATATTTAACCTTTTGTGTATTGACTCCATATAGTTTAAATAAGTCATTTGGAAATTTTTTTTTGCTATACCTAAAATAATCTTCTAAGAGTTGAGATAACCTAAATGATAGTAGACTTAGTTTATATGACTATTTCCTTCTGGATTGTGGCTATTGCAAGTTATGTTCTCTAGGAGTGTCTCTTTGCTGGCAAAGCTCCAAATACATGCACATTGCTTTGGGCCCAGAGGGTAAGCCAAAATTTCCTGGACACTCTTGAATTTAGTTATATATTTGTTTCTCTCCTCAGAGAGCAGATCTTTGTAATAACTCTATAAAGTTACAAATAAAGAAGTTTATTACCGAAGCATAAAGTGTGGGAAAAGATCTACAAAACCGGATGTTATGGGATTTCATTTCTAACTCTAAATATATGCAGTATTATAAGAGATATCACAGCTTGTGATATCTTTTAACCTTTACTCTTTTTTTTTAAGATTTCATTTATTTATTTGACAGAGAAAAAGAGATCACAAGTAAGCAAAGAGGCTGGCAGAGGGAGAGGGGGAAACAGGATCCCTGCTGTGGAGAGAGCCTGATGCGGGGCTCAATCTCAAGACTCTGAGATTATGACCTGAGCTGAAGGTAGAAGCTTAACCCACTGAGCCACCCAGGCACCCCTAAACCTTTTCTCTTGATAAATCTTCCCTTTACTTACTGTACTCCGACTTAAGCATTCTTGCCTCCTCTCTAAAATCCTGATGTCTTATCTATGCTTGAATGTCCTTGGTTCCCTTTGTTCTGTGTGTATCAGATTTATTACAATGTTAGGACCATAAACGACAGTTTAATTATGAAATTCTTATGAAAACATTAAATCTATCTTCCCTATCCAAACCTAATTGATATGTTTCCCTTCCATTGAAAGCTAGCAATAATTAAAGTATTGGCGGAATAATTCTTATTAAGATCTATACCGGTTTTCCTAAGTGAATATATGTGTAGGTCAGTACTTGCACTTAAGCAGGATATTTTTGCCCAAACCCCAACTAATAGTGAAATACACATATTAGCACATACTGTGCTTAGATAGGGGGATCTTTCATATATTAGCATACATTCTAAGCATTTTCAAGCACAGTGTCTTGGGCAATCACTTACTCCACTCTCCCTCTAAAGCCAACCCCTCCTCCAGCTCCAAGATGTCCATTAGAGAGCCCAGCTGCTGTCGGCCTATCAGGCATGCAGCCAGGTGGCTATGAGCCTGAAGGTTCCAGTGCCAGAATGTCACAGAATCCTCTCAAAGTTATTTGGTAAAGTGTAGGCTAAGATTACCTAGAAAACTGCTTTCTTTTCTCTATAGAAATATGTTGTAAGAATAAATGAGATAATTTGGGCACTTTGAGATCCTAGAAAGAAAATGCATTCTGTTTATTTGGGTTATTATTATTTTTAGTATTATTGATAAATGCTATATTGTAGTTGGTCTGAAGGTAAGGTGTGACACTTCACTATTACTGTATTTGAATATAAGGCTTCTTTAAAACTGGTTGTAGTTTGCTTCAGGTTACTAAGATTTGGTGGGATCTCATTTTATTGAATTCCAAGTTGTGAAATACCTTCCCTGTCTGTTTGTAATGTAAGTCTGTTTGTAATGTAAATAATTGCTTTGTAAATAAACAGCATTTTTCATAGTTGACATATTGTAATTTCCAATAGAAATGTAAGCTAAATTGATGAATTCATTAGAAAGCAGATAGTAAGGTGATGCTCATTTATTTCCAAGGGATGAATACTGAATGAATGCCTAGTTGTTTCTATCTTTATTGTTTTCATACTCTGCCAAATGAAGAAGGAAACAAAGAAACCCCAAATAGCCAAAGGGAGGGAAAATAAGCAAATAGGAGCTTGTGAATTGGAGGGGGAAAAAAAGAAAGAAAGAAAAACTTGCTACAGAAAAGACTATTACTTTAAATCCAGTCTTCTCTTTTTTTGTGCATGAACAGAGGGCATTCTTGACTGCTTTGAGGCATTCCCGTATCCCTGTTTTCTCAGATTAACTCTTCTACTTTCCCAATTGCTTAAATCCTACAGAGAGACACTAGTCAAGGCTGCTCAACTTCAGAGCATAAATGCAGGCTCTAAATAGCAGGAGGTCTGAGACATTACTTTAGCCACATGACAGGCCAACATATTTTCCGTTTAATCATCTCCCTCTTCATTTTCATTGGATCATTTGTATCTGACAGGGAACAGCCTGCCTCCTAAAACAGGAATGTTCTTATTTATCCCTAAACCAGACCCTACCAGAAGCAGAACTTTCTCTTCAAGCACAAGGTAGGGATTTTGTTTCACAGTTGACCTTTCTGGATTGACAAGAGATAGAAGTTTTCCTCCCAAGGTGCCTGGGTGGCTCAGTTGGTTAAGTGTCTGCCTTTGGTACAGGTCATGATCTCAGGGTCTTGGGATCAAACCCCACATAAGGCTCCCTGCTCCACGGGAAGCCTTCTTGTCCCTCTCCCTCTGCTACTACCCCTGCATGTGCTCTCTCCCTCACTTGCTCTCTCTCTCAAATAAATATATGAATTTTGAAAAAAAAAAGAGAGAGGTTTTCCTCCCTTCCTAATTTTTTTTTCCTGTGAATAAATGGGCTGAGTTCCTTATTTGAAATGTTAATATGTTATAAAACTATTATAACCCACCAAAATAATGTTTTAGACAAAATTTATATAATAGGACAAAAAGATAATAAGGATCCTGATGTAATCCTTATACAGGATAAATTCCTTTGAATTCAAATGTATATATCAAATGATACTCCCTTAAATATTAGAAACTGATATGCATTATCTTTACGGATAGTTATAATGAGAATACCATTTTCATGTCTGTATTGTAATAGCACTATCAATATAATGTATTTATATCATTACAGTTGGAAATGTTAATTCAAATCTGTAATACTTTATCAGAAAATATAAAAAGGATGCCAAAATCTGTTTTAATCTGTTTTGTAGTTTATATTTCCAAATAGGTGGCAAAAAAAAAATAAGAAAGAACATTATATATTTTGTTAAAGAGATAAATACTTTAAACTTGTGTGGGTAATTTGTTATTATAAGAATGGAATTTATTTCCCTCTATGCTTGAGATATTTCTTGGCAGGAGATTACTCACCTAGGAAACTATCAATTCTCTTAGACCACTATACTCTCTTGTAGTGCAAGGTTCCCAGATTTTAGGACATTTTCTTTTTCTTATAACTTACTGATTGTGGATAGATGCTCATAGTAATATTTCTGAACCTCGGAAAGGGTGGTAAGGGAAGGGTAAGTAAAGGATATCTTGTATGTTCCTTTGTATTAGAAATGACTGCATTCTGCAGAGAAGGAACTTGAGGGTAATCTCTCTCTAAGACTCCTTTATAGTATTGAGGGTTGCAGTAGTTGCTGATCTATGCTCAAAATTTATAAACTCTTTAAGTTTATTGTCAAAGGATCTTTAATTTAGCAAATTTTTTTCCTGAATAGTGGATCCATTGATACTAGAACAGAAATGCACAAATAAATCCCTTTATTTGTGCCATGAAATGTGTAAGCCTGACGATTCACAGACATGTACCTTGGGGCAAATAATATGTTTATAATAAATAAATAAATAAATAAATAAACAAACAAACAAATAAATCCCTTTATTTGAATATTTGTAATTATAGAGCAATATTTTCATCTATAATTGGACCCTGACCCAAATACGGTAAAATATGTTTTTATAAGTAAGAACAATGTTTTTAAAGACACCTTCAATGATTATAAGGTCACTTCTATGACAGAGTAGACTTTTTCTCAAAAATCTAGGGAGTGACTTTCACATTTTTGTCTGTGAATGATGTCCCTAGTGTATGTGATCAGTGGAACTAAGCAAAGTTGTCTCTCCTGCCATATGGAGCCCAGGGTTCTTGTAGATAGAAGAAAGAATGGAAAGTAAGGGTTCAAAACGTGATTTTCACCATAGGGTAAAAAACATATACATACATACATACATGTAAAATATATAAATAAATAGTATATATTTAGTAAAGAATTCATTGCTATAAATTAAAAAACAAGTAGAAAACAATTAAATGCTGAATACAGCCAAGAGAATAAGATGTGAGATCTTGAGTAAATGATGGTGTCCTTGAAGGAGATGATGCATTGTCTGGCCAAGAAGGATGTGTAAGTATGAATTGGTAAGGAATATTCCAGAAAGAAAGAACATTAAGAAGGCAACTGTATAAGAAAGAAACACTATGTGCAGAGGGGATGATGAAAATACTGGCTTGATTGTAGCTGTGTGCATATTAGAGAATAACTGCTTATCCAACCTTGGATTAGATTGGTTAAATCACATCATGGCAAGTCTTGAAAGCTAGACAGAAAAGTTTGCACTTGATGTAGTAAGCAATAGGATGTTATTTCAGATTACTGAACTGAAAACAATAGCAGGGGTTTTGGAAACCAGGGATAAGAATAGAAACTTATAAGAAAAAAGATTCTGGAAAGGCAACCAAACTTCATACATTGATAGCATGAGGAAATGATGTGCATATATCATGTCTTAAAGGGTTTTGTCATGCTAGAAAACCAAAGAGCACTGGCAGAGAAAGGAAATTAAAAGCTTTTTCCTCCCTCTTTGATTTGTTTAGAATTGAAGGACTCCTTAATGTGCTCATAGTAGGAATGAAAGATGTTGAAGGAAGCCTGGTGCAAATGTTAAAGGGGGACTGGAAAAAACTGGGGACTAGGTTTCCAGAAACAGTGGAAACTGATGAGTTTAGACTATTGATGGGAAGAAACTGAGTAAAAATGAGAAAATGGACTTAGGAACAATGCTCTCTAGGAGTCTATGAAACAGAAATTTCCATTTATAATGATTACTGATTTTTTAATGATAACCCAGAACACTAGAACATCTTGAATTGCTTTCTAAATCTTCAGTGATTAAGTTATGCTCAAATTAGTTTTCTTGGATATCAATGTATATTAATCCTATAAAAATAGGCAGCCACATATACATATATGAAAACTATATAACAACCAGAATATATGAATATTGAAAACCCTTTTTTTAATGAGAATGGATAATAGCTTGCTTATTACTGCTCATGTCAAACTAGCATTTTAAATTATATAATTCACTATGATTCTGAACTTTATTTTTTAATTTTTTAGATTTTTTTGCTGTAGAAGCCATCTTTGAAATTTTAACTTTTAAAATAATTTTGTCCTACACACTTGCATCTTATTCTTTTGTAATAAACTTATAAAATAATAAATTTTATAATAAACTTTGAAATTTAAAAAATAAAATCAATACTTGATGGACCTGAGGAAAAAAATCAAATGCCACTTCCTTGCATTTTTTCTCTGAGTTCTGACTTTTATCCCATTAGGGCTATGTTATTCTTTTTTTTTTTTTAAGGTTTTATTTATTTATTTGACAGAGCAAGATAGTGAGAGAGAGAGGGAGAGCACAAGCAGAGGGAGTAGCAGAGGGAGAAGGAGAAGCAGGCTTTCCACTGAACAGGAAGCCCAATGTGGGGCTTGATCCCAGGACCCTGGGACCATGACCCAAGCCGAAGGCAGATGCCCAACCAACTGAGCCACCCAGGCGCCCCAGGACTATGTTATTCTTAATGTAAATAACGAAATCTAGCTTTTTTTTTTTTTTAGGAACTAGGCTAATGTAAGGCCAGGGTTAGGCTATTATCAGATTTATTTCTTATGTGAAATTCCTTTAAGAGAGACAGTCATTTATTAACAGAGGATGAATGCTTCACTAAAATCTGATTTCTATAGGAAAAACATGATGTGTGCAAATATTTATAATATGCAAGCATAATTTATCTTAATAATTACGAAGCCTTTGTTTAATTAGATGAGCTTTGTTGTTAACCAATATAAACAGGATCCTAATTAATGAATTGCTGACATTCCAATTTTGCAGTGATTTTTCATAGTTTTTCATGACATATTTTTGATTCCTACATAAACAAAAATTAGAAAAAAGGCAAGTTCAGGAGCAATGATAATGACTCTTTCAGAATGAGGACTAAACTAGCATCAGTCAGTTAGTGAGGGCTTACTTTATGCCAGCCATCATGGTAAGTTCTTTACATATAGTATTTGATTTTTTTAACACCTATGATATGTATATGTATGTTTTATGCATATGTAATATTTTAAGTTTTTGTAATATTTTACCCATTTAAATTGACCAAAAATAACTTAGGGAAGGCTTAATAAATGCCCTTGGTCCCATAGTTACTAAATATCAGAGCCAGTTTCAAATCCAGGTATGAGTGATTTTCATAACCATGACCTTAACCACTCTTCTGTATTGCTTCTTGACATGTGGTTCAGAATGAGGAAATTAGTTGCCTAAGAGGGTACTATCAGTGGTCACCTGGTATTTGCAACCAGGGAGACAACAAAGCAAGTGAGAACATAAAAACTGTATTGAATCATGGAAATTTAAAACTGAGAAGACTATTTTGAGTTCATGTAATCCAGACACTCTAATTGAGAAAACTCAGACTCAAAATGACCAAATGGCATTACAGACAAATCACATCAAACATTTATTAGCTGCTTTTATAATCTAACTCTGTGGCAAAAGCCTAAAATGTCATGAGACCAGCTCTTTACTGCATTAAAGACATAATGGAGGAGAGGAGATTATGTCAGGGAACATAAAGCTGGAGATTCGAGGATCTAGTTGTCAAGTTCTTCTCTACAGCTTTTCAAAGGAAGAAAAAAGAACCTGTTTGTAAAAATAATTAGGCAAAATTTAATTTCAAATTTAGAAAACCTTTATCAAACATCTCCCAATGCACCAGACCTTATATTAGGTACTTTCACATTTATTATCTCATTTAACCCCCGCCATCACATGTGGAACTATTAACAGGTACAGTTACACAGGATTGATATTAAATCTTGTTGACAAGCATATTCATTTTAGACTCAGCCACCAATCCCACACATTCACAGTTAAAAATTATTTGGAAAAAATTATATGGAAGTCTGTTGTGAATAGTAATGCTTTGCCAAACAAAATTGCTTTAGTTAAATATGCCTTAGGTATATCTAATTATTATTCTTATATATTTACATATATATTCTTATATATTTATATATATTCTTATAGCTTATATTCTTAAGTTATAGGGTTGTTTATATTACTATGCAAGTTTTTATATCCCTCAATGTCATGCTATAACTTCTGGGTGATTTATGGGAACTTCAAGAATGATTTTGATTTCATGTAACTTTTTTGTGGTGATGTCATAACTTAATTGCCAAAGAAGAGGAGACTTAACTATATGTGCAGATCTTCTTCAACTTACAATGGGGTTATATCAGAATAAACCGCACTGTTAGTTGAAAATATCATAAGTCAAAAATACATGTAATACACCTAAACCACAGAACATCGTACCTTACCTAGCCAATCACAAACATGCTTAGACAGTTATATTAGCTTACAGTTGGAAAAAGTTATCTATCACAAGGCTTATTTTATTATAAGGTATTAAATATATCACATTTATTGAACACTGTGCTAATTTATTGAATACAGAATGGTTGTAAGTATCTTAGTTGTTTACCCTCATGATTGTGTGGATGAACTGGGAGCTGGGGTCACTCCTGGTGTCTGTCCAGCATTAGCAGAGTCTTACTACATGCACTAGCCTGGGGAAAGACCAAAATTCAAAATCTGAAGCATGGTTTCTACTAGAATGTGCATCAGTTTTGTACCATAATAAAACAGGAAAAATTATATGTCAAAACATAATTTATCAGGGACTGTCTGTAGTTATTAGAACAAAAATGTTAAATAAATGTATATGTGAATCAGAACCAAACTTTCTAGACCATTGTTTCTTTCCATCGTAGTAGTCCTCAGACAACCTGCATCGTAATTACCTGAGCTGCTACTGAATATGCAGATTTCTAGGTCCACCTCAGACCAACTGATTCAGAATCTCTGAGGGTTTGACACATGAATCTGCATTTTTAACAAACCTTGTGGATGATGTCCATGCACACTAGAGTTTAGAAACCTCGTTTTGTATTTTCAGTCTAAAATTTTCCCATATTGGGGTGCCTGGGTGGCTCAGTGGGTTAAAGCCTCAACCTTCAGCTCAGGTCATGATCTCAGGGTCCTGGGATCGAGCCCCACATCGGGCTCTCTGCTCAGCAGGGAGCCTGCTTCTCCCTCTCTCTCTCTGCCTGCCTCTCTGCCTACTTGTGACCTCTCTCTGTCAAATAAATAAATAAAATCTTTTAAAAAATAAAAATAATAACAATTTCCAGTATTGCCACAGAGGGGGGTTAAAATTAGCAGCTCTGTAAGATTTTCCCTTGTTTATTTCTGCTACAATATCATGTGGAAGATTACATCTCATACGGCCTAGGAAGAAACTTGTCTTCTTATTGTTGGAAATGATTATGTTCTTTTTTTTTGAAAACTGTATGAATGTCTACATGTTTGTGCACATATGTGTGTATGTCAAATAAGGAGGAAAAATAGAATGCATCCCTCACCCTCACATGAAGAAAACCTTTGTACAACACAATTATGTAAATAACTTCAGGAAGAGATGTCACATTTGTCTGCATTTGTACTCATCTTTGATTCCCCTATCTACACAGTCCATCTTAGTGAATAAAGGGAGTCTTATTCTCTTACATAATACAGTCTTTGAATTGCAGTCATGGAAATCATCTTAAAAGGTCATCTTGTCCTTCCTTTGACCTCCAAGCCTCATATATTTGAAATTCTATTTTTAAAAGATTTCCTCAATTGCAATGTTCTGAAATCCCTTGGGGACCCATTTAGTGTTGAGCAGCTTTTTCAATTATCAAAAGCTCCTTTCTTTCTTCCCTTGTTTTGCTATTAAAATTCATTTTCCTCTGTTATGTTTTCAACAAAAATAAAAAATAGCTGGTCACCATAATCTATGGAATAACCTTTCATCGAAGACTATTAATAATGGTCTTTCAACCAGCTCTTCTTTAGACTAAATAATATAAAGCTTTTAACCCTTTTTGGAATTCTCATTTTCTAACCCTTCGATTATTTCTCTTCCTCTATCCTGAACTCTTCATCCTTCTTATGTTTGAAGTGTGAAACTAGACACAGTAGGATCTTACCAGTGCTGAATATAATAGGAGGATTACCTTGCTGTTCTTATTTACTCTACTCTTATTTATGCATCCTGTAGAACTCTGAGAGGTTCAGATAAGATATAAATGGGTGTCCTGATGCTCATGGTCTTGAATAATTTCATGGAACTTTTCATAAAGATATGGATGTTATTTCCAGGAACCTGGGTAGTTTGTATCATAGGTAATTACTTTCTGCCTATCTGTAGCATTCTAAGTTTCAATTAGATGAATTATTCTTCACTTCTACCGGTAAAGCTATTATTGCAAAAACTTGTTTGAGCAGAACAGAACAGCTCTGCATTTTAACAGAGGGAGAAAGGACTACTTTATATCCAATCTGTAAAGAGGCTAGCATTTCCTTAAGTGTATTGAAGTACAGTGATCCTAATGTGATCCCATCCTAATGTGCACTGTCTAACATGCTCTTTATATTTTTCTTTTAAATCTTCATCTTGTTTCATTATCCTAAGTCCCGACAGGAAAATCTACCTTGATAATAGCTTTTATTCACCAATCTCAGTGAAATTTTAAGTCAGAGATGTTTAAAATAGAACATGAAAGCAACATAGTTATAAGTCAGATTTACACTTGTTTCATCCATTTATCTAAAAATGCAGAGTACTCAAACTTGTTTTTGCCTTTTTGTTGGTGTTGTCTAGTTCCATATTGGAAATGGTCAGTGAAATTACATATTCATTGTTCTATAAAAATATATTGACTACTTACCGTGGCAGAGCATGCAATCAGTTTAGCTGTTGTCAGAAGGTCTAAAGCAATAATAACAATCTAGCTTTTTATGTATCCTGTCTTTTATTTTCTATTGAAATGGGATTTCTTTTTGCCTTTTCCTTTTAAAAAGTTGTCTTCAGTATCATCCCATTTTGATTTCAGTCCAAGACTTTTCTTCATGTAGTTCACCGTCTGTTAGGTATAGGTGAAGACATATAGGATCTAGGCAGCCAGGTGGTGTTGTTGTTTAGAAGGAGGACTTCGTGAGCACGTATTTATCAGCTCATTCTTCAACTCTTTCCCTGCTTATACTTGGCTAAATTCTTTCCATTCTCAGAAGGGTTTATGGGAATTTAGGGAAGTTTTACAAAGGCAGTGAATGTTTTTGAACTCCATCTTAAAACCAAATGTTATCTTGTCATTCCCATGCCTTTAACAGAACCTACTGCCTATATGATAAAATCTACACTCTTTTGTATGCTATGTAAAAATATGCCCATTTTCAATTTCTCTGTCCTCTTCCAAACTGCTATTTTCTAGGTTATGCCTGCTATTTCCCTTTTGCTCTTAAATGTATCCTGATATGGATGAAAATTATATAATCATTCTTCTATTAAGATGCAACTTAACCCTTGCATATGTCAATCCAATAATGGCCAAAGTACTATTATAATATAGTTCTAATATCAGAGAAAATGTAGAAAATATGTCTGATGTTATTATAAATAATATTATTATACTTAACCATGCATGCTTCTTTGTGACCTAAAATAATTTGTAAAGAAGAAAATAAAAAGACTTTTGATGTTAAAGGAAGAGATGCATTAAAGATAGGGAAACAAAATTGGGTGATTTGTGTATATAAGTCTTTCTATGGATATATTCAAAATGAATTTGACTATAATCTTTTAAAAAATAGGAACTTTACCTGTTTTTCAGTCTAATATATACTTAATATCTTCTACACAGATGTTTAATTAAACAAAAATAGATATCTTAATTTGTATTTTTAAAAGTTCACCTTTGCTTAGACAATTCAAATGATTTTTAAAAACCTAAAAGATTGAAGTATAAGTTTTTATTCATTAGTTTCTTTATAGCAATGTTAAATAATTTCTACAGCTTTTCTATAAAATGTGTTTGGATCAACTCCAAAATAATTTTGTGTGTTTTTTTTCTTTTATATTAAATAATCATTAGCGTGGCCGATCATAATTAAGAAGAAGGAAAAATCATGAAATAATTTTCTTTTTTTTTTTTTT
>CM053603.1:99438304-99450852 GCA_028646535.1 Procyon lotor
CTAATGATGTCTGGTACATATTAAAGGCTGGGAATTCCCTGCAATATTTCATTAGACTTGTCAACCAGATTTATTCATAAACGAGAATAAATGAGCATGTCAGCATAAGTTATTGTGGTAATTTGTGAAACTGTTAATGAGAAATTTTCAGAGATCATAAAAGGGAAGAACTATGTCATTAAATTACTGCACAATAATTTTATTTTGATATAGTAAGTGAGCCAACGTTTTATCAAAAATGACACCCTGATGCATCAGTGGACTGAAGATGAACAAGTAAATGTTCCTCTAAAAGAGGTCTGATGTTATTTAGAAATAATTAAGACTTACCAAGAAATATGGGTTTTTTTTTTAAAAGTGATTATTTTTATTTAATTAGTATGTTTTTAACTTTTTAGAAAGTAATTCATGAATATTAGGAAGCAAATCAATAAAAAGAATTACCTAAATTTTTAAAAAATATACACAAACATTTTACAATGTAACAACTATGTGGTGTTCTTGAAAATAGACACAAACATTAGGTATGGGTCAAAGGATCAAAGGATAAATAAGTCTTACTAGGGAGTCCACAGGGATGGTCAGTCAATTGCAAGTGTTAAATTGGGCTCTGCTGTGCTGTGAGTAACGGAGGAAAAGGACATAGACCCCCAAAGAATGAAAAATACGTGAGTTTATCTTAATTTGGACAATGTTTAAAAATAAATGG
The DNA here is from genome assembly GCA_028646535.1 of Procyon lotor. Classification (NCBI taxonomy): domain Eukaryota; kingdom Metazoa; phylum Chordata; class Mammalia; order Carnivora; family Procyonidae; genus Procyon; species Procyon lotor. The sequence continues at coordinate 99,439,014 of CM053603.1, forward strand.
TATAAGCAAAAAAGGAAGATTGATGAGATGGCAGACACCACAGGACATTCTACCAGAAGGAAGAAAGAAATGTGCTATTGGAATGGAAAACATTGCCTCTTGAGTGAAGAAGAGGGAGCACTTGTGGCTTACTAGACACTGGTGTAGGCAGTGTAGGCTTTGTGAAAAAAAAAAAAAAAAAAGCAACAACAACAGTTCATTGAGTGTGCACTGTTCAGTTCTCCAGTATCGTTTCTATGGGATCCAGAGATCCAGTACAATTTTTGTAATGCCTTTAGGAGCATTGATTAAAAACCCTATCGATCATCAAGGGTCTGCACACCTCAAAGGCTGTACACAAAATATTTACAGCCTCTGAACACAAGAACCTAGTGTCAAAACAGGAAAACATGCATATAGATAGGTCTTCATGATACCTCATTATAAGTCATGAATAACTCTTTCCTTTTAGCTGTGGTTTCATTTTGTCTCCCTTAATGTATCTGGTAGATGAACACCTTTTTAAAATCTCTCCTACCTGAGGCTTTATTTTTAACTCAGTAAGAAATCATTACTGGCTCTCTTCCCTAAATAAAAGCTGGGTGAAACCTATAAGGCTTGAAGTATACTAATCTTAAACTTGACAAGTATAATCATCATTGATTTCATAAGAAAATGTCTGTTGGGTGCTTACTGAGCAAGGGCCTTAGGTAAGAAGCTGGGAATGCACTTAGGGATTCCCTGCACCATACAGCCTATAATTTCTGAATTGAGATTGAAGACACACATAAAAAGAAAAGAATTATTAATGAATGCATTAAAAAGTGCCATAATTCTTTAAGAAGGCCACAGACATAGAGGTATTTGATAGTTAAGGCATTGTGAAGAGGGATATTCAGTTGGGACATAAAGCAAAGCCAGTAATAACTTTAGAATGCTTTACAGCTGTACAAAAATTTTGTATGTGTTATTTAATTTGCTTGTTATAATTACCATGACCATTATTAATTTTCTTATTTTTTAAGCTACTGAACCTCAAGGAATTTTAGAGTAGAATTGGGAGTCAAATTTAGGCCTTCTGTTTCATTGCTTGTTCTACTGTGCTATTCAATAGAGGACTTAGACCATCAAGTAGACTTTTTCTGGGAAAGTTCATTATCAACATCATGGAGGTAGTATAATGGTAAACAGCATGGGATCTGGTGTTCAGATCCTGGCTTTATTCCATTATATCTTTGTGCCCTCTGACAAATTGTTTCATCTATAAAAAATTCAATTTCATCTATAAATCATGAAAATAATATTTGGTTCTCATAGGGTTGTTTTGAGACTTAACCTGCAAAATACTTAGACTAGTATCTAGCATGTATTAGGCTGAGATGTCTCAAATTTGGAGTTTTAGGACCTTTTACACACTTGAAAAATATTGTGTACCCTAAGAAAAATTTTATGTACATTTATAGTTATCAATATTTACCATATAAGGATTTTAAAACATTTCTGTATAAATTTAAATTGTAATAATAAACCCATTGCAAACTAAAATAAAGAACATTTTGTAAGAAAAATACTATTTTTTCATCCAAAAATTTTTAGTGAAAAGAGTAACATTGTTACACTGTCACATTTTTTTTTTCAAATCCTTATTATTTGTCTCTATGAAATAAAGCTGGATTATCACATCTTCTGCATGCAACCTGTTGTGTTATGTTGTTTTTGTAAAGGTAATATGAAGAAAAACTGGTCTTATACAAAGTAATTGGAAAATGGGGGGGTATTTTCAAAGTTTTTTATATAATTGTGTATATTCTTTAATACTATGCTAAAACTGGATAAGTGATCATTTCTTAAAGGTTAATTGGAATGTGGCGTCTGAAGCTGTATCAATGAATATTTTAAACTCTAATACATTGAAGTCCATTAATCTATGATGTACTTTTTTTAAAAAATATTTTTATTTATTTGAGAGATAGAAAGCATGAGCAGGGGGCCCAGGGGGGCGGGGGGGGGGGGCGTAGAGGCAGAGGGAGAAGAAGACTCCCTGCTGAGCAGGGAGCCCAAGGCAGGGCTCAATCCCAGGACTCTGAGAACATGACCTGAGCTAAAGGTGGATGCTTAACGGACTGAGCCACCCAGGCGCCCCTATATATGATGAACTTTGAATCGATCTTTTATTGATGCGTAATTTTATAGCATCATGCATTGGTTATTTAAAAACTGTTGGTTAACTGAATTATGCTGATCTTCCAAATGTTGACACATTTCATTATACAGTATTAGAAGATCACGTTCATTAATGTCACCACCAATCACATTAGAAAAGTCTTCAATTATTGGGAATATCTTAAGCTTATGATGGTGGATGCAAGCTTTTTATATTTCTTATTTTTGTTTGAAATCTTAAATTTTGTTATTAAAAAATGCTAATTGTTTTCCTTGACATATAAATTCACATTGTTCATTTTTGAGAAAATTCCTACCAAGAAAATCTGAATAATGTAATTTGTCAGTTGCTCTTACAAGCAAAAATGGTTTTCCATGTAAAAAGTATCTAGTGCTACTCTCAAATTGTAACTCCACTGCACAACTAATTTTTCTAGAGATGACCTCTGTACTTTCAGTCTGCAGAGGAAATGCTTAAGTGTATGTTTTCCATTTTATCACATGGAAGAGTAAAAAAGATGTATTCAAGGGTTGTGATTCAATAATATTGATAATTTTAATGTTTCATGGATATTTATAAGGTGAATTTGATATATATATGTTTTTTTAATTGAATGATGGTAAATGACGCAGTGATAATAGTACAGTTTGGTACTCCTACCTTGATTTGTGCTGAGACACTAGGCAGTTTTCGCCACCGTTGGTTTTGTACCTTCAGTGAAATTGGCAAACAACATTTTAGCATTACAAATTTGTTATTGACCACATGAACCCCTATCTCAGGACTTCAGGATCCCTGTTCACACTTTGAGAACCACTGTACGAGGCATTCATTATTATTACTTTAAAAAAGAAAGATTTTGTACAAGGTCTGTGCAAAGAATTAGTAGAATGGGTAAATGAGAATGGCAGGTTCATGTGGGAAATACAGTTGAAGAAGTAAGAATTGTAGAGTTCTGTTGTTAAAAGGATCTGTATTAAACAAATAGGACGAGACCTAACATTTTACTTGTTTTTCAGGCTGTAATAGGATGTCCCCTTGTAGCAGAGAGGAGTGATTCTATCCAAAAAAAATGTATAACTGTTAAATGAATATAAGCCTTATAATTAAGTACTCCACATAGTGTCAACTGTGTTACTTTTATGTATCTAGTTTGGTCAGACTAGAAGTGCATGCCTTTACATGATATCCTCCACGGCACCCAGCCCAAGGGAAAAGGTAATTATATATATTTACTGAACAATTATTGATTATTGATACCATGCAAGCCATATTTTATAGTCAAACTCTGTGTGTGCTTCAGTATCACAGACCCAGGAAGGGTGCTTTTGTGCTTAATGGATATAATTTTGAAATTTATATGTAGGTGGCATTTCTTTACAGGCTTCTAAGAGAAGTATTGTTTTATCTCTTCTATCTCTCACAATTATATTTATCTGGAAAGGAAAATTCATTAAGGTAATCATATCCACTAAGTTCATTGTACTGGAACCACCATTAAAATTTAGAATTAACTTATTTATGTAGAACTTTGTATTTTACAGGAAACTTTTTGATACATCATCCTCTCTTTCAGTATTCTTAAGACTCCTGTGAAATCCAAAAAAAAAAGAAACAAAAAAAGGAATCTTGTGATATCTAAGGTCATTTCCTCAATTGACTGTCCTTCTTAAATGACCCCAGGACTCAGGCATTGAGAAATAAGCATTTAAACTAGATCTGATTTTTGTTTAGTCTTAAAATAAATATACCATAGTTATCTACATTTTAGATTAAAAATATGTAATTTATCACAGTTGTCTATACAATAAAAATGTTAAAACCTTCCCTAAAATATACTTTCTAATTGGACACAGTCAAATGACATTGTAATAATACAGTAAAATTGCTTGCAGCTCAGCCTCTGTTTGCCAGCAGAGGTTGCTCTTAGGTTAGTGATTACCTTGCGATTACAGTATCTCAAGAATATTAAGCAGCTGAATAGAAGCTACATTATGATGTAATTATGCAGAAGTTAGATTTAAATTGAATGATAACCACTTGAGTGACTCTCACACATGTGTTAATCCCCACATCATCAGAAATTATGCTCTTTACAAAGATATCTCTGTAGCAGAGCAGAAAGTGACATTCTTGAAAACAGTTTGTGGCTTGCCAGGAGCTAAGAATTGCTAATTTGGAAAATCAGAAAAATCTGAGGCTTATCAGAATGGATTTATAAAATGCATACACTTACTCTTATCATAGCATTTCTTTGGTTTGCTTAAAAAATGCAAATCAGTTCACATCTGTTTCAACCAATGTAAAAATAAGATTAATTGCACATGTATAAAGAATGTATTTTGTTATAAATATTTTTAAAATTAAAAAAATATTTACTTGCTTGCTCATAAGCAGAATGGATAAAATGAAGTAATGATGTAAGATAGACTGTTTTATTTTTTTAATAGTTCCATGGCTGTTCAATGTTCATTTCCCAAAGAATGATTGTAAAGTTTGAATTCTCTTGCGGTAATTCAGATATATAAAATTAACTAAACCAAATACTTTTAAAATTATATTTTAAAAGCATGCTATTTTAGGGGTGTCTGGGTGGCTCGGTGGGGGTGGGTTAAAGCCTTTGCCTTCATTCAGCTCAGGTCATGATCTCAGGGTCCTGGGCTGGAATCCCGCATTGGGCTCTATGCTCAGCAGGGAGCCTGCTTCCCCCCCTCTGCCTGCCTCTTTGCCTACTTGTGATCTCTCTCTCTCTCTCCGTCAAATAAATAAAATCTTTAAAAATAAAATAAAAGCATGCTATTTTTAGAAGGTTTAGAATATCAGATAACATTATGAAATAGAGCTTTTATCTTCATTGTTAGAAATTTGAAGCTTTAGGGACACCTGGGTGGCGCAGTGGGTTAAGCCTCTGCCTTTGGCTCAGTTCATGGTCTCAGGGTCCTGGAATCGAGCCCCACATCAGGTTCTCTCCTCAGTGGGGAGCCTGCTTCCCCCTCTCTCTGTCTGCCTCTCTGCCTACTTGTGATCTCTCTCTCTCTCTCTCTCTCTCTCCTTTCTGTCAAATAAATAAAATCTTAAAAAAAAAAAAAAAGAAATTTGAAGCTTTGAAAACAAACTTCCTATAGTAATTTTTTTTGGTTTCAAATATGAAATATGGTTTCAAATATGCATTTGAAACCAATAAGTTTCAAAACCAAATATGAAATTTTGTTTCATATTCAAATGCATATTTGAAACCAATAAGTATTTTAAAGATTTTATTTATTTATTTGAGAGAGAGAAAGAGAGCTAGCAGAGAAGAGGGCAGAGGGGGAGAGAGAGAGAGAGAAAGAACTAGCAGAGAGGAGGGTAGAGGAGGAAAGAGAGAGAGAGAGAGAGAGAAGCAGACTCAATGCTGAGCAGGGAGCCTGACCTGGGACTCTGTCCCAGGACCCTGGGATCATGAACTGAGCTGAAGGCCGATGCTTAACTGACTGAGCCACGCAAGCACCCCCCAAATAATTTTGTATTAGACAGGTAATAATAGAATTTTACTACTAAGATATTCTATGAAAATGTGGATAAGTAAGTTATTTTCAACTTCTTCACAAAAGTTTTAATTCTATATTTGTTATTTTAAAAATTTATTGTTGTATCTATGTGGTTGTGATAGGGTAAAATTTTGATTAAGCCATTTTCAACACTGCTTAACCAAATGGCAGATCTGACAATAATTGACGATATCAGACATTAACTAGAAGCCATTGTCCCAGTATTGTCTTACCAGTAGAAATAAGAATAATAATACAAATAATAAAAATTGGAACCAACTATATTAAACTTTATGATTGTCTGCTTCTGTATCTTGCAAAAGAGGAAACATACCCTTAGAAAATTTGCTTATTTGTTTAGTCAGTCTACCAAAACTATTGATCTTTTTAGGTATATTAAGCAAGAACAAATTATTCACTTTGCCCAAAAACAGATGGTATAATGGGATTCATAAAACTCTGTACAACTCTAAACACTCAGTGGCCAACTCACTCTGTTGGGAAATCACATGGGTCTCTAATAGGAATTTGCTTTGATTCAAAAACATCTGGCTTCCGAATTTGTATACAAATCCTATTATTGCTATTTTGATCACAGCCCTACTGCTTTAAACATGTATCTACTACTTTGCTATATACATTGGTATTAAAGATGTAAATAAAATAGAAATCTACATGTACATTCATAAGTACTTTTAAATGTTGAGATAGAAAAAGTGCTTACTGTCTTCTAAAAGATGTTTTTTAAATTTAATATATTTAAGGATACTTTATATATAATAAATGTAACTATAAAAATAAATGTTAAAAAATCAACAAAATTAAAAGTAAAGTCACCTTCTGAAGTGTTTGTACTAAATCCTCTTTGTATCATGTAAGAATTTTTGTTTCTTATAAAGAGTAATTAGTTTAGAATCTAATATGTTTGAAAAAAGTACATCTATTTTTCTACCACAAGTATTAGTTTACAACAAAAATTTTAATCCTGAAGTTTTAAATTAATTTCATGTGAATTCAGTTAACTGCAGATCTGAACAGCATAAATGTAATTTTTCTTTAATTCAAATTCAACTTCTTGAAAACTGTCCTTTGGTAAACTGAATGAAAGTTTTCTTCAAATTTTTTAAATGATTTACATAACTATCTTAAAACATTTCGTATCCTTAATATGTAAAAATATTTTCCTATAAGGCATTAACATTTTAATTCTGACATCAAAATGAATATTTTTCCATTAGGAAAAAATGATATAATTTATTCTCAGAGTGTTTCTGTACTTCCATTTTTTCTTTTTTTTTTAAGATTTTATTTATTTATTTGGCAGAGAGAGAGATCACAAGTAGGCAGAGAGGCAGGCAGAGAGAAAGGGGGAAGCAGGCTCCCTGCTGAGCAGAGAGCCCCATATGGGACTTGATCCCAGAACCCTGAGATCATGACCGGAGCCAAAGGCAAAGGTTTTAACCCACTGAGCCACCCAGGTGCCCCTGTACTTCCATTTTTTCTAATGAAGAAAACAATGTCACGAATAATTTGAAAGAGACTTTAGATCAAAACTGGCTTTTCTGCCAAGAAATGAAAATATGCTATTTAAATTTTATCTTACTGATGTGCCTTCAGAATATGCATAAAGGATATTCATATATTCAAAAATATATATTTTAAATCTAAGACCCCAAGAAATTTGCACATTAATAAAAGACACTATGAACAATATACCTTGATTTCAAATTATGTGTACTTAAGTACATGTGACTTCTGTCTATTGAAATGAAACGTTAGTTTTGGTCGCACTCAAATGCTACTAGAAATATACATGGTGTTTGGGTCCTTCAGAGCTGACAGTGGTTATATGTTATCCTGGTTCATGGCGAGGTTGAGTAATGTGGCATAAACTTGAGCCTAGAGCTCAACTTCCTCCACGAAAGAACAGACTTAGTGGTATGCTCTAGGATTAAGTCCAGGTCTTCAGACAGTACTCAGTCCTTAACATCTCAGAATAAAAGTGGGCTTATGGATTGGGCTCCTCAATCTAGTCTTACAAAAATTAAGCCCTACAATCTCTCAGTTATTCTATAAAGCAGGTACATCTCAACAATATGACTAGATCAGCTTTCTAAACTGTCTTTTGTGCAGTATTTTATTCAACCATTCACTAGTGAGAATTTTTTTTTTTAATAAGTGAAAAAAGAGAAGAGAAAAAAGAGGGAGACAGAGGCAGGGAGAAGATAAGTTATTAGATTTAAAACTTAAATAGCTTGGGGAGCTTAAGACTTGCCAGATAGAGATCTATTATACTCACAGTTGCCTTAATGTATTCTCATATAGGAGCTGGCACAATAGATGTGCAATAAATATTTGTTGAATAAACCAATAATTGAACACTATAGAATACTGATCCTCCAAACTCTTATGGAGTGTTTCTCATATTTTTTAAATGCATAATGAATAGTTCATTTATACATCAATCAGTTTTCTAAGCATTTTATAGAAATTAATTTATTTTATCCTCCCCAAAATTTTGTTACATAGATAACAGTATTCTTCCTATTTTATGATAAGGAAACTGGGTTACAGGGAAATTGGTTAACCTGCCCAGGATCAAATCTAGACAGATGATGTGCTCACATAATAAATTCTGCTTTACATAAATGATCTTGAACTATCTGCCATCACATTTTTATCAGAAGTCCAGTTGAGATATGAGATTTTGGGCATGTGTGTGTGAGTGTGGCATGCACATGTGCTGTGGTGGGAAATGGGGTGGTGTTTGATGCATATGGCCTCTTCCCATATTTCAATACCAGTATGTCTCACCTTTTTTCACTCTAGCATAACTGAAGTATACACTATATTTCATAGATTAGGTAGTGCATAGTGGAGATAGTACTTTCTTAATAAGCATTTTACTCTCAGGGGTGAAGAGTTGATGTAGTTAAAAATTGATCTCCCCATATCAGGTTCTTTTCAGGTGAAGCATACCTCCTTTTTATTCTTTCTCCATTCCAATGCAAATCTGTTGTCTAAATTCTAAAACGTATTCTTGAATCAAATCATATATTTGGATAGCATTCAGAATTATGTTTATGATAACTCTGTACTACCTCCTCATATTAAAATACTGACAGATATTTTAAGAAACAATTATATAAAACTCAGTATTACATTTATTACAAGGAAGTTGTTGGGGATGCATTCCTACATGGTTTAGCATCACCTAAAGAGAAATGTTTCAGTTGTAAGTGCCAACAAATCTATTGCTTTCCTCAAATAATTGATGTTTATATTTTGTAAATAACGCGAACTGTGAGGCAGTTCATATTCTGTGTGTTGCTTTGACTACTATGGTATGATATTTAAAATTTGCAACCCTTTTTTAAATAACTTCATAAGCCTAAAGACCTGCACAAATTTGGTCTTACTTTTACTTGATCTATATCTATATTTTCCCTCAGTCCTTAATTTTCAGTGATTTAATTGTAGGTATTTGAAAGGTAACTTTAATTTTTTAATGATGCAGTGTGCAATAAATATATGCAAAGGGTAAGAAAAAGAATAAATATAGTAACCAAAGCAGTCATTCAATGTCAGAAAATTAGGATCAAGAAGTGCAAATTTCTTGACTTTGAAAAAGTCAGAAAAACTAGGATAATGCTTTAATAGGCACATGAGGGGGAGTCCAAAGACTGACAATAAGTGAATGAATGTCCAAGTTAGCAGTGAGAGAGTCAGCTTCAGTTCCTGAAAGACTGGATATGGGGCAGTTACTAAGATAAGCATTTAGGAATATAATGGCACCCAGGTTTAAGAGCTAGCACATAAATTAACAGAAGGTCTAGATGAGAAACCCAAGAATTATTGATAACTCACTCACCTTTAACCTCTACTTTTAAGTCATCAAGTCTAATTGAACCTGTCCGGAGAACCTTTTCATGTGATTTTTGTTATGTCCATTTCTTATGGCACCAAACTCATCTGGAATTCTGCTCTGACTTTATATTTAGTCTTTCTCTTTATCTTTTGTCTGGCCTATAGCATCTTCATATTTCATTGAGAGTTATCTTTAAAAAACATTGGCACATGCATGTCTCTACCATGCTATATCACTTTGTGTTTCCCAGTTTCCATCAGGATAAAATCTGAGGGCTGATTTGACCACTTGTTTTCTACCCCCTGCCTACTCTTACAGATTCTTATTTATTCCATATCATTTTCCCTTGTTCTGCATGAGTCAGCTACACTTACCTGCCTCAGATTTCTAGAATGAGTTACTTCTTTCTTGCCTTAGGGCTATTGCATGTAGTGCTTTTCTTCCGACTTTTCTTTTTCCTTCCTCTCCCTCTCTCTGCACTCTCCTTCTTCCCCCTCCTCCCTCCCTCCCCCTTTTTGTACTAATTCATGAAATAAGATCAGGACTCTGTTCCTCCATTGGTTCAATGAATGATACAACCTGTTGATTTTATTTTGCCACATGCCTTTTATTTGAACTTGAAAATACAACCTCAGAAACACCAAAAGATACACAATATAAAATAAGAAATAAGGCCGTTTACAAAAAGGACCTGAGGCTGTGAACTCACTGCAGCTTGGCAGAAGTTATAAGTCAATAATACAGCTTGTAGGAGAGAAGATTTGGTAGGATAGAAATGAAAATTTTGATTTAGATTTTGAGTGAACTTCATAAAATTTATTTTCAATTAAAAATTGAGCTACTTAGTCTGTGTGATTACTACTAAAACTGCCACTCCTGAATAGCCAAAGCAATCTTGAAAAAGAAAAACAAAGCTGGAGGCATCACAATTCCAGATTTCAAGCTGTAGTCATCAAGACAGTATGGTACTGGTATAAAAACAGACACATTCATCAATGGAATAGAATAGAAAACCCAGAAGTGGACCATAACTATATGGTTAATCTTCGTCAAAATAGAAAAGAATATCCAATGGGAGAAAGACAGCCTCTTCAAAAAATGATATTGGGAAAACTGGACAGCAACATGCAAAAGAATGAAATTGGGCCACTTTCTTACAACAAGCATAAGAATAAATTCAAAATGAATGAAAGACCTAAATATGAGATAGGGAACCATCAAAATCCTAGAGGAAAACACGGGTAGTAACCTCTTTGACTTTGGCCATAGAAACTTCTTACTAGATTTATCCCTGGAAGCAAGGAAAACAAAAGTAAAAATGAACTATTGAGAATTCATTAAGATAAAAAGCTTCTGCACCGCAAAGGAAACAATAACACTAAAAGGCAGCCTATGGAACGGGAGAAGATACTTGCAAATTGCATATCTGATAAAGGACCCAAAATCTATAAAGAACTTACAGTACTCAACACCAAAAAAATGAATATCCAATTAAAAATGGACCGAAGACATGAATAGACATTTTTCCAAAGGAGACATCCAAGATATCCAAGATAGCCAACAGACATATGAAAAGATGTTCAACATCACTTATCACTAGGGAAATATATATCTCAAAACCACAATGAGATAACACATGACACCTGTCAAAATGGCTAAAATTAATAGTATAGGAAACAACAGATGTTGGTGAGGATGAGGAGAAAGGGAACCCTCTTAACAGTGCTGGTGAGAATGCAAACTGGTGCAGCCACTCTGGAAAAGAGTATGGAAGTTCCTCAAAAATTTAAAAATACAACTACCCTATGACCTAGCAATTGCACAGCTATTTACCCAAAATGTAAAAAACTAATTCAAAGGAGCACATGCACTTCAATATTTATAACAGCATTATCAACAATACCAAATTATGGAAAGAGCCCAGATATTCATTGACTGATGAATGGATAAAGAAGAAGTGATATAAATATATCATACAGATGGATATCTAATATATCATCCCATATACATTTATTTATATATATCACATATGTATTTAATGGAATATTACTCAACCATAAGAAAGAATGAAATCTTGCCATTTGCAATGACATGGATGGAGCTAGAGGGTATTATTCTAAATGAAACAAGTCAATCAAAGAAGGACAAATACCATAACATTTCACTCATATATGGTATTTAAAAAACAAAACAGATGAACATAGTTGAAGGAATAAAAAGAACAAAGCAAACTGTAAGAGACTCTGGACTATAGAGAACAAACTGAGGGCTGCTGGAGAGAAGGTGGGGAGACGGATG
>CM053603.1:99451352-99561962 GCA_028646535.1 Procyon lotor
TTTTTGTGCCAGTACCATACTGTCTTGGTGATAACAGGTTTGTAATAAAGCTTTAAATCAGGCAATGTGCTGCCCCCAGCTCTGTTTTTCTTTTTCAACATTTCCTTAGCAATTTGGGGTCTTTTCTGGTTCCATATAAATTTTAGGATTGTTCCACCACTTTAAAAAATGCCACTGGTATTTTGACTGGGATGGCATTGAAAATATAGATTGCTCTGGCCAGTATAGATATTTTAACAATGTTTATTCTTCTAATCCGTGAGCATGGAATATTTTTCCATCTTTTTGTGTCCTCTTCAATTTCTTTCATGAGTGTTCTGTAGTTCCCTGAGTATAGATCCTTTACCTCTTTGCGTAGGTTTATTCCAGGGTATCTTATGGTTTTTGGTGCTATTGTAAATGGAATAGATTCTCTAATTGTCCTTTCTACAGTTTCATTGTTAGTGTATAAGAAAGCAACTGATTTCTGTGCATTGATTTTTTATCCTGCCTTTCAATAGCATTGAAATTTGAACTGTTAATTATTATTATAATATACAGTTTAAAGTTTTTACATTATATATTGTCTATGTGCAATATTAAATCTTGAGATTGATACCAACATTTTTGAGACTGTGCTCTGACCCATTTCCAAGAATAAGAGGTAGGGCCAGATGTCACCATTTAACTTGATAACAAAACTATTTATGCTTTTAGTGTTGATTGGATTTTTACATAATGAGATTACAAGAATATATAAAGTAGTATTTGCTTTTAATTAAACTTATATAATTAAATATTTATTATTATTTATTGTTTGTTTATATAATTATTATTCATAATAATAATATTATTTATAATTATTATTATAGTTTGTTATTTTTTTCTGACTTTGCTACTCTGAACAGTCTAAATAATGGGAGAAGCAAATTTTGAATTGCCAATTATATATATATATATATATATATATATTCCAATAATATAAATTTATAAATTCTAGGTATTCTAAATATCAAAAAATATATATATGCTATATTCCAATAATATGTATATATGTACATATATATATTTTTTAGATATTTGGAATACCTAGAATTTATATTATTGGAATCAGAAATATAACCCAGTTATATGTTATTATGTTTTATAATGATTGTTTTGGCATACATCTTTTTGCAATGAGTAACCCTCTACCTACCTAACTAGATGATTCTGAATGTAACTTATACTTCTCTTTATGATTCTAAATCCTATATTTCTCCTCTTTTCTAAAGGAAGTATTTCTCCTCTCTTCATATATATATATTCCAAAATGTATTCTATGCCACATCCTTTGAGGTTCACTGCTATAATTCTTTCTTTCATTGGCAGCAGTAGTAATTTATTCTTATTCTTAAATATGTTTGTGTCTCTTTCTAAATTAATACTTTGCTTCGTTCTGTACTGTCTTATAACTATTAATCAATCCCTATCTTCCTCATTAAATGCTAAATATCCCCCCAGATATCATCCAATAGGTCTCAAGTCTTCTCCAAACGATTCAGAGGGTCTTTTCTATTCTCCTTCATTTGTATCTCCTCCGCCTGCCTTTATGTTGAATTTTGAATGTTAGTAACAGAACCTGGAAGTAGCTATCTTTACAAATGCAGTTTATTCTATACAACAGTAAAACCTCCAAATAAAATAATTTCATTAAAAAGTATAAGCAGAAAGTGAGCAAAACTATCACTAAATTCTCCTATATGCTTTCACTGATTTGAAAATAGCATAAATTGTGGGTAGCTGGATGGCTCAATTGGTTAAGCGACTGCCTTTTGCTCAGGTCATGATCCTGGAGTCCTGGGATCGAGTCCCACATTGGGCTCCCAACTCCCAGCTCGCAGACAGAGAGTCTGCTTCTTCTTCTGACCTTCTCCTGTCTTGTGCTCTCTCTCTCTCTCACAAATAAAAAAATAAAATCTTAAAAAAAAAAGAAAGCATAAATTATATATTGTGAGGATCAAGGAAGTCAGGGTACAAAGACTATGAGCCTTCAATGTGTAGAAAAACATTGATAAAGTGACATATTTCTTATTGTTTGAAGCCTTGTTTTAACTATTTAATAACATTAAAAAGATGTCTGAAATAAATATAGAGATTACATTGAATTTACATGGAAGCTTTTCCCTCTTTTGCATTTAATATTATTGTACCCCTTCTTTTTAATGTTAAGGTGTTTTTACCACTCTGTCCTCAGCTTCCTGCAGTTCTGATTGAGAAGAGAGTTTTTGGTAGCCTAGTGTTCTTTCATTCCTTGGAGAAGATTATATGCCTATTTCATAGAACTCATATTCCAATTTAGTTATGACCCTGCCATATACAGAGGGTCCTAGAGGATAGATATTCCAAGGTGGTACTATAGGAAGAACAAAAAATAACAGCTGGAAAGCTAAGATGGAAGGCTCTTTAAATTAAGTTCTAGATGTAAGAATGAGATATTCAATGTCAATATTTTGAAAGATGTTGGAGATATATGACAAAAGCTCATACGAAAAGTCAGAGATAAATATATTTTTAGCATTATAAATCTATAGCCATTAATGAGGATTAAATCAACAAGAGAAGAAATATAGAGAACAAAACAGCACTTTTTCTTTGAGCTTCAGAGAGTAACCACTCTCTGTGAGGTTAGTGAGGAGAGAATGTAGACTTAAGGGTCAGAAAGATAGTAACTAGCCAGGTAAAAGGAATTCTAAAAACACACAGTTAGGCAAAAAGATCTTTTCAAAAATGAAGAGTTGGTCAGTGGTAACAAATACTGTAATTGGATTTACAAGAATTAAAACCTGCTGAGCATCTGCTTTCAGCTCAAGTCATGATCTCAAGGTCCTGGGACAGAGCCCCATGTTGGGCCCTCCACTCAGCAGCAAGTCTGCTTCTCCCTTCTCCTTCTGTGATCTCTCTTGCTCTCTCTCAAATAAATACATAAAATCTATATAAAAAAATTAAAACCTAAAAAAGCACACTTGACTGGTTAATAGAAAAGTAACCTGAGATTTAAAGTACACGTACATATACTTGTGGGTGAATAAACCAAATGGAGATTAAAAGGAAGAGATTATAATAAAATAAAAAGTAGCTGGCACAGAACACTAAATTGAGAATTTTATGAAGAAAAATTCCTATTTTTGCCTTCCAATGCTGAGTATCTCGTCAGCCCCCTCACCTGAATTTGGTCCACCCAGTACTTGTCTCTTCTTGTCTTTTTCTTCTTTCATTTCAAGAGTGTATCTGATCAGGGAACTCACTTTGGATGGAGTATAAAGCTCATTTTGAGGAATAATGTAAAATTATAAAAATACAGCTGATCAATTCAAGAGAATTTTAAGTGTTAGACTCATGAATTGAGACTATTTGGCAAATGATGTGATGCCAACAAAGCAAACAGTGTAGTAGTGCATTGTTTTCAAAAAACTAACTTAGAAATAATATATGAAAGAGCAGAATCTATGTATATATATATATATATGAGCAGTATATAAGAGCAGAATCAAACTAATTAAGAGGTTTCTGCACCAGTGAAGTCAAGATATCACACCAGTCCCTCATTTTTAAATGCTAGTGGCAGCAGTACTAAAAAAGAGGTGAGGGACAGGATGGTGATATATATCTTGTGCAAGTAAATTTTAAAGAACTTGACAACTGATGTGAGGGCAAGTGAAACAGTGATCTAAACATTAAGACTGGTAGACTATATTAAGTAAATAAAGGAGAGGAGACCAAAGTGATGAATTAGATTTTTTGTCTTGATAGGATTTGTAGTGGAATATCCTGGTAGACCTTAGTTTGGAGTAATAAACATTGGCAAAGAAGGGGCTAAGTGTATGGTAAGACAAGCATTTTATTTTATTTTTTTAAAATTTGTTTTTATTTGAGGGGCTAGGGAGAGGAGAAGGAGAGGGAGAAAAGAAGATCCCTCACTGAGCATAGAGCCCCACGTGGTGCTCAATGTGGGGGCTAGATCTCATGACCCTGAGATCATGACCCTGAATTCAAGAGTCAAACACTCAACCAGCTATGCCACTGAGGTGCCTCAAGGCAAGTATTTTATTTTATTTTATTTTATTATTTTTTTAAAAATTTTATTTATTTGAGAGAGAGAGAAAGAGAAGTGCACAAGCACTTGAGAGGAGAACCAGTGCTTGTGCACTTCTCTCTGCAGAGAGTGCACAAGCAGAGAAAGAGAAGCAGACTCCCCACTGAGCAGGGAGCCTCATGTGGGGCTTGATCCCAGGATGCTGGGATCGTGACCTGAGCCAAAGGCAGATGCTTAACCAACTAAGCCACCCAGGCACACCAAGACAAGCATTTTCAAATATAGATGTTGAATTCGAAATTCAGAAAAGATATTTCTCTGAGACCTCTTTCTCTGAGACCAAATGATAGAATAAAAGATAAATATGATAAAAGTAATTTGCTGAGTTTGGGAGGATATTATCAGAGGAAGTTCATGCTGGGAGTTGCTATTAGAGTATGTGTGAATTGGGAATTTAAAAAGATGGGGGATGTGTGAATTTTGCTATTGCTTTCTTGGGAATATGCTAGGGAATGAAAAAAATATGTGAATTGAATAATGCTTTGCAACAGTGAGTTCCCAGTAAAAGATGAATGCCATGCTTTTTTTTTTTAAGGAGAATTTGGCTTCATGCATTTAAATATTTAACCAACAATAATTCATGACCTGGAAGCAGACAAAAGGCAATAAACTCTAGGGATGGGTGTAGTAATGGAGACAAAGGTCATGATAAGTTCTAGTCAATTATAATTAGACATTAAATAACTGAATAATTGGCAGGGTTCAGTGAGAGAAGTTCATACTGAGAATAAAAAGAAAGTTTAGTGAACCTGAAAGAAAGAAAAGGTAAATGGGTTATAATAATGGAAAGAAAGCACCTAATATGAGATTTTGAAGGGAGAGAGGTGTGTGATATTCTTGCTGGTGAGAATATGATGTGGGGCCTGAGGAACATGACTGATGTTAAGGAAAGAAGTTACTAGGTAGAAGATAGATTAACAATAGAAAAAATGGGATTGAAAAGACGATGATAAACATGGAAACATGAGAAAAATGATCCAGGTGTTCATTTGTTTTAGCTGTAGGAGTCACATTTCTTTGGGATTCTAGTGTTTAGTGGATAGGAAGGTTACAAAATCTCTAGAAGGATCACAACAGCTTGACCAGAATTTGAGGCCTCAGAGAGAGGCTGAGCTTTCAAAATTGCAAGCACACAAATTTATAAAGAGTATTACAGGCTTAAATAGGATGAAACAAACAGGATGAACGTGAAAAAGTTATTGTTTTGTATTTTGAGAATTCACCTTTTCCATCTCCATCCCCTTTAGTAATATGTCTCCTAAATGATATTGGAAGATGCGTCTAAAAAAATCATTTTACATTCCACATTTCCTTGTTTTAAGCATGTCTGTGTATACAGTCAGGTCAACTTGCACATATTTATTTAAAAAGGATAAATTTTTAAATTTAGAAATATAAGACACTTATATGCATGTATGTATTTATTCAATAATAATTTACCACCTAATTATTGCTTCTTCATTCATCTCCACCTACTTCTTCAAATATACTCTGATTTTCTTATCTTACTATCTTCTGTTCCCACACATTTCTTTTGTGTAACCCTGTGCATGAGCAACCTGTTTAGGCTGTTTCTTTGCTTGATAGGTCTCCCCCAACCTGCCTCTCCTCCATCTAAAAGGTTGAAAACATAAATGTAATTTATGAAATGTATTCTCTCCATTCTTTTCTGAATTCTTCATCCAAACACGTGTGATGTTTCTCTCTCTTGATCCCCACTAGCATTTTTCAGTATTTTTAATACTTAACATATCCTGCATTTCTTATGCTTACAATTTCCTGGTTTTTGTGTACTTTCCTTCGTTGCATACTAAATTGCAAATTTCCTCATCTTGTACTCTCTGAAGTGCTTGGCATGGTATTTTATAAATAATAAGCTCTTGTATTTGTTTGAAGATTTGCTATTATACTGACTATAGTTTTCCATTTGAGCTTATGTCTCCTTTATATTTATTCAATATATCATCTTTCAGATTATACTATATATACTGAATCTATTAATATAATAGTTTTATTTATATGTCTCCTTAGCTCAGGGAATGAGGTTTTTAAATACACTAAAGATAGTCTTTGTTCTTGATGATAGTTACTCACTGATGAATTTACCTTTAAATTTGTCTACTACTTGTGGTGATATTTGATAAAAAGAATTGCAGTAACAATGGTAGTAATTGTAGTTTGCTTCCCAGAATCTGGAGTACCACTCTTTTAAATGATCTCAAAGACTTATGTGTGTCTTCCAAAAAATAGAAATATTTTGTAAATCACAAACATCTAAAATTAGTTCATAGAATATTTAAAAAGGAGAATGTGTTTTTATTAAACATTTGCAATATATTATGTACTGAAATTTTAAAAAGATGGAAAGCATCAATTACAGTTAAAGGTAAACAGGGGTCCTATAATAAAATGGTTACTGGAAAATACTGCAATAAAGAAACTCTTTTCACCTAAAAAAATATAATTCTGGAAAAAAAACTTAGCAATAATTTATATCATTGTAATATAATCCTCAAAAAAATTCCTGGATTTATATGCCAAGAAAAATAAAAACATATTAATATTTCAGATTATTACAGCAAAATAAACACATACATTTGATATTATATCACTGTGTCATCCATGTCAAGTTAAACTCTGAGCAATTTACTCATGTGATATTAAACTTTTATTTATGTAATTTATTTTTCCACACCTTCTCAAACCTAACTAGCCTGGAGGTCTCTTTCATGGAGTTGTTAACAAAATATAAGGCCCCCAAAAAGGAGATTGGTATTGTTATCAGTCCACATTTTTCAAATGAGAAAAACTAAGCATCCCTGGGTAAGTTATGTTACAGGTTAAGATTTCCAGGAAGCAGACTCTGAGACAAAATTTAGGGTGCAAGATGTGTATTAGGAATGGTTCCTGAAACTGACATTTGTGAAAGGCAGAAAAAAGAAGAAAAATCAGGCAGGGGGTTCAGCTTTGATGCAGGCTGGACACTCTCAGGCTGGACCTCACAGGGATCTCTGGAGCTAAAACTGACCTGTTCAGAATTGTCCCAGGTTGGACTGAAGGTAAAATGGCTACGTGTTTATAGCCCTGCCTCCAACAGTTAATTCATGTGGCCTCCAGGAACGGTGTGATCTTGGGAGAAGTGGGTCTGCAGCTCAAACATCCTTTAAGTGCTGACAGCTGCAGACTTTCTGCCAACAGTACTTATATCTGGGTAGCAAATCCTTCCTTGACAGTGTATTTGGGCAGAGCATCTCTACATCCATGACAAGGTTTCTTGACCAAGATCCCAAAGTACTGGAAGAACCTAGATTAAAACTAATCATATTTATATCCAAAGCCTCTATTCTTAACCACTATGCTACAAATACCTTGTCTCCCTCTCCTCTGCAGGTCCTGAAACTCACCCAGTAGACTGAACGCCTTAGCCCTGAGTCTAGCTGTTGCTCCTATTCTCCTATTGGCAGTACCATAGCGCATCTTTCACTATGAGCATGTCTCTGGACTGTAGAAAGTGAATCATTCTCAGATTCAAGAGACCACCCAACAGGCTTCTTTGAACTTTGAGTTCAAAAGAACTGGTGTGTGTGTGTGTGTGTGTGTGTGTGTGTGTGTGTGTGTGTGTGTACATATTAAATATTTATTAAGTAACTATTTTCTAGCAACTTGAAAACCCCAGTTTACAAATAGAATGAAAACGAATAGAATGGTGTTGATTCACAGAGCATTTTCATTTCATTCGTTATTTAAATTGATCACAATTCTCTAGTTTCTAGGAAACTGAGTATAAGTCAGACCACAGATTTTATGCTTACCCACTTCTCCTCTCAGAATCATTTGTTCTCCCTGGCACCCACCAACATTGTCAGACCATGCATTTGGGCTCTCTCTCTCAAGTAGGGTTTCTTTCCCAGTCTTTTTCTGCCATAGTAATTGAGAGTCATTGTTTTTTTCCTGCAGTTTTGTTGGTGTGATTCATCAGCTGTAGGACCTACTGCCTTTTCCACAGGACTCACAGATGTTTGTGTAAATAAAATCCTCATTGGTCATGGTGCCCCATGAGTATTGGACTTGACGAGAGTTTTGGTGTGTTCTGTTCTTAGGACCCACTCTGAGATCATAGATACATGGATATGGAGAAATGAATGTGGTAGAACATTATAATAATTACAAGACAGATGTCTTTATTGTGTTGCCAATTGGTTACTTAGAAACATTCAATTCTAATTTTAGAAATTTCAAAATGGATGACATATATTGTAGAGGTGATGCCAGAAGAAAGTGGCCTTGCCGTCTTTCATTGATATTTTCCTTCACCTTAGTGCATCTATTATCTATGGAGTCTGGCTATTCAGCTTACAGACTCAGAACCCAAATGTGTCAATAACCCTAGAGGCAATCTCTCTTTCATGAGTGTTACTCTGCTGGCTAACACACCATTTTCCAACTAGCTTCTATTTTCTCTTTGCTATTATATACTCTATATAAAGTGAAAAATATAAACTCTCATTTTTCCAATCTTTTTATTGGTAGGGGTAGACATGTTAGAGAGCTCTGGCCAGCGTCTGCTAAGGAATGTCTGGGAAAGCTTTCTCTTCCCTTTTAAAATATCCAAATATTAGGGACATCTATCCTTTGTCTTAATTCTTGCCTTGAATACTGACATGATTCCTTGAGCTGAGGTTAACTATCTTGTGATAGTGAGGAGAAGACTAAATTAATCTCCGAGAGTTTGGTCCTAGCATTTGCAAGCCTGAAACTAACAACAGCAACTGGCTGTCTTCACTTTTCTTGTTATGAGAGAAAAATTAACTCCTATGTTGTAAGCTACTGTTGATCTGGTATTCTGTTACTTTTGGATGAAAATTTGCTTATATAAGCAATTATGTATGAGTTCAAAATGGTGCTTTATAAATTTATAATGAGAAACAATTATCAAACCTGTCAAAATACTTACTTCAACATATTGAGCTATATCCTTGTAAGTAGGAAAACCTAATTAACATCTGCCTGGAAAGTATGGATTCTGAACAAATGGATCACACTAGAAGAGAAGAATGTCTAATGACAACAGATTCAGATAACCTGAACCACCACTGACATAGTAAGAATAGCATTGTCTAGGGAATGAAACGCTCCAAGCCCTTTGCATAAGACTATGTTTCTCTGAACTATGCTAGGATGAGCCCTGAAAATTTTCCCACTGTGACTCTTTTCTAACCTGGTTTCCGTACTTACCAAATACATGGCCTTAGGTGGGTTCCTTTTCCTTTGTGTCTCCATTTTAATATGGTAACAGTCACATTTATTTCATAGAGTTTGTGTGAGGATTAAATGAAAGCTAATTTAAAGAATTCAGAATACTTCTTAGAATGTAGTAAGTGCTCAATGATTTTAGGTTTATTTCATGTCTAGCTAATTCTCCTTCTTAAAACCACATGCTTTCTCTATATATTTTAACATATTTGGTCAAGATAGAATCAGGTCTTGCGACTTCAGATCCTTTCTGCTTTTTAAAGATGGTTTGTATACCTTTGCTCTAATTAATTATTTAATCATTCATATGATTAAAAACCTAATGTTTAGAGAGGAATGTTTTCTTTTTCCTCACAACTATTTTTCCATTAAAATATGGACAAATATACTCATTTTTGAGAAAAAATGGAAAACTTACTATTCATACACACATATAAAGATATATTTCCTCATAAATTTTGGTATGATCCAGTATAAACTGTGTGTATCATGACGTCAGGAGGCAGGGGCTTATGTTCATTTCGTTCAGAAGTTCTTCTGAGTGGGAAAGGAACTGTGGAAGCTCACTATTCAGTCTGTTGCAAAGTGCATCCTGCCGAGCATTCTTTCCCTGCTGTCTAGCACCACTTAGGTATTCTGAGATTACCCTCTGTCAGCTCATGAGGTTTCTTTTTTTTTTTTTTAACTCATGAGGTTTCTGAGTGCTTTTAAAAATATCCCACAAAACTTTTAAATGAAATAATGAGGCCAGTTAAGAATTTTGAGAGGCCTCCAAATGAAAATCTCGTGAAAAGGTGTCACAAATTGAGCCAAAGGGTTTTCAGCTACATTGTGAAAAAACGAATAGATTACCAACCTCATGCTTCAAATTAATGAAAGCTCATTCAGGAAAATAGGTGACAACATGCCAAGACTAAATACAGAACTAAACTGCAACCTTTTTGAATGTCACAAAGGTTTCACATTTAAAAGTATAAAATTAAAAAAATAAAATAAATTTAAAAATGAAATAAATCAAAATATAAAATTTTAATTGAAGAAGACAGAATAATGCAGGTAATGACTGATGGCTAATGCTGAGATTCCATTGGATATTAAAGGTGATGTTCTTTTGTTTACTTGTGAAATTTACATTCACCTTTTAAAATAGTCTACTCTTCTTATTAATGTCGAATGAAAATAATGACACAAATGATTTTTTTTTGCAATACACTAGATTTTTAAATCATTTTTAAAGTACCTTTAAAATCTTTTAGGGGCGTCTGGGTGGCTCAGATTAAGCATCTGCCTTTGGCACAGGTCATGATCTCTGGGTACTGGGATTGAGCCCCATGTTAGGGTTCCTGCTCAGCAGGGTGTCTGCTTCTCTTTTTTCCCTTTGCCCTTTCCCCTTCCCCTTGCTCCTGCTGGCTCATGTTCTCTCTCTCTCAAATAAATAAATAAAATCTTTAAAAAAATAAATCCTTTAAATTCCTGAAAATCCTTTTCAGATAAATCAACCATCCCACTGAAAAATGGGATCATTTTATAATTGTGAGGGAAATATTTCAGTATTACACATCTGTTTCTGATAACTCCATTGTTTTAAATTTAAGGTAAGGGTCCTGTTGAGTCCATATCTGAGGACTCTTATCTTTGATGAAAGATATTGAGCAAGTATAAAGATGGTGATGATGATCGTTATAGAAGTTTTTGCTGCAATAATACAATAGCTACCAATACCTTATCACTTTTATTGATCCAGAAAGTAAACTAAGTAATTAATATATATTTTTAAAATATTAAATAATAATTGGAGTGATTTTTTAATCTGCATTTTCTAGATGAAATAGTGAAGCTTAATGCGGTTAAATTACTGAGTATAAATTAGGCAGAAAACTAATTTGAATTTAGATCTTGTGGTTTCCAAAATCTGTTCTTTGAACCAATTAACAATATACTTTATTATGTATATGTTATGAATGAGCAATTAAATAAGATATGTTTTTAAAAGTACTTTTTCATGTTAGTTATAGAAATTGCAGTTAAAATTATAGTTAGAAATGCTAGTTCCATTAGCTGATTTCATATTACTGAAACTTGAATATATGTTAGAAGTATCTTATATTTTCCAGAATAAAGTATATTTCATCTTACAGCTTTTTTCACAGCATTTTCTACTTTCATTCATGTTCTTCAGGACCATCTGAATATTAACTAGTGTGAAGTGCTTTCAAACACTCTCTGTCGTTTATCCTCCTCAACCTTGAGAAGTAACTTTTTTAATCTCCATTTTATAAGGATTATAAATACTTTTCAGAATTTAATTATGTGTCTAAGTGAAAACTCCACCATAACTTCCTGTAGTGGAAATGATAGAGATGTTAGAATTTTGGAGTCTGACCTTAGAGAGCATTTGGGAAGATATGGACAGATTTTCAAGTTACCATCTCTCTCTCTTTAACCGGTGATGCTTTTGCTAAACTAATTACCACAAACTGTAGACTTTTTACTATGGTAATGTTCCATTTCTAAAACCAATATATGTATTGCTTAGGATAGGTAAGAGTATGCTGGAGAATCAAATAAAACTCAATATACCAATGGCTTAACACTTTAAATGTTTATTCTCACTGAGGCTTTATCTGTCATGCCAGGTATCTCCACTGGGTATCTTTCCTCTAAGCATTGACTCATGTATTTAAGCTGTTTCCATCTTTTAGTCATGCTCTTGGAAGAACATGGCTTCCAAGGCCACCATGGCAGAAGAGCGGACCATAAGGCTTGATGGGGTGATCTAAATGTCAAGAGCAGTGAGTTCTTTATAGCTCTTCTGTCTGTATTATATCAGCAGTCACATGAGCAACATAATTGCAAGAGTGACTAGGAAATCTAGAGGAGCACATAAGAATAGTTTCTTGTTGACTATCTAATTGAACTTCAAAATCTGATGAATGATCCATAAAAGAACTGGACTGTTAAGATAACTGGAACAATTTTGGATAAGAAAATGTCCGAGACCCATTCCATGACACTTCACTGTATATGTCAAAGTACACAATAATTATTAATAATAATCTGTGCAGGGACGCCTGGGTGGCTCAGTAGGTTAAGCATCTCCTTTAACTCAGGTAATGTTCCTAGGGTCCTTGGATCAAGTCCCACATTGGGCTCTTTGCTCAGTGGGGAGCTTGCTTCTCCCCCTGCCTGCCACTCTCCTGTGCTCTCTTTCTCTCTGACAAATAAATAAATAAAATATTTAAAAATAATAATAATCTGTGCCACTTAGCCACAATTACAAGATTAACCCGTATGAAACTGGTTTTATAAAATTCTGATTTTTATCCTCAGAAGAGAGGAATCAAGGAGATATATAGTAAAACAGGTATTAGAAAGTTGGGGGAGCTGGGCCATCTGTCCAGATCTAACTGTGATCTAATCTGACACATCATGTAACTTCTCCGTGTATCATTATCTTTGTGTATAAAATGACAAGGGCAACTGATATGATCTCTAGATGCTCTTCTAGAACCTAGAATTCTATGGCTTTAGCTGTCCCAGAGGGTACTACAGCAATGGTCACAGGAGTCAACTCCAATGTCAGAATTTCTGGGTTTTAATCCTGGCCTAGTATTTATTGGCATTGTGAATTAAACAAAGCTTCTATGTACTTCAGTTTTCACATGCAGAAAATGCTGCGTCACATATCTCTTCAAAGCATTAAGTGATTTAATACATGTAAATTAATATGCTTAGAACATTATATTTAATACACTTTAGCTATTATTTTCATCTGAGAAAACCTCTGAAAGAAAACTTGGTAACTTGAGAAGTAATTCAGAAGGCACCCAACTATTTGGGAGTAAAGCTGGTATATAATCCTTGATTTTAGTTCTTTCCATTTCTACTGGTCAACACTATAACTAGAAGTTCTAAATATTCCTATAAAATCATTGCTTCGTAAATGTTTTTTTTCTTTTTTTAAAAAAGATTTTATTTCTTTGGCAGAGAGAGAGAGATATCATAAGTAGGCAGAGAGGCAGGCAGAGAGAGAGGAAGCAGGCTCCCACTGAGCCGAGAGCTCAATGTGGGGCTTGACCCCAGGACCCTGAGATCATGACCTGAGCCGAAGGCAGAGGCTTACTTAACCCACTGAGCCACCTAGGCACCCCCATAAATGTTTTTTTCTATATAAGATACTGAAAATGAAAATATAATCATTTCCATCTATAGGAATATGCTTACAAGTTTTCCTGCAAAATGTACTTGTAATGGGAAAAAATGTTGAAAGTTTAGCAATTTATTGAATACTTAGAAACAGCAGCAACTTATTTCAAATTATTTTAAAAATTAGATTTAAAATGTGAAATACCCATTTCTATACATGATTGTCTATTGGGCAATTATAAAGACCAGATAACAAGATATTTTTCTGATTGTGAACATTCCTTTGATTATTAAAAAAAAAAATCTCAGTGTTTTAGCAATATTTATTTCACTTGGTTCACTAATTTAAGATGTTACTAATAACTGTCATATTTTAAAATAAGAATGAACACAGCATTTATTTTACAGAACTTAAAGAGGAAAACATTAATTTAGTGACAGTTCCTTATCACATGTTCAAGTTTCATTTTCACAGCCATACTCAAGGAAGGGTATTATTATCCTCTGGTTCAGATGAGGCAACGAGGCTCACACAGCTTGTATGTGGCAGGTCCAGGATTTATTTAATCCCAGATGTCAGATCCTGAGTTTATTCTGCTGAACATCAGCATCTCACTCGCTGTCCAAAATAACTGGGGGTTCAGTTAAATAAAAGAGGCACTTTATGATGAATCTGAGATTGTCAGGTCTGGAACCTGGTTTTGAGGCTTAGAATTTTCTCTGACTGCCCTCCAATCTGCCTGAAATTTTCCCAGGAAGATGATTATTCTTCAAACAAGAGTATATCAATAGCTATATTTGCAAATTGTAAAACAGCATGCAAGTAATGTTATTACTATTATTATTACTTTAAGCAGAAATAATTTAAATATGAATTTTCTCCACGCAGATATTTGACATAATGAACTTTCTTCAAGATGATCAAAGTTACGATTCAATTGTTAAATTCCATAGCTTCTTTATTATCATTAGTACACTTAATTTTTCTGTGGCATTTGACCTTTATTTATGTATTTATTATTTTTTGTGGGGGTGGGAAGAAATAGAGGGAGGAGGTGGAGGAATGGGATAACTGGGGGATAAACATTAAGGAGGGCACAGGATGTAGTGAACACTGGTTATTATATTAGACTGATGAATCACTGACTTCTACTTCTGAAATAATAGTGCACTATATATTACTTAATTGGCTTTAAATTTTAAAAAAAGATTCTCTCCTAGGTTGTCTCTGAGTATTATTCATTCCAATTCTATGTAGATTTGAAACCTCCCCTCCTTTCCATTCTTACATTCATTGCCTTGGTTGGTATCCTCATTGATTCTGGTCAGATTTCCCACAGTTGCCTTCTAAATGGCCTTGTACTACCCAAGTCTTCAGGCCACAAACAGCATCATTAATTTTGTTTGTCTTCTTAAAATATTAATCTTAACTTAAATGTAATTTGTCCCCCAAATATATCATAATATCTAAAAGCCCCTCTCATAAACTAGTCATATTTAAAAAGTAGAACCCTATGTAGACAGACAGCCTTGAGTTAGCACCTCATGCACTATTAAGTAATTGTGTGTGAACTTAAGATATTTATTTCTTTGAAGCACAGAGTCTCCATCTTTAAATGGAATCATAGAAAACGTGAGAATTAGAGAAAATATATGCAAACCACGACCACAGTGTTGGGAACACAGGGGATGTTCAATAAATGGTAATTACGATCTGTCTAACTCATCTCTTCCCATCTAACCCAGTAATCTAAGCATCAATAAAACTGAAATTTTCAGCACTTTTCAAAATGTCTAGTCCTTTATTTATTTGTTCATGTAGTTCCTTGACCTGAAATATCCTTTTCTACCTTGGTTCCTAAATAAATTTCTCCTCATCTATTGAGATTATGTATCGTGTATGTATATATGTGTGTGTGTGACACAGAGGGAGAGAGAGAGAATCATCCAGTAACATTTAGGCAGCATGTGTTTTGCTCTTATTATATAGCTTTTTGTCACTTGAATAAATCACTTGGGTAAGTAGGCAGTCTGCCTTATCTCTCCAGCACCTGCATTACTTCTATATTCAGTTAATATTTGCTAAATGAATGCAATATAATCTTTCTAAAAATGCCTACATAATAGATTTTTTCCAAATTTAATTGTAACTCATTTTTTTCTCATAGTATTTTTTCAAAATCTAGTTTTTTACCTCTATTTTCTGCTTTTTCAAGAATTTTTCCCCAAACCTTTTACCACATTAGAAATTTCCTCAAGTGGTGCCTGGGTAGCTCAGTGGGTTAAAGCCTCTGCCTTCGGCTCAGGTCATGAACTCAGGGTCCTGGGATCGAGCCCCGCTTCGGGCTCTCTGCTCAGCAGGGAGCCTGCTTCCCCTTCTCCCTCTGCCTGCCTCTCTGCCTACTTGTGATCTCTCTCTCTGTCAAATAAATAAATAAAATCTTAAAAAAAAAAAAAAGTTCCTCAAAAATATTACCACAAGTGTAAGAGACTTTTCATTTATTTTTAAAAGCAAAATGGCAGCATAAAAGTAAAAAATAGTTACATTATATATGTTCAAAAGCAATTATTTATCATACAGGGATAAAGTTTGATGGTAGAAAGAATACAGGCTTTGAAGATGATCTGCTTAGGACCTTTCTTATAATATTATAGATTTGTGATTCTCAGTAAACTTATGAAATTTCTTTATTTCAGTTACTTGAATGGGATTAAATACCTATGTCTGAGATAAGCATAAAGATTAAAAGCAAAATAAATATGTAAAATTTCTAAACAGTAGTTGGAAGCATTCAATAGTTGTCAAATGTCATTCATATCCTTACCACTTCTACTTAAATGGAAGCATTTTCTTCAGATTTATATAAAATTTCAAGTACATAGACAAAGAAGAGCCAATCTGAAGAAAATGCATTAATTAATAAATACAAATATGTAATATTCATTTGCTGTAAAAACTAAAAATATAAATTAAAGTAACCTTGAGAGTGCATTTCATATTCATTAAAGTAGCAATTTTTAAACATATAACAACTAATTCTAGAATGGTTTTAGTAAACCTGGTGAACTAATTTATTACCATTAACACTACAAATGTATATAACCCTTTCATAAAGTTCATCATGCTTACACATAATAAGATCTATAACAATGGCATTTAGCTGGATATATTTCTGCTACTTCATTCTCATTAAATAATTTAAAAGAAATTGAAGTTTCTAAACACTAAGTTGTTTATTGTGGCATTACCAAAATTGGAAAAACTTGATGGAAGCAGCCAGAATGTTAGAATGATTAAATGCATAATACTGCCATGACTTAATATATAGGAATATACTTGAGCATTAAAAGCAAAACACAAATATTATATAGTGTAGTGCTGTTTAAATAAAATATATATATTTTTAAAGACTTTGTTCATTTGTCAGAGATACAGAGAAAGCACAAGCACAGGGAGCAGCAGGCAGAGGGAGAAGCAGGCTCCTCGCTGAGCAAGGAGCTGGATATGGAACTCGATCCCAGGACCCTGGGATCATGATGTGAGCTGAAGGCAGCCACTTAACTGACTGAACCACCCAGGCATCCCTAAATAAAACATTATGTGAACTACAAATGTACTTTTAATTTTTCTAGAAACCACCTTATAAAAGTAAAAAGAAAGGTAAAATTAATTTTAGTAATATATTTTATTTAACCAAAATATCCAGAATATTATTTCAAGCTGTAATTAATATAAAAACCTTAAAAATGAGAATTTTCTCATTCTTTGTTTGCTATTAAGTCTTTGAGATCTGTTGCAAATTTTACATTTACAACATATTTCAATTTGGATTAACCACTTTTCCAATCTCAATAGCCACATGTGGCAGGCTGCTGCCATTTTGGACAGAGCAGATTGTGAGCTGATATTCAAGACAAATAGAAATGTTCTTAACAGCATATACACTATATTTTAACTCCTAAAATGAAGCTTATTTATCTTTTTGTATGCAAAAGCGTAAAAAAATTTAGGAGAGTGAAATTAGGGCTCTTTTTACATAAATTTAAATATTCTCATACTTTTATTGTTTTTCTTTTAATGAGGAAGTCTTAAGCCTTTAGACCAGTGCTCAGTTTGCAAACTACAGATACTCTGATTATATATCTTCATAGAAAATGATGGTGAGCTTCAGTTTGTAATATGTTCACATTTTAACCCTGTTTCTGTGGAATTAATAAGTCTTTCCAATTCAGAGCTGTTTGGTATGCAAAATAGTCTGAATATTTTCAAAGAGAGTAACAAATAAATGACCTTTCTGGATTAAGTCAGTCTGGCAGCCTACTATTTTTTATAGTTCCAACAGCCTATATTTGGTTGATCCTGTGAGTTAGTAAAATAAGAAAATGTATTTAGAACCTTATTAAATAAGAAAAATAGCTAGCATTGTGCCTTGCACATATTGAACACAAAATACATACATATTGAATTTAACTGATATGATGTTTCTATCAATTGAATTATATATAGATTTGTTGAAAGCTTTTTCTTGGTAGGATTTCCTTTTCTTCATCTATTCCACTAGAGCCTCATAAGGAAAGAAAGCCAGAAACATGGACAACAAAAAAGCCTTAAGAACTTTTGATAGATCTGGAAGTGAACACAGTTCTTTCATGTAGCCATTTTCTACCCAGGCATTTCTAAATGAGTAAAATATGTCAAGATTTTGCCTTTCATTTTTTTACAACCTTATTAAGGTATAATTGACATGTAGTAAGATGTTCATATTTAATGTATATAACTCTATGTGTTTAATTAGGCATAAATGCACATCCAAGAAACTATCATCACATATATATATGTATATATATATATATATATATATATATATATATATGGATGGATATATATGGATATATCCATTTGTGGATATATCCACACTCCC
The DNA here is from genome assembly GCA_028646535.1 of Procyon lotor. Lineage (NCBI taxonomy): Eukaryota > Metazoa > Chordata > Mammalia > Carnivora > Procyonidae > Procyon > Procyon lotor. Next base: position 99,469,788 of record CM053603.1, read on the forward strand.
AAACTTTCCTCCTTTCCCCTTCATTATTTTTATTATTTGTGTACATATGTGTATGTCTGTGTGGTAAGAATACAACCTAAATTCTACCCTCTCAAAAACAAAAAATACGGTATTGTCAGTTTTAGGCACATACCATATAATAGATCTCCAAAACTTATTTATCTTGAATAACTGAAACACTGTGCCTCCTCATTTCCTCCTCCCATGGCCCCTAGTAACCACATGCTACTCTCACTTTCTGAGTTTGACTACTTTAGACTCCACATATAAATGATATCATACAGTACTTATCTTTTTGTGTGTGGCTTATTTCACTTATTATGATGTCCTCCAGGTCCATCCACACTGTTGCAAATGGCAAATTTCCCTTTATAATACTAGATGATATTCCATATAAATATATATCCATATAAATATACAAATTTAAATTCATATAAATATAAATATATCTAAATCTATCTATCATCTATTTATCTATCTATCTATCTATCAATCTATCTATCTATCTATCTATCTATCATCTATATATGTCAATTAAAAGATGCATTAAAGATTACATTTTTTCCCTTCATTCATAGACAGGTTGTTTCCATGTCTTGGCTTAAGTTAAGTTGTTTCCATATATTGGCTGTTATGAATAATGCTGCAATGAACATGAGAGGGCTCTTCAAGACTCTCTTGAAGATCAAGAATCTCTTCAAGATTCTGATTTCAGTTCTTTTGGATAAATACCCAAAAGTGGAATTGCTAGATCATATTTATGTTTATAAACTTCTCTATTGTTTTTCTATAATAGCTGCAATGATTTACATCGCCTCCAACAGTATACTCGGGTTCCCTTTTCTCTACATCTTCACCAATACTTATCTTTTTTTTTTTTTTTTTCTGTAGAGGCTTTTCTAAAAGGTGTGAGGTAAAATCTCATTGTAGTTTCAAATTGTATCTTTGATGGTTAGTGACATTGAAAATCTTTTCCTACACTTGTTGGCCATTTGCATGTCTTTCTTTGTGACATGTGTATTCAAACTTTTTACCCAGTTTTCAATCTGTTTATTTGGGGTTTTTTCCAGAGATGTATGATTTTCACATGTATTTTAGATATTAACCTACTATAAGGTAATATGGTTTGCAAATATGGTTTCCCATTATGTAGGTTGCCTTTTATTTTGTTGATAGTTTCCTTTGCAGTGCAGAAATTTTTTGGTTTGGTGTAATCCCACTTTATTTTTGCTTTTGTTGATGGGATTTAGTGTTATATCCAAAAAAATTATTGCCAAGACCAATGTCAAGAAGATATTTCTCTGTTTTCTTCTAAAAGTTTTACTGTTTCAGGTCTTACATTTAAGTCTTTAATCCACTGGAGTTGTTTTTTGTGTATGGTAGATATGGGTCCACTTTCATTCTTTTGCATGCTGATGTCCAGGTTTTCCAATAAAATTTATTGAAAGACTATGCTTTCCCATTTTGTATTCATGGAGCTCTTGTGAAAAATCAATTGGCTAGCTATTTGTGGTTTTTTTCTGAGGTCTCCATTTTGTTCCATAGGTCTATATGTCTGTTTTTATGCCAGTGCAATACACTTTGTAATATAATTTGAAATCAAGAAATGTGATGTGTCTAGCCCTGTTCTTTCTCACGATTGCTATGGCAATTCAGGGTCTTTTGTGGCTGCATGTGAATTTTAAGATTGTTTTTCTATTTCTCTGAAAAATGCCATTGAAATTTTGATAGGAACTAAATAATCTGTAGACCTCTTTCAATAGTACGAACATTGATGCTTTTTGATGCTATTATAAATGGGGTTGTCTTCTTAATTTGTTTTTTTTGAACATTAGTTGTCAGTGCAAAGAAATGTGACTGATTTTTGTATGCTGGTTTTGTATCCTACAAATTTATGAACTTGTTTATTAGTTATAACAGTTTTCTAGAGTAGTTTTAAAGTTTTCTGTATAAATAAAACCATGTCATCTTCAAACTGATAATTGTGCATCTTAATTTCCAATTTATATAACTTTTATTTCTTTTTCTTATCTAATTGCTTTGCCTAGGACTTCAAGTACTATGCTGAACAAGAGTGGCAAGAGTGGGTATTCTTATTCTGTTTATGATCTTAAAGGAAAAGCATCTGATTTTCCCTGTTGAGTATGATGTTAGCTGTGGACTTTTAGAATATGGTCTTTACTATGTTGAGTTATATTCCTTCTATACCAAACTTGCTGAGAGTTTTTATCAAGAACAAGTGTTGAATTTTATCATATGCCCTGCATCTATTGAGATGACCATATAATTTTTAACCTTCATTTTATTAATGCAATGTACCACATTTATTGATTTACAAATGATGAATCATCCTTGCATCTCAAGGATAAATCCCATTTGATCAAGGTTTATGATCATTGATGTGCTGATGATTTCAACTTGCTAGCATTTTGTTGAGGATTTTTGGATAGCTATCAATAATTTATCTTGTAATATTCTTTCTCCCTTTTTCTTTTCTTTCCTTTCTTTTCTTTCTTATCTTTTTTTCTTCTTTTTTTCTTTTCCTTGACTGGCTTTAGTATCAGGATAATGCTGGTCTTATAAAATGAGTTTAGAAGTGTTCTCTTCTTTCCTCCCTGTTGCAAACTATGCCAGATAATGGAAGCATTCTGTTTCTCTCCATGTACTAGGTAGGAAAAGATAGGATTGGTGCATGCATGTGTGATAACACAATAAAGCTTCTATCCTCTTTTAAGTATTAACTACAGTATTGTTAGTTATAGGCACTATACTATATAGTAGAATTGTGCCTTCTGCTCAATGCCCCACAAAGCTGGGAAAGCCAAGCACTCACTTAGCATTCACTTTCCCCTATGAGAGAAACCACTGGTCAAAGGGGTCTCTCTTGACAATGAGCTGTGCCACATTCAGGAAAGAGTGACAGAGATAAATTGAAACTTTTTTTCTTATCTTCTTCCTGCAGCTATTCTTGGATGTTTGCTCTAGTGAAGTGCTTGAATCTCTCAAATGGACTCCTGGACTCTCATAAACTTATTCTTTTCTATGGGTATCTATTCAAATCAGTGTTTCTGTTGGGGGTTAAAGGTTAAAACCTCCCATTCCACTATCTTGCTAACATCACTCTGAGTCTTTCTATGCCTTTCATGTTATATTAATGATTACTTATCTTTACAAATATTTATTTAAGCAGCAATATGGTTCTTACTCCATTGGATTACATTTTCACATAATTTTATTTTATTTTTTTTCCAAACCAGTTTCAAGCTGCTTGAGGACAGGACCATAGTTTATTATTTCTCACAATGCCAAATAACCTTAGATAGTGCTATGCCTAATAAAATCTTCAAAACGTGCTAATCTGATTCAATTTATAAACACTAAAATAAATGTCGATAGGATTAAAAGCATAAGCACGAGGATAAATCTGTTTTCTTTCCCAATAATAATGGTATAATATAGTGAATAATTATGCATTTCATTAAAGAGGAAAAAAGGGGTAAGAGTGAAATGGTGGAGGTGATCCAATGGTGTGTTCTTTGAAAATGTTGATAAAATCTAACAAAAGGTTTTGTTTTTTGGTTTTGGAGGTTTTTTTTTAGTTTTTCTTTATAACTCTCTGTGCAGAAAAATCTTTTCATCACAACCCCTGTTTATAAAATGAGCTATGCCTTCAGGCCAGGTCTGATCAGTTACTGATGATACTGGATTCCCTTTCCATCGACCTGCTGCAATGATTCAGATCTTTCCAGTCTCCATTTAATGACTTTCTCCTCTACTACCCTACTTTTCACAACCACTGTGTTAGGTCATTGTTCCAAAGAATGATCACAACTGAAGTTATCTAATCTAAAGAAGATTTAGGCTATACAGAAGAGTCTGCTACAATTTGTAACCAATCCTTGGTTCCAGAAATCCATTCTTCATTTGCAAATCCCCAAAGCGATGGCTGTACAGTCTGTCATCATCTATAGCGTGCAAAGCCAGAATGAGACTACACATATTTTATAAAATGGGAACTGCTGACAACCCAACCCACTAGTTATTTCCTAGTAAAAGCATATTAGTATGATACACATATGGCACCATAATGTATACTGTTACGTATCTAGTAATTAATTTCTTAATGACTCACTAAATATTTATGAACTTTTTTTCTATGACAAAATCTTCAGTTTCCCTAAGAGCTATCCTAATTTAGGCAGATATTTAAATAGAATCACTTCATTATGCTTGTTTTTCAGTTGTCTTGGGAACAATGTAATAACACTAGTGGAATGTTTTCTTCAGAAATGAAAAAGAAAACATTTTGAAGATGTGTAAGCTGTTTAAAGTTCAAATTTGGAGGACAATATAATCAATTGTGAGTAATATATCAGTGAACTAAATGAGAAAAAGACAAATACATAGATATATAGATATGTAGAGGGATATTTTTATGCTGGTGAATTTCATTATTATGGATTTACTGGATTTCTATTAAATTGTTTTAACTGCTGAAACAAATTTTCAGATTGATTATTATATGCTTTGCAATAGTAGCAGCATTTCAAAAAAAAGTCCTTAAATACCTGAGGCAATGAAGCATCTATTCTAATAGATATCTTAGTATAAAGTTTTGCTTAGTGCACGACCTGGATAACTTTGCTGAATTTCCTTGCCTCAATCAGTATTCATGCTGTTTCAATTTTGTTCTCAGAATATTAAGTGTTATGCCTTAATATAAATGATAATTCTTTATAGAAAATAAAGTGGCAGAAAATATGCCAGCTGTACTTCTTCAGAGTCATATGATGTTGGATCTTTGCCTCACAGAGTTATTCCCTTTGATTGATAACCTGATTACAAAATCTGATTTTGGCCTAATCTGACAGTTTTGTTCTCTGTTTTCCCCCAGAACAGTGATCTGTAAATTCTCAGAGGATACTGAAGCTTCCTGAATATGCCCACTTCTCAAGACATAAGGTAATTTAAAAACTTATAATTTATAAACTAAAAAGTGTCAAAATATATGTATCTCCCACCATCTGGTCCTAAGTCATCCCTTCTTCCTGTCAACTTTACCCCTCTAGGTGATCTATCCAGTCCCATAACTTCTAATGTCATCTATAGCAAACACTCTCCAATCTTCAAATCTATATATATAATCTCTCTTCTTATCTTCAAATCTATATATATCAGTGTTTATTTGATTCCTCTACTTAGGTCTCCGAACATAATTTCCTCTCATCTTTCTGTTGTCCTCCCATCCTCCTCCTCCAGTCTTTCTCATATCAATAAATGGCATCACATCCACTCTGTTGATTAAACTAACCTAGGAATTATTATTAATTGTCTTTCTCTCAGCTCCCATACCATACTCATCAGCAAATCCTGTTGTTTCTTTCCAAAATACATCTCATTTGCATTGCTACTGCCCTACTCCAAGAAATCTTTGCTCATCTGGGCTAATGCAATATTCTATTTAATGGTTTGTCTGGTTCTACTTTTGCTCCCTAATTAGCCATTCTCCACACAGCAGACAGTGTGATCTTTTAAAATTCATGGCACCCTTCTGCTCAAAATCCTCCAATGGCTTCTCATTGCACTTAGAATAAAATCCAAACTCCATACAAGACTCTATATGGTCACTGCCTCTCTCTCACCAGTCTTATTGCTTATCTCTCATTCCTCTTCATTGACTTTGCTCTAACCACAATAGGATGCTCTAAGTTCCAGGAAAACACTAATTTATTTCCACTCTTGAAGCTTTGCATCTGCTTTTCCCTTTGCTTGGAGCTCTCTGCCCTCTGACTTTCATGCTGGGCTTTCTGTTTTCATCCAGGTCTCAACCGAAATATCATCTTCTCAGAGAGACCTTCTAAAGAACTACCTCAGTTCCTCAGTTTCATCCACTGTTTTATTTTGTGCATAGGGGTCATCATCACCTGAATTATCTAACTTGTATATTAAATTTTTCTCACCTATTTGGAACTATGACCTTTCTATACTTTTATCACTCTATTTCCCACTCTTAGAAGAATAATTGCAACATACTAGGTATGTGTTCTGGGAGGATGGGGATACATGAGAGAGAAAAAGACAAAGAAACAGAGATGGTTTATGTACAATATGATATTGAAGTGCTTGACATTTAACCCACACTCTCCCTAAACTGGTTTGGGTAAATACTGATCTATAGGATTCTTGGACACAAAATATTCTTTGGACAAATTAGTTTGGAAGAATCCATTGGAGACTTATAATCAGTTTTTGTCTATTATTCTATAAAATTTTATAGTAAAAAATCGTATTTAATCATATTTGATCAAATGTATCCAAAAGTTAATTGACCCTAGAAAGTATTATTCCCCCCATTTGACATATTGAATTTTGGAACTGTTGATCTAAATCAAAACAGTGTCCTACTTAGAAGAGAATTAAGGTAACGGTAGGGTAATATCTTCTTTTTTTAAGTTGTTTGAAATAAAACCTGGATGAGAAGGAAAGATACACTTGTTTTTGAGAATTTTTAGGAATTAAAAATGGTTACACTGAGAGAAGAGACAAAAATATGCTGAAGAGAAAATTTGGTAAACAGCAGTTCAGTAAGACTAGAAATTCATAAAATAACAATAGCAGAAATTAAAAAGGAAAAATGGATACTTTAAACTAGTTTCAGATTTAGAATAATATTGGGAAATTTTGAACAGAATGTAGTCAGATTTCTAAAAAGTGTAATTATCAAACTTGTTTTTTATAAAGTCTATAAAAGATAGGATAACAGAAGCATGAATAACCTAGTTACAGTTAGGGAAAGTGATGTAAAACCAGAAGTTTGAAGTTAATCGAGAGAGATTAGGGAGATTAAATTGAGAGGAATAAGTCTGTGAAATTTATAATTAACCACAATGTGGAGGGATAGTTCTTAACGGCTGCTCTTTTTAAAATCCTGTTTTTAGCTACATAAAATTTTACCAACACGGCTGTAGTGCTTTGAACTTTTATCATACATTTATACTTTGCTTTAAAGCTTATGAAGAGCAAATATGAAAGTTTGTCATAGATAGGGGATGTATTATAACTCCCAAATGAAAAAAAAAGGGTATTTGAATTCCCAAGCCTCTATATACCTAGCCACAGAATCACTGTTGTATTTTTAAACCTCATTCCTGGAAACACTGCAGATGTCAGATCAATCTAGAAGCCAAAGAATACCTCTGGGAATGACATGGCAGCAACTGAAATAGTGTTTGGTCAAATTAAGAGTGTATGCCAAAGATGCCAAAAATAACAGTAGTCTGGCAGGTAGATAGCTATTATTTAACTGTATGATCATTACTAATTTCTCTACTGAAAAACTGTTGGCTGTTTATGCAGTGAAATGGAGCCCATGATTTAGGCAGAGTATCTCTCTGTTTTGATGTCAGTAGTAGCTGGTTGGAGATCATACCCAATCACAAAATGGAATTTCTCAAGGGAAGTACTTGGGGGGAAAAAAGCTTTTAACAAATTATATTATAACTCACTTAGAAATAGAAATGAAACAATATCAATTTAGAGATTTTTTAATAGGTTCTTAATATTCAGAATGTGATTCATATTCTGCACTACTTCTATATTTCTTTCTTTCTAGTACAAATAAACTGGCCTGATCTTAGTTTACTGCAGAACATTTCAGTTTTAAATTATTATTCTGTAAGACAACTAATAAGATCATTATTTTTAAATAACTTTCTCTGTATGTTCATGGTTTTTGGATCTCTGCTCTCTCATCTGCATTTTATGGTCATGATCTCATGCTGTTTGGAAAGAACTTAACTTTAATAATTCCTAAAACTCCAAATTGGCCAAAATTGCACATGTGCCTTGAAATGCAGCATGTGTTCTTAAATTTAGGGTAGTTGATGATATGTACAAATACCTTCTTTCTCTGGACCCACATTATTGTCCTTCTAATGGATAATGCTCAATGATAACATTATTTTAAAGAGGGAATATCTGCTATTTTCAAAATGCTGGACTTTTTCTATTTCATCCTCCAAGGAAGAATTTGATACTAAAGACTATTTCAAAATTATAAATGTGTATCTTCAAAAAATCATATTAGGAAATTAATTTCATTTCTGTAACATTCAAACGTAATCAAATAGTCTCATTAATCATACCGATATGTAGTGGAAAGAATATTAAATTTGACCTGTGTATGTGACCTGCCTCTTCCAGGGAGAGTGTATTTGGTCAAGTCGCTTCTCCTAATACTTCTTTGGTTAATGACATGAGTGTAATAACACTTAACTATGCAATAGTGATGTTTGTAAAGAATTACAAAGAATTATTACAATTATCATCTTTGTCATCTTCATCATCACCTATTTACATCATCATGACTATTATCAAATTTAATGGAGTCCATGACAGATGTCAGAACTTCCATATGCACAGATACAAATCTGAGCCCACTATTTTGGAGATAAAAGGCAAAATTTAGAATTAATATACAACCAAACAACAAACACAATTTTGACTATTTTTTTATCTTTTCTATACTGTACCTGTCAAAATTTCTTAATTGCTGTCTGAAGAAATAATATACAGAAAGTATAAATTAGAAAATGAAAATGTTTAATTCAAGTAAAAGAAATTACTAGGTGCTTCTCAGCTGTTTTCATGTCCAAGTTGAAATCACAGAAAATGCTTTGGGCAATCACAAATAAGTTGATGCTACTACATTTATGTGCAAATTTAACCCCCCACATTATGTTTTAAGTGATGTGGTTATATCAGTTATAGAAACTGACAAAGACATTACATTTGCTAGAGTTCTTATAAAAGAATGATACAAAATAAATTAATATAACTTAAAAATTAGTTTTAATATGCAGAACTTTATGCCCTTTATGTCATGTATGCTGAGCAATGATAATCTAGTGGAAAATTAGATTAATTAAATAATCCAGAAATTCTTTAATTAAATACACAAATTCAAGTGTTCTTGACAGATTGAATAATCAGCAGTGTTGAGGGCATACTTCCATATCTAAGTAGCAAAACAAAGGAAAAAGCACGCACATTTGGGCAAATAAATCTGTCTGAATCCTTTATCATTCTTTATCAGTTTAGTTTTTGCATTGTATCTTTTCTGAGTTTTGCATTGGTTTTATGTGTTTTTGTATAACCATAAGAAACACATAAGTGCTTAAGACTGAATCATTCACTTCAGGGGAGAGAAACACTGATGTGCAATGGCAGAGGAGTAGCATACAGTTTGAGTTGAATGAGGTGGGGCCAGATATATGATAAAGACAAAGGCAGAAACTAAATCACAGGATACTTTGTAATTTCATCGAAGGAATTTGGAGTTTAGACTGTGGCTAATATTGTACCTCTGCTGCTAAGAGAGCATTTGAATAACAAAATATGATTTTCTGTTTTGAAAATTCCTGTAAGCACAGTAAGTCTAATGAATTGAAAGTGTGTAGAGGCAAAAACACGAAGTAGGAGGTTACCAAATAGTTCTGTAAGACATAAAGAGGATCTAAATTAAGCCAATGAAATGAAAATAAGAAAATGTGGTGAAACAGTTTGCGAACTGCTTGGAGTCAGTGCTGCAGACTGGTGCCTTGCCTCCTGTGACTCTGAGCTGTCTGTCCAGCTCACCCACGATGCCGGTAGAACTCAGCAAGTGGTCCAAGCCCTTGAGCCTACAGGAAGTGGATGAGCAGCAGCAGAATCTGCTGCAGGTCGGATACACCAGGGTGGAGGTGGACAAACTGAGCCAATTGCTGACCCGGCCTGGGTTAAGAACTGGCCCACCAGTGTTGCATGGCTTGTCCTTGAACTGGGTAAACTCCACACTTGGTCATGACAGATCCAGAAGCACCCCCACAGGAAGGACCCCAGATGCAAGGAAAGGAACCCTTTTGGGAGGTCAACATGCGGGACAATGACATTAGCAGTGGCATGGTCCCCTCCCATTATGGCAGCTCCGGGTCTCCCGTAGGGATAGGCCTTCACTGCCACATCTGGCTGGTTTAAGAAAAGAATGGGTCACTGAAGCGTGACAAGACCATTCCTAGCAACCGATCTGGAGACCAATGTGGCAAATTCAAAGGGGCATCTTTCTGCAACAAGCTTGAGCTTGGGCTGCCAGTGGCCAGCACATGTTGCCAGGCTGAATGGGATGACTGTGTGCCCAAACACTGTGAGCGGCTGTCTGGGAAGTAGAGGAAAGCTAGGACACAGAAACCATCCTGGAGGTCTCCAACTGTGATCTCAAGTTCGGTGATGCATGTAGATTTCTCTGCTTCCCGGTTCCCATTTTAACAAGTGAGGCCTGAGCAATCGGGTAGTGGTTTAGGGTGACTTTTCCTTCTGCCTATCCTATATAATTCTAGAGAGTCAGACCCCAGTTTACATTTTGATCAAATCTGAACTTCATTTTGGGAGATTATTTTGGTGCTAGGATGGGGTCATCAAAGAATAACAACCCAGAATTTAAAGAAGAAAAAATGCATGTAATAAACCAGGTGTATAGTAATAGAGCAGAACATCGACGAATCTTTAAGAGAGGTTTAAAAAAAAGAAAGAAAGAAAGAGAGAAGGATTCATTGCCTTCGCTTTTGTGAGCCTGAGTCCAGAATTGTGCAAGATGGCATTTCAAGGATGTGTTTTCATGGCCATGCCTCTCACCAAGACAGCCAAAAGCTTACCTGTCCACTAGACCCCAGCGTAGTACATCTCAGACTTGTTACTGGGGACAGTGTCCCTCTCTGGCTCCTTTAAAGAGCAATACTGGAAAAAGCAATGCGAGTCGCTTTGTGGTTAAGGCGAGGCTATCTCCCTGAGGTGCAGTACTGGGTGAGAGGCTCTCAGAAATTCCAACTGCACCTGTTAAACTGGTTACTCTTCATCTGTGTAAGAAAACGGATCTGGAGTTGTGGAATGTTGTGTTACTTCTGCTGTTTGCTTATAGCTGAATAAAAATAAAAGACACTGTGTGGGTGAAAAAAGGAAGGAAGGGAGGGAGGGAGGGAGGGAGAAAAAAAAAGAAAGGAAGGAAGGAAGGAAGAAAAAGTGAAAAAATCAATAGGGATATAGTAATCTCTTGCATGTGAGGTCAGGCTCCTGAGAGAGAAGGAAGATCTGCCAGATGGCTCTATGGTTTCAGTTTTGAATAAGAAGACTGTAATTTTTTTGTCCAAATCAGAAAACTTAGTAAAATTAAAGAGGGTTCTAAAATAAGCAAACTTTTGGGGCACCTGGGTGGCTCAGTTGGTTAAGCGGCTACCTTCAGCTCAGGTCATGATCTCAGGATCCTTGGATTGAGTCCTACATGGGGATCCCTGCTCAGCGGGGAGCCTGCTTCTCGCTTTCCCTCTGCCCCCACTCATGCTTTCTCTCTCTCGCTCACTCTCTCTCACAAATAAATTAAAATATTTAATTAATCAAACTTCTAATGTACTTGTGTATATTAAAGCAAAGCAAAACATTGAAAAATTACATAAGTAGAATTACTATCTTTAGTTTACATTTATATACTTCAATCAGTTTCTAAGCAGTATCTGTCTCTCAAACTATGTCACTATAGAATGTGTTTTTTAATATGTCCAGGTGATTTTTTAAATAAAATTGCTTGCAGCATTTTTCAAAGTTGTATTTTATGGTTAATAAATTTAAAGTAGTTTACTGCTTCTATTGTTAAAGTTCTGTAGGCAAGAAGTATTTTTTTTTTTTAAGATTTTATTTATTTGACAGAGAGAAACACAGCGAGAGCGGGAACACAAGCAGAGGGAATGGAAGCGGGAGAAGCAGGCTTCCTGCCGAGCAGAGAGCCGGATGGGGGGCTCAATCCTAGAACCCTGGGATCATGACCAGGGCCGAAGGCAGACACTTAACGACTGAGCCACCGAGGCACCCCGGCAAGAAGTATTTTTAATTGAGAAAAGTCTTCTGTATTTTTCCTAAGGTACGTGTAAACTCAGAGTTAATTCTGCTAAGTAAAAGATCTTCATTCTGTTTTTTGTTTTTATTTTTTTAAAGATTTTATTTATTTGACAGAGAGAAACACAGTGAGAGAGGGAACACAAGCAGAGGAAATGGTAGCGGGAGAAGCAGGCTTCCTGCCGAGCAAGGAGCCTGATGTCGGGCTCGATCCCAGGGTCCTGGGATCATGACCTGAGCCGAAGGCAGACGCTTAACCACTGAGCCACCCAGACGCCCCTTCATTCTGTTTTTTATTGAAATACATAAAAGTATTAGCTCAAGTATTTTTACCAGCACTGTTTTTTTCTTTATTCAAAGTAATGTTTTTCAACAAGTATTTTTATATAACAAAATTCATCAAATAAGATGTCTCTATGATTCTTTTCAATATCTCATCAAACATAGTTGCTGCAATAAACAAAGGCTGTCTCAATTTCATTCTATCCTATTACAGAATATTAATTTAGTCAGTTAAAAAAACGAATCTTTAAAAGTTTTTCTCATGGGTGCCTGGGTGGCTCAGTCATTAAGCATCTGCCTTTGACTCAGGTCATGATCCCAGGGTCATGGGATCGTGGCCCACCTTGGGCTCCCTGCTTGACAGGGATCCTGCTTCTCCCTCTCCTACTCCTCTTGCTTGTTTTCCCTCTCTCACTGTGTCTCTCTCTGTCAAATGAATAAATAAAATCTTTTAAAAAAAAAGTTTTTCTCAGATACAAGTTATTGTGTAGCTCAAGTGTAGATTTTCAGAAATCAATTATGTACCCTGTTTGAGCTCTCACCATTTGATTTTCTAGATTTTTTTTATTTCTGTATGAAAAATTTTATTCCTTCTATTTCTAAGTTTTGTTGCAATTTTCTGAAAGTGTTAAAGTTGACATTTTTAAAATGATTTCCAAGAGTGAAAGGACTTGCAGAACACTTAGATTGGCTTACAATGTTGCTTTAAAGACTGAAACATCTATATAAATTTATTCATGGTGGGAACAAAGAGAAAGTATCAAAGCCTCTATGTAAGTGGCGTTGTGTATGTACAGAAGTTATAGTTTATGCTTGGCATATTAGACTGGCAATATACTAAAATTGGAGATAATTAAGTTTGTATGTATAAAAAAATTCCAAATATATTTGCTCTCTGTACATTTTTAATTCAAAAAGATATTGCCTTTATTATGACTTCATGATCTAAAAATATTTATACTTTTATCTCTGTAAAAGCTTATCATTTTAGTCTTCAAGGTTGAAGTTTTAACTATTTTAGAATTATAATCACAGTAATCTGAGATGTTTCGCCATAGAATAATTAACTTACAAAAGCTTTAGAGTCTATTGATTAGATGAAAATATAACTATTATTGGAATTAAACCGACTTCCTATTTAAAATAACTTGGGACAATTTAAACTATGTATCATTTAACTCTTTGCAAAGTTCTTCTTTGGAAAATAGAGACAACCCATGAACAATTGTTGCTATACTTTTTGTATATACATAAGAAAACTGGAGATTGAAAAAGTTTAATTAACTTAGAATAGTCATTTAATCTAAATGAAAGGCCATATTTCACAGAGTGATATATATAAACCCACTTTCTGTATTAATTAAATCAAGATCTACTGGCATGGTTTTCTTTTAAAATTTTAAACTAAATGCCATTTTTTCGCCCTCAAGATTTGGTTTTCCTGTGGCATGTGATATCATAGCTCCACATACAGTAAATAATTAAAGTTACAAATATTCTGTGCAACTCATATCAACATTTACTAATAGATTTTATACTAAAGACCCATTTTTTAGATTTTAAATTTTTTAGTTCTTTGCTGCTAAAAGAGTTTATCGTAAAATGAACATTCCAGCAATCAGTGAAAAATTAGTTATATAAATATTCAGCATAAAATATGTTACCCTACATATGGGTCACTGGTTCATTAACTCACCTAGGGAAGGAAGAGGTATGTTTGAAGTTATGATGATGAGTTCAACTTGGGCATGGTTAGTTGCTGATGACTGTGGTACATACATTTGGCAATGACCAGGAAATATTTGTGAATATTGCTTTGAAGTACAAGAGCGTAGTGAAAGATAGAAATACAAATTTGGAGGTTTTCAGCATGTGGGTAGTAGTTGAAACCATGTGAGATGAAACACTGATGAAAATGTGAGACATTTTCAGCACTGATACTTGTTGAACAGTTTCTGGGAGGTCTTTACTGACAACAAAGGAAAGAATGAAATGCTATTACTTTATTCCAAATGACTTATGTATTGGTTTCTCATAGCTCCTGTAACAAATTACCACCAACTTGGTGGTTTAAAACAATTGAAGTATATTCTCTCACAGTTCTGGATACCAGAAGTCCACAATAAGTATTACTGTGCCTGAAGCAAGGTGTGTGCATGGACATATTCCCTCTGGAGGCTTCGGAGGAGAATTTATTTTTTGTGTTTTTCAGCTTCTGGGGGCTGCCAACACTTCTTGGCATATGGCCACACTCCCATCACTGCTCCCTCATCATATTGTTTACCTTTCTTCTTCTATGGTGAAATATCCCTCTGCTTCCCTCATAAGCTTACATGTATTTACATTTAAAGCCCATTCAGATAATCCAGGGTAATCTCTCCATCTCAAGATCTTTAATTTAATCACATCTATGAAGTCTTTTTTGCTGTGTGAAGTAACTGCTGTTCATAGGTTCCAGGGATTAGGATGTGGATATCTTTGGGAGTAGCAGGTTAATATTAGCCTACCATAACTTGTATCTATCTGATCACCATCAGTTTGAGTTTTTCATCCTCTCTCTATTATCACTCATGAATTTGGAAGACTTGTACACAAAAAAGTAGTGTAATGTCCCATAATTTTTTATTAATTGAAGTGACATTTTGAATATTTTGTATTAAATAAAATATGTTATTAAAATAATTTTTATTAAAAACATTTTTTTCAATATGGCTACTAGAAAATTTAAAATTGCATTGCAATTCTGTTAACATTGCATTTCTATTAGCACTGGTATAGAATGTATATGAGTTTCAGTCTCCATCTTAGGGAGAAATTGCTGTTTCCTACAAATAGTTAAAATTCTTGAAAGCTGAGCACTAAGTTAATTAAACACTCAATTTCATTCTATGGATGTACTTTGCTCTTTTGTAATCCATGTTCATTCAAACTATTTATTGCTGCTTTTCTCCATTTTACAGCCACAAACCAAAAGGACTTCTTGCGAAAGTATTGACTACTCTGAGCCTCTCAGCCTCAATTAACCCCTAATTCTATGCACCTGGGAGCCAAAGCCAATCATAAGGAGCCACAGGCACTGCCCTGATGAAGCATCTCTGGAAGTCTCACGTGGTAAGTGCCAGACTGACTGGCAGTCTCTTAGAACTGAGAGGAAATAAGGTAATTTTTAGGAGTTGGACAACTTCTTTCAAAAGAGATTGTATTCTAAAGTGTGAAGGGTGGTAAAGAAATAAGGGGAGAATGTTTCTGATGGAGAGATATCCAAGGGGAACTGGTAGGAACAGAAGAGTCTTCCAGGAAAGGAGGTTTGTTATTTGAGAGGACCCTGTATATGGGCCTGAGGGAAGAGGTGAAGAAGAGTGATCGGAGGAGAAAATCTAGAAGGTTCTAAGCAGTGAAGTCTGGTGAGAGGGAGAAAAAGGGACACCACTATTTACGAAGCTTCTACTGCTTATCAGGTACTTTCATATATGTTATCCAAAATACACTTTTTCTTTTTTAAAAGATTTTATTTATTTATTTGACAGAGAGGAGAGAGATCACAAGTAGGCAGAGAGGCAGGCAGAGAGAGAAGGGGAAGCAGGCTACCTGCTGAGCAGAGAGCCCAATGCGGGGCTCGATCCCAGGACCCTGAGATCATGACCTGAGCCCAAGGCAGAGGCTTTAACCCACTGAGCCACCGGGGCACCCCTGAAGATACACTTATAATATTCGTTTCTGAAGGCCAAAACTTTGAGGTGCAGAGACAAGAAATGATTTTCCTACAGTCACACACTAGTAAGTATCAAGGGCAAGTTTAGGATCCATTAATTAGTGGGTTGATATTCCTTATAGTAGTAAAGCTACACTAAAATGTGAATCTGTGAGCGTGGAAAACATGACAAATGACTTGAGAAAATCTGGGAAATTTTGAGGATAGGAATCTATGTGAGATTGAAGTGGGGAAGGGGACGAGGCAGGCCAGGGAAGTATTTGTACACAGAACTATTTGTGGCAGCTGTGGAAACACATCACATCCAAAGAGCTCAGAAGAAATGGGATATTGGTTGGCCTTTTAACTAGTTAAGTTTTTAACTTGAGCAGCTCCCCAGCATTGCACTATATTTGTAATAAGCATAGACCTTTGGATTTTTATATAAGGACCCCTAAGTAATATAAGCATATTTAAACTTTAGCCTCCTACAGACCTGAAAGAAACATAGTCAAAAAACCAGTTCAACTTTTATTTCATCTGTAAAAATGAAGGCATTAAAAGAACTACTCCAGCTCATAATGATATGATTTAAAGGTACCATGACATCACCTCAGCTCGCAGAATTCCCAACTGTATACTTCCCAACTTACACTAGTCTCCTTAAAAATAATTTCATTTTCATTTCACCCAGAACCGTTATGGGCTCAACACCTTTTCTTCAAATATCAGCATTCCCCTCATTTCAGTGGACTCTTCCATCCAGCAGTTCTGAGATATATTATTTTATTGATGACCCTCCCTGACATACTACTGACCTCTAATTACTTAAAGATCAAATGTATATGTAGATATGACAGAGCATCTGCTGGAGATGAGGGGGAGAAGATCCTACACACTACAAACTTGGCTCACTATAAATTTACAAAAATCAAATAGAACTTTCCTTCTTGCTCCTCTTTGGCAGCCTCCTTTAATTAATGACTGAGTGTTTTCCCTATTGTGATTTCTCAATATCTTTATTTATAGCGGTCGCTCTTGCATATCATTTAGCAAAAACAAGACGCTTGTCTTCGGCTCCCTTGTGTAGATGGGTCTTTGCCTTGACATACAGATCTTTTCATCCTTCCATGAGATCTGAGGAAAAGAAAGCACTTTAAAGTAAATATCTTTAACTAAGCTCTATTTCAAATTCATTTTTGTTTTCTTAATAAAGGTGTTTGTCATCACTTACTTTTCTCCTGTTACCTTTAATTTTTTCCTTTTCTATTGATTCTTTTTTATGTCCTGATCAATGACTAACTTTTTTTTTTAAGTTTTGGTAAATCAATAGGAGAAATAACATATCATTGTTCTTTAAATTGACTTTTCTTGAATTATGCAACTAAAATTTTAAGTGTTTAGCAGCCATTTCATTCCCTACCCAGTGTATTGTCTTTTGAATATCCATGCAACTTTTTCTATTGATAAATTAGTATAAACTTCGCAATCTTTTTAAAATTTTAATGAATATTAAACATTTGTCATATTCATGACAATTTTTTTCAGTTTGTTGCATCTGACTAATATGTAAGAAATGGTAGAAATCAAAAAGGTTTAATTTCATCTATCACAGTGGTCATCATGTTCTTTCTATCTTCAAATGCTTCTATAGTTAGACTATCTTTTGCATTATATATTTCAGATTAATACAGACTTCTATATTTGTGTAATATATGTTTTTATTTTATTTAAAGTTTTGAATTCATCTGGAGTTATTTTATTCTTTCTCATAATATCACCAATGTATTGTAGGTCATAAAAATAGCAAATCATCTCTGACTTACCCAGCTTAATTCCTATTCAGTGTCATTAACTTAGAAGGTACAATTTTCCCAAATTAAATAACATTTTATAGACTTGCTAATTCATTCTGTTAGATAATAAGCATACTAAAGATAGGAATCCTGGGGCGCCTGGGTGGCTCAGTGGGTTGGCGTCTCTGCCTTCGGCTCAGGTCATGATCTCAGGGTCCTGGGATCGAGCCCCACATGGGGCTCTCTGCTCGAAGCAGGGAGCCTGCTTCCTCCTCTCTCTCTGCTTGTCTCTCTGCCTGCTTTTGATCTCTCTCTCTCTCTCTCTGTCAAATAAATAAATAAAATCTTAAAAAAAAAAAGAATCCTATCATATTTGTATCCTAAGCACATAGTATTAATAATTTGCTTACAAAATAATATTATCACACTATATCAATGTCATGATAATTATTTTAATGCAAGGTCTCCTTAAAATTATACTTTTAACCAAGCCAACTTATATATTATTCAGTTGTCCTCATTCCTCACTTCCCTATTCTTTCTTCTTCACATCTAAAGCTGTACAGCTTTAGATGATGCTGGCATAGTCTCTTCCCTGTGTTTCTCATTCTAAAATTCAGCTGCTTGATTTCATATAGTATGTACTAACCCAGTGGCTTTTCTTCTTTCTGATCACTTTAGAGGACCACCCATTTTCAGTCCTTAGGACTCCTGTATGCATGAGCTTTTCAATGGGACTGGCCTTACCATTCACAAATGTGGCAGTCTTCACTCCCCAAAAAGTCTCTATACTTTGGACTTTCTAATATCACCTGCAGTAAGTAGAACACAATGACATAATGACTTATTGACCATATATTTTATGAGAATACTTTAATACTAACAGCTAATAGTTCTCGCAAAGATTACAAGAGTTCAGAGATTTCTAATAGGAAATTATTAAGCAGATTGCATTTGCTGAGAAATAGAACTCCATAGTTGTCGATACGTCGACTGTATGGAGAAAAAGAAAAAGAGAAAGAGAAAGGGAAAGGGAAAAAGAAAGAAAGAGAGAGAGAGAAAGGAAAGAAGGAAAGAAAGAAAGAAAGAAAGAAAGAAAGAAAGAAAGAAAGAAAGAAAGAAAGAAAGAAAGAAAGAAAGAAAAGAGAAAGAAAGAGGAGGGAGGGAGGAAGGAATAAAGGGAGAGAGAAGGAAGGAAGGAAGGAGGGAAAGAAGGAAGGGAGAGAGGGAGAAAAGAAGGGAGAAGAGAGAAAGGGAGAGAGAGAGAGAAAGAAAAAGAAAAAAGGAAAAGGAAAGACTAGCAATGAAAGAAAAGCAGACCCCAAAAAAAAATTAAAAAAATAAAAATAAAAAAAAAAGAAAGAAAAGCAGACCCAAGTCCTTAATGTTGGAAAACAGCTTCCTATGCAGTCAGATCATCGAATTTTGTAAGGGTATAGACTGAGTTCGCAGTTTAAAACTTCCTGAGGTAGATTTAGAGAATGGAGAGGAGGGACAGTCAGTCAGTGGGAAATAAATAAATAAATAAATAATAAAATAGTGTGAAGATCTTGATAAAATAAAATTAAGTACCTAGTATTACCTTCTATAATTTTCCCCCAAACACTTTTATTTTTTCAGTGTTACAAGATTCATTGTTCATGTACCACACCCAGTGCTCTATGCAATACATGCCCTCCTCAGCACCCACCACCAGGCTCGCCCAACTCCCCATCCCCTTCCCCTCCAAAACCCTCAGTTTGTTACTCAGCATCCATAGTCTCTCATGGTTCATCTCCTCCTCCAATTTCCCCCAATTCACCCATCCTTTCCTTCTCACAGAGTTATATTTTTTTTTTTAGGAAATAGACTTGAAGAAAGAAAAGGAGGTATACATGTTTTAAGACTAGTGGGGAGAGGGGCGCCTGGGTGGCTCAGTCATTAAGGATCTGCCTTTAGCTCAGATCATGATCCCAGGGTCCTGGGATTGAGCCCCACATCGGGCACCCTGCTTAGCAGGAAGCCTGCTTCCGCCACTCCTGCTCCCCCTGCTTGTGCTCCCCCTGCTTGTGCTCCTTCTCTTGCTGCTCCATCTCTCTCTGTCAAATAAATAAAGAAAATCTTCAAAAAAAAAGTAAAAAGAAATACATAAAAAAAAAGACTAGTGGGGAGAAAAATAGTAAGTCAGAGACTAAAACTGTATATGTAGGCATAAACCAAGATTTGTAGAAAAAACTGGAAGTATGACACCTCACAGTTTTGCTTAAGGCCACCTCTATTCATTTTCATCCATGTACCAGGCAAATAAGAGTAATATAGACGTATTTTCTGTCTTTTATAAATCCATTATTGCACATTTTTGTAGGAACTATATCATAATTTTTATAGGAAATATAACATATTTTTATGTTCAATAAGAAAATTACAGACTTACAATGTCTCTTTTGTTCATTAAAAATAATAATAGCCAACACGTATTGAGCATTCACTATGCGTCAGATACTATACTAAGTTCCTAAATCATGTTTCATTTTATTTTCACAGAAACCCTATGAGATAACCCAAATATAATATACATTTTACAAATTAGGACACAAAGGCTGAACTGGTGAGGGTCATACAAATATAAGTGGCAGAGCTGGGAACTGAACCTAGGAATCTAATCACAGAGCTGCTATAGAATAAAACTCTAACTAATATTAAGTCATACAAGATCCAATTTCCAATATTAGTAATATAAAATTACTAGTTATGTTAAGAATATTTGCATATATGATTATTCCAACTTTACAAACTTAATCTTTTATCCATGGATCTAATAGTTGTATTTATAAAATATATCTTTCTTTACATTAGTAAATGATATACTAATAACAGTTTGCATTTTATTGATGACTCATGGCTCTCACAATCATTTAAATTTTAATAATTTAAAATAATGGAAAAGATGTGGTTCATTGGATTAAATCTAAATATGAAAAGTCCTATCTTTAATCTAGATCTCATGAATAAATCTGGAACCCCATGACCTAGCAACAGCCTTCTTTATTGTAAATGCAGGAACTAATAAGCAACATGAAATGGGTATCTATCTGTGAAGTACATTAAGACTGAGACAACTGTCTCGTCAGGTTTGCCTAAGTGGCAATATTTGATAATTCAAAATTTAGAGTGGTTAATTATTGAAATATAATTATACATTTAAAAAATTCTTTGGATATTTTAGAAGAAAAAAAGAGTATTGAAGAATAAGTAATATATTAAAGGTGAGACAGGTTTACGGGGGTGATAAATTTTTAACAGAGGAGAGGGGCAGGAGATTATATCAGGAAAGTAAATTTGCATATTGCTCCAGAGGAAATGCCTGAACAGAAAGTAGATAGTAAAAAGATAGTTTTATTGGTTTATTTTCGTTATACTAATTTTGATATGCCAGCTGGGAGGAACATGTGTTCCCATTAACCTCTGGTCCCTTGCTGCTGTTCATAAACCCTCCAGATGGCCTTATGGCTAAAGATTGCTTCTGATCATCTGAGATTGGGGAAAAAAGGCCTTTGTAGTCCCTTTGAGGATATTTTTCAATTTAAAAAAGAAACCTTAAGAAAACCTTACTTGATTTTTTTTTTCCATTTCTCTTTACTCTGGTAAAATACATAAACATAAAATTTATCATCTTAATTATTTTTAAGTGTATAGTTCATTGGTATTAAATACCTTCACAATATTGTGTAACCATCACCACCATCCAACCTATCTACAGAACTATTTTTAACTGGAAAACTGAAACTATAACGGAAACTATACGCACAAAATAACTCTTCATTCCTCCTCCAGCCTCTGGAAACCACCATGTTACTTTGTTTCTATGATTCTGCCTACTTCAGATACTTTATATAAGTAGAATCATGCTGTGTTTATCTGTATGTGACTGGCTTATTTCTTGATTATAATGTCCTCAAGTTTCATCTCTGCTATAGCTTATTTTAGACTATCCTTTCTTTCTAAAGCTAAATAATATTTCATTGTATGTATATACCACATTTTGCTTATCTGTTCATCTGTCAATGGACACTTGGGTTGCTTCCACGTTTTCACTATTATGCATAATGTTGCTATAAACATGACTACCAGTATCTCTTTAAGACCCTGCTTTCTTTTTTTTTTTTTTTTTTTTTTTTTTTTTTAAGACCCTGCTTTCAATTCTTCTGGGTAGATAACCAAAAGTGGAATTACTGGATCGTGTTCATTTTTAATTTTTTGAAGAACCACCATACTGTTTTCCACAGTGCCTTTACAAACTACATTCCTATCAACAGTTCACAGGGGTCCAACTTCACATCATTGCTAATTCATCTTTTCTTTCTTTTCTCCTTCTCCTTCTCCTCCCCCTCCCCCTCCTCCTCCTCCTTCTTCTTCTTCTTTTCTTCTTCTTTCTTTTTTTTTTTTTGATAGTAGCCATCCTAATGGGTCTGAGGTGGTATCTCATTATAGTTTTGATTTGCATTTCCCTAATTATTAATGACATTGAATATCTTTTCATGTGCTTATTGGACATTTGTTGTATAGCTTCTCTGGAGAAATATCTAAGTCTTTTGTCAGTTTTTTAAATCAGGTTATTGGTTTTCTGTTGTTGACTTTTAGAAATATTCTACGTATTCCATATATTAATCCTCTATCAGATTTATAGTTTGCAAATATTTTCTCTAATTTTGTGGTTTCCATTTTTAGTCTGTTTGTAGTGCCTTCTGTTGTGTATTTTTTTAATTTTCATAAAGTACAATTTGTCTATTTTTTCATATTTTGCCTATGCCTATGGTGTTAAGAAACTATTACCAAATCCAATGTCATGCAGCTTTTCTCCTGTGTTTTTTTTTCCCTAGGAGTTTTATAGTTTTTCACTTTATATTCATGTATTTGATCCATTTTTAGGTGATTTTTGCATATGGTATTAGATAAGGGTCCTACTTCATTCTCTTGTATGTGGCTATTTAGTTTCCCCAATACTATTTGTTGAAAAGACTGTCTTTTCCCTATTTGAATGGTTTTGGCACCTTGTCAAAAATCATTTGACCATATATGTGATGGTTTATTTCTGGGGTTCTTTATTCTATCCCATTACCTTTATGCTAATATCACACTGTTTTGCTTACTGTAGCTTTGTTGTAAGTTTTCCTATCAGGAAGTGAATTGTTTGGTTTTCATTTCCAGAATTGTTTTGGTTATACTGAGTCCCTTAAGATTCCATATGAATTTTAGAATGGGTTTTTCTATTTCTTCACAAAATGTCATTGGGATTTTGATAGGAATTACATGAATCTGTAGATTGCTTTGGATAAGTATTAGCATCGTAAGAATATTGAGCCTTTCAATTCATAAACATAAGTTGTGATTCCATTTATTTATATCTTCTTTAATATTTTTTCTGCAGTTTTTGTACTTTTCATTTTACAGATCTCTTCTTGCTTAAGTTAGTTTCTAAGTATTTTATTCTTTTTGATATTATTAAGAATGGAATTGTTTTTTTAATTTCCTTTTCAGATTGTTTTTTAGCATATAGAAATGCAACTGATTTTTGTAGGTTGCCTTTATACACCGCTATAATATATATATACTGCTTAACTCATTTATTATAATGTTCTAACAGCTTGTGTGCATGTGTAATCTTTTGGATTTTCTACATATATCATCTGAGAACAAAGATCATTTTACTTCTTCCTTTTCACATTGGATGCCTTTTATTTCTTTTTTCTTATAAAATTGCTCTGGTTAGAATGTCCAGTATTATGTGGAATAGAGGTACCAAAGTGGGAGTACTTGCCTTGTTACTGATCTCTGATGAAAATCTTGCAGTGTTTCAAAATCAAGGAGGAGGTTCACTAGGGCTTTTTCCACATGGCTTCTATTATATTGAAGAAATTTACTTCTGTTCCTAAAGTATGGAGTGTTTTTATCATGAATTTGAATTTTTTCAAATGCTTTTTCTGCATCAAAAATTGAGATGATCATCATTTTTTTCTCTCCTGTTAAGAGTATATTGCTTGACTTTCATATATTGAAACATATTTGCATTTCAGCAATAAACCCCATTTGGTAATGTTATACAATCCATTTAATATGCTGCTAAGTTTGGTTTGCTAGTACTTTGTTGAAGACTTTTTTTTTTAAGATTTTATTTATTTATTTATTTATTTATTTATTTATTTATTTATTTATTTATTTATTTATAGACAGAGAGCCAAAGGAGTTGGGGAAGATGCAGAAAGGGAAGGCAAGGGAGGGGGAAAGAATCTCAAGCAGACTCCATGCTGAGCCTTCATGGGGGTCAATGGCATGACCCTGAGACCCTGAGATTATGACCTGAGCAAAACCAAGAGTCAGACACAAGCAGCTGAGCCACCCAGGTGCCTCCATTAAGAACTTTTAATATGTGCTTGTAAGGGATGTTGGTCTGTAGTTCCCTTTCTTGTGGTGTCTTTGTCTGGCTTTAGTGTCAAGCTAACGCTTACCTCATGGAATAAGTTAGGAAGTGTTCCCTCCTCTTTAATTTTCAGGAAAAGTTAAAGATTGGTATCAATTTTCTAAACGTTGGTAGAATTCACCAGTGAACTTATCACATCCTGGGCTTTTTTTTGTCAAATTTAAAAGGTCCATTCAAATTTCCTATTTATTTGTGACTTATTCTTGGTAGATTTTGTGTTTCTAGAAATTTGTCCATTTTATCTAAGTTATCCAATGTGTTGGTATGCAATTGTTCATAGTACTTTCATAATTTTTCTTTATTTCTATAGAATTGGTAATAATATCCCACATTCATTTCTGATACTATAATTTGAATGATTTCTCTCTCTCTCTCTCTCTCTCTATCTCTTTTTCTCTCTAATCCACCTAAGTAAAATTTTGCCAATTTTTTTGGTCTTTTCAAAAACACTTTTGGTTCCATTGACTCTTTTCTATTGTTCTTCTATTCTCTATTTTGTATATCCTTGTTCTAATCTTTATTATTATCCTCTTGCTATTAGCTTTGTGTTTAGTTTATCATTCTTTTTATAGTTCCTTAAACTGTAAAATTTTGAGATCTTTCTTTTTTTATACAGTATATTTTTTATTTCTTAATATCAGTTTTATTGGGGCATAATTAATAAAAATTATAAGATATTTAAAGTGTACCTGGTGCTGATTTGATATGTTTATCAAATATCGTGTGTGCATATATTATATATGGCATATATATAATATACTAGAATATATATATTGTATATGTAATATATATATAGTATAAGGATTTCACCATCTGGTTAATGAATCTAATTACATCCATCACTATTTATTTACTTACTTATCTATTTATTTTTGGTGAGAACATTTAAGTTCACTTTCTTACCAAATAACAATTATACAATACTGTTTTATCAACTGTAGTCACCACATTTTACATTAGATCTTCAGACATTATTCATGTTATAGATGAAAATTTTTACCCTTGTAAAAGGTAACGAGACAGAAGGTAAGTACGAAATAGAAGACTTTAAACAACACAATAAACCACCTAGATCTAATAAACAAATACAGTATACTGAACAATAATAGAATATACATTCTTCTCAATAGTACATTTTCCAGAAGAGATCATGTTAGGCCATAAATTAAGTGTAAATAGTTTTTAAAAGACAGATATCATATAAAATAACTGTGATCACACAGGATGATGTTAAAAATCACTAGTAGAAGTAAAACTAGAAAATTCACAAATTTATGTAAATTAAAAAACCTCCCACTCATACTATTAATCGATCAACAAAGAAATCAAAAGAAAAACACTTAGAGAGGAGTGAAAACAAAACAAAACATACCAAAACTTATGAAACATGGTGAAGTCAATGCTAAGGGGAAAATTTACAGCTATAAACACTTACAGTTTTTATCCCTTATTTCCTGCATTACTGTCTTATTTTGTGTTATTTATTTTGTGTTCAGTTTTTTGTTTGTTTTAGTGGTCTTTTTTAGCAAAATATTAAATTATTTTTTCTTATTTTGTTTTGAGTATATTCTATCAGGTGGGCCAACATATAGGTTGTAGAGTCCCAAAAAAAGAAAAGAGATAAAGAGAAAAAGACATACAAAATATTTGGAGAAATAATGGTTTTATTATTATTATTATTATTAAATAATTAAATTTAATTTAATTATTGAATTAAATTTAAATTTTAATTATTATTAAATAATAATAAATTACTAAAAAAATAATTTGTTTTGATAATAATGGTTGAAAACCCTATATGGCTACCATGGGGAATACCCTTAACATCTTAAAGTTATAATACACTAATTTGAATTTATTTATACCAGCTTATCTTCACTAACATACAAAAATGCAAATCTTTTACAGCTTTTTCCCCAACGCTTTTCATTGTTGATGTCACAAAATTACATTATGCCGCTTAAATAAACTAATAATTTTTTAAATACATTAGTCTTTTTAATTAATGTGGAAAATAAAACATGTTATAAACTAAAGTTATAGTAATACTGGCTTTTTTTTAGATTTTATTTATTTATTTGTCAGAGAGAGAGAGAAAGAGAGAGCGAACACAAGTAGGGGAAGTGGCAGGCAGAATGGGAAGCAGGCTCCCTGCTGAGCAAGGAGCCCAATGCAAGAGTCAATCCCAGGACCCTGGGATTATGACTTGAGCCAAAGACAGATGCTTAACTGACTGAATCACCCTTGTGTCCCGACAGCACTAGCTTTTTAAGTAATAATTGTTAATTTTTTGTTTTGTTTTGTTTGTATTAGTCTCTCACATAAGTATCCAAAAAAATGAAGTTATAAAGCATTGTAAGCAATTTTATTAGCTTTTATGATTCTAATGTATTTATGTTTATTAATATATTTATTTCTTCATACTGCTTTGGGTTACTGTTTAGTGTCCTTTCATTTTACCCTAGAGGGCAAGTCTGGTGATAATGGACTCCCTCAGCGTTTGTGTATATAGGAATGTCTTAATTTCTTCTTCACTCTTGTAGGACAGTTTGCCAGGTATATAGGACATTTTTGGTTTACAGTTTTTCCTATTTTCCTATTAGCACTTAAATATACTAGCCCACTGGCTCCTTGCCTCTAAAGTTTCTGATGAGAAATCTGCTCATTTTGGGGATAACCCGTATATGATAGATGACTCACTTCCTTCTTGTTGCTTTCAAGATTTTCTCTCTGTCTTTGGAGAGAGATAATGCATCTTGATATGGGGTTTTTTTTAGTTTGTCTTAGAGCTTCTTAGCTTCTTAAATATTTTGACTCGTGTTCTATCAAGGCTAAGAAGTTTTCAACCATTATTTCTCCAAATATTTTGTGTGCCTCTTTCTCTTTTCTTTTTTTGGGACTCTACAACACCTATGTTGGCCCACCTGATGGTGTCCCATAGGTCCCTTAGGTTCTGTGTACTTTTTATCAATTTTTTTCTTCTCTTCTTCAGACTCAGTAATTTCTATAGTCTTGTCTTTAAGTTCACTAACTCTTTTTCTGCTTGCTCAAATCTGTCTATGAATCTATCTAATGAATTTTTAATTTCAGTCAAATTACTGTTCAACTTTGTAATTTCTTTTTGGTCCTTTTATTTTTCGAGCTTTTCTGTGTATTGATATTTCCACTTTGTTCATACATCATTTTCTTGACTTTATGTGCATCTTACCCTATTCTTTCAACATCTTTAAAATAATTGTTTCAAAGTCTTTGTCTAGTAGATCTGCCATCAAGTCTTTTTCAGGGGTAGTTTCTGTTATTTATGCTTTTCCTTTGAATGAACAATACTTTTCTGTCTCTATGCATGCCATATTATTTCTTGTTGTAGAAAACTGGACATTTGAATATAATAATGCAGTAACTCTAGAAATCTGATTCTCCTCTTTCCCCAGAATTTGCTAGTTTTTGTTTTTGTTTTATTACCATAGGCTGTGTCTGTACTGAGAATCACTTTGAGGTAGAAACGTAAAGTCTTCTAAGGTCTATTCTGACCCTGTGTCTTTCCCAGATCATACATAATCACTTTCTAATTTACCCTGTATATGCAGTTGCTTTTGCATATCCTAATCCTTATGTCTGACCTCCAAAAGGAGAAAACTAAAGGGGAAAAAAATTCCACTGGCCCTTTAGGTCCCTCAGAAGTCACTTTAGCCTGAGGTAAAGGGTCTTGCAATGATGTGGAGAAGTGCAACAACAAGGACCGCATGCCTCTTAGTCTGTATCTCTGAGACAAAAAGCAAACATCAGCTGTGAGAGCACCGATCCCCAATATTTGTGGGACAGGTTTGTTTTTTCCCACACTAGCTTCTGCAAGCTAGATATAGGCTGTTCCTATAACACCTGCACAACTTCCTGCCATCGGGCTTGGGGTGGGGCAGCCATAGCTGCTACTGTGCTAAAACCTGAAATTTACTGAAATTAACCAATTTGACATCTAAGCCTTTCCCTGGATGTTGCAAGCCCTCAACAGGACTCTAGAGTTCCAAAATAATTATATTAGACAGATTCTGCCAGTGTCATTTTTGTCCAGATATGAAGAAAGATTCTTGGTGCTTGCTATTCTCTCTACTCAGAACCCTCCTCTTTTGACATTTTAGAGTAGCTACAAACTTAGTTCAGCTACCATGGCAGAGAGAATATTTTATTTAATTATTTAATATTAATTCAAGTATGATCATTATATGTATATTACATGCTGAGGAATTTGTATCATATTAAAAATTTTTAAATCTAGTTTACTTAAAAGCCATACTTTTTTTTCCCCAATAGTACAAAGTACAGTGCATTTTTCTAGTTAATAAAAAAGAAAGCATATGTAATGGATGAAATGTCGAGTATGAATTTCTGCCGGAAATTTGATGTTTTTCCTATACAATATCATCAACTAATCATCATGTTGGATTAACATGGAGGAAGAAGCATTTAGACATTTGGCAATTGTCTCTTTTAATCCAGTTATTTAATTAGATCAAGCACAATCACTTCCCTCAACTTTACTCCCTCAGTCATTTGTCTACTGATACAGAATGCTGTCATTTATCCTAATGTGCTTACAAGGT
The DNA here is from genome assembly GCA_028646535.1 of Procyon lotor. Lineage (NCBI taxonomy): Eukaryota > Metazoa > Chordata > Mammalia > Carnivora > Procyonidae > Procyon > Procyon lotor. The sequence goes on from CM053603.1 coordinate 99,498,531, forward strand.
TTTATCTTAAGTCAGAAACAATGACAGTCAGCCTGTTATTAAACTGACAAGTTGACAACTTTGCAAAATGAAGAAGACATTTTAAAGGAACATTTATTTTTCTATTTTTTAAAGATTTACTTATTTATTTGAGAGAGAGAGAGAGCACAGAGGGAAGGGGCAGAGGCAGAGAGAGATGGAGAGAATCTTAAGCAGACTCTGTGCTAAGCATGGGGCCAGATGTGGGGCTGGATTTCAGGACCCTGAGTTCACAACCTGAGCCAAAATGAAGAGTTAGACACTCAACCAACTGTGCCACCAGGTGCCTAGACCATTTGTTTTTCATTCATTTGTCATCCATTAAAATCCTAAGACACTTATGAAGTGACTGTTACATATAAGGTACTGCTTGAGGTATCATAGATGTAGAAGAGATCAAGACATGGTATCTGCCTTCAAGGAACTTCTAGGCCCTTAGTAGTAAGAAGTAAATTTGGCCACCAAAAAAAAAAGGTTTATCAAAAAATCATCTGGTTTTCTGTTAGACATCATTATAAGGCACAGAAAGGATAAAAATAAAAGATTGTTAGCTTTATCTATAGAGTCAGGAAAGACTTCACAAAGGAAAGGACTCTAAATGTCTTAAAAAATAAGACAGCCTCACTGGTGTATTAACAAGCAGCTGAGGAGCTAGCATTCTAAATAGAGTGACTAGAATAGGCAAAGGCAAAAAATCAAATCATATGGCTTAGGGAACTGAAAGCCACTTGGCGTAGGTTATGTGGGGAATTAGGGCAAATACCATGAAGGCAGGGCCCAAGCAATGGCAAAGTTTATATATAAGGGTTTATTGTAACAATAAATGGAAGATTTTATACATGGAAACACAGTAAACATATTTGCAGGAAAGAGAAAACATCAAATTCTTGTAACACTTCAAGCACTGTGAAATGCATACATGTAAGGGTTAAGATATGTGTCAGAGAGTCAGATTATGATATTATTTACAACCTGAGGACTTGGCATGGCCCATTTGTTTCTTCCAGGTTGTAATTCAGCACTTGTCTTATAGAAAACAGATGTCTGACCTTGCTTTGGTTATGATTATTTTGGACGGCTTTTTCTACTAGAGATGCTTGTTTCCAGTAAAAGAAAAAGCTCCTATTTTGGCTTTTTAAGAGTAGCCATACATTTACCAATTGTTAGGCCCTAGTTGTGCTTCTTTGTAGAATGAGACTATCTTAGTGTATTGAATTGGCTATTTTAAACTGGAAGTTGCGGGTGCCTGGGTGGCTCAGTGGGTTAAAGCCTCTGCCTTTGGCTCAGATCATGATCTCAGGGTCCTGGGATCCAGCCCAGCATCCATCAGGCTCTCTGCTCAGCAGGGAGCCTGCTTCCCCACTCCCTCTCTGCCTGCCTCTCTGCCTACTTCTAATCTCTCTCTGTCAAATAAATAAATAAAATCTTTAAAAAAAAAATAAACTGGAAGTTGCTTCTCTATCTTTTTTAAATATATATTTGTGGTTTGTTTATAAAAACAAAAAACAAGGTGAGATATAGCTGTCATAATATCAAAAGTCTTAATTTTGAAAATATTAAAAATCTTAATCAGAAGAAAAATGTAGTCTTAACACTTACTTTCCCCCCATTAAGTCTTTTCTCTACAGGCATTGACTTTCTTTACCTATTCACCAATATTTAAATACATATGACAATGTATGATGAGTTTTATTGGCATTCTTACTTTTATTTATGAACTAATATTATTTATTAATTCATTACTTTTATGGGTGCTATCATGATATCTTTCTACCACATTTTCCCAATGCATATTATTAAAACAAAATGACTGCCAATATAGACTACTTCAAACCTAAGTAGTTTAGTATAAGAACATTTCTTTTTCTATATCTTTCTGTGTTGATTTCCACTTTCACAATATTCTCTTTACATATATATTCGATTTTTTAAAATGTTTAATAAGAATCTATTCATTAGTGTCCCTATTTTTCATAAACTCATTCCTTTGTTTTCCAACTGGTCTGAGCTAGTGGCTCTTCTGTATTCTTAGTTCATTGTTCCACTTTTTTCCCTGTTGGGATCCATTATTTCCTGAGTCTTATATCTTGATTTGATTCATTAATTGTTTAGTTGATCAAAAACTCTCTTGTTTCCTCAGAGCATATCTTTAAGTACACACTTTAGAAAAGTTACATAAGAGGATATTTTCATGGGCCCTTATGTGGCTGATTATGTTTTATGTTTTTGTTATATGTTATATCTGTTCATTTAAATTTCATTTGGATATTGAAAATTATTTTTTCCCTCATAGTTTTGGTAGCTTTTAGTCATATGGCTAGTGAAAAATCTGATGCCGTGCTGGATATCACTTCTTTGTTTTTGACATGTTTTCCTCTGAAAGATTTTAGGCTCTTCTCATTATTTCTGGTATTTTGAATCATAGTGACATGCCTTGATGTATTATGTAGCCTTTCAAACCAGATACTTACGAAGTTCTTAGACATTAGATTCTGTTATTTCTTTGACAATGTTCTTCACTTTCCGTTTTCTGTTCCTTTCCAGAACGTCAGGCATTGGGCCTCCTGTATCAGTCTTCTAGGTCTCTTCTCTCTCATTTATTTTTTTACTATGAAAAATGTAATACATAAATTAAAAAATATACCTATACAGTTTAAATCATAACAAATGAATATTTTTGTACTAATCTCTCAGGTCAAGAAGAAATAGAACGTTGGAGGAAATTTGGGAGCTTGTAGTGTTTTACTTAAGAATTGTATGCACTCTAGGTTAAAGAAGTTTGCATCTATTTATAGTTAAAGATTTCATTTTCTTTCCTTCTTTTTTGTTTTGTTTTGTTTTTGGGTTTTTGGGGTTTTGTTTTTGTTTTTGTTTGGTTGGGTTTTTTTTTAGTGGATATTCTCTTGGAAAGATATTGTTTTATCCTTTACCATGCTAACATGGTTAGTTACTTTTCTAATATTAAAACAAGACTACATTCATAGAACAAATCTAACATGGTCTTTTTTATATATTGCCCTTTGTTTTAGCAAATACTTTGCATAGGATTCTTGCTTCAGTATTCATCGATGAGATAAATTTCCTTTCTCCTACTATGTTTAAGTTTGAAAACAAGTTAAGGAGTAATCCCTCTTAGCCAGTTCTCTGAGAATGTTAATGTAATACCCTGAGGTAGTTTTATATTTTGTCACTTTAGTTAAGCTGGAACTGTGTTTCTCAGAACTCTCTTCCCTTTCTAGTTCCATGAAAGATGAAGCCTGAGAAACATTTATGTGGACTTTAACAGAAGACGAATTAGCAGTCACCATTCTCTGGAAGTTGATACAGAGTACTAGGTATCATTGCAGCTTGCACATATTTTGCTGGTTCACTTGTTCATCTCATTGGGCTCTCAGCTCTTCCAGCTTCTTTGATCCTCCTTCAGCTTCTTTGACTCCTGAACCAAATCCATGTGAACTAAGGGAACTGGCTTCTTCTGTAGGAAATTGAGGGTGGTGAGAGGTAGACATGGATTCTAGCTTGTCCTTCTATATTCCAGCTTGTCCTCATGGGCTCCAGTTGATCCTTGTTCTTCTCTGCTTCATGTCTAGCTATTATCTTCAAATTGCCACTCATGTTGATTTACAGTGATATTAGGCCCCACCAGAAGATGTAGAGGTTACAACTTTCTATAAACTTATATATATATATGTATATATATTTAATTGAATTTATTTTTTAGAGAAGTTTTAGGTTCACGGCAAAATTTCCATGGACAATTCCATAGACATTTTGATATTCTCCAATTTCCATAGACATTTTGATGTTCTCCCATTTTCATAGACATTTTGATGTTCTCCTACAATTGTGTTAGAGCTGATTCGAGTCTACTCCATGAGCTTGCACCCTATACAGTTACTTAGAGCCCCACACTTAAAAGAATGTTCATGCCCAATTGTTGCCATTTTGAAATTCTTAATAATTTGTTCTTTGAATGTGTATTGTGTAAGTAAAGGCTGATGGAACAATAGAGCATGAACTGGGTGCTTAGGTCCTTGGCTAACATGTGAACCTGCCATTCTGAGAGGAGTTCTTGGGCAGTTCATTCCCTGGCCCCTGCGTAGTGACTGCTGCTGTCTTCTGGACCCAGTAGGCTACCAGGCACAAGTGCAAGAAGGATTGAGATTGGGTACATATACCCCAGGCATCAAGTCACAAGGCTGGCTCCATGTGCCTTTTGGGGCTTCACTCACCCACAGGTGTTTCTTTTGCCCAAAGGAGTATAACATTAAGTAGGAAATAAAAACATCACAACAGATATAAGAAGAGATTGAGGAAGAAAAAAATTTTTCCCCTCCTTTTTTGAATAGGAGGTTCTGTATTTTCATTTTGTACTGGATCCTCCAAATTATGTAGCTGGTCCTATCTAATTCCCATAATTAATCCCTTATTCTCTCTCACCCTTAGTTGTTCTGATTAAACCCTAACTTATCTGATTAAATTGTAACTGGCACAAAGTAGAATGAACTATTTCTTGAAAGCTGATAGAACTTGTTTGTAATATATTTGGGTTTGTGTCTTCATGGTAGTAAGACATTTAGCTAATTACATTTTTAATGGTTATGATTATTCAGGATTTTGATTTCTTCTCATCAGTATTGATATAGTAGATTTTTCTAAGGACTTATTAGTTTCATCTAACTTTTCAAATGTATTGGTATAAATAAACTTGTTCTTGAAATTTTCTTAGCTGATTAATCTCTGTAGCATCTGTGGTTTTTGTCCCCTGTGTCTTCTCTGTTTTGCTTAACTTAATCTTGCTAGTGATTTCTCTGCTTAGCAATCTTTTCAAAGAACCTCCCTATTATATGTTTACTTTCTATTTTGTTAATTCTGTTCTTATATTATCTTTTTGTTTCTACATTCTTTGAATTTATTCTGCTGTTTTTCTAATTTCTTAAATTGAAAAACTATAACTGAGACTTTTTTATAACTACTGCAAGAATATAAGAATTAGACAACTTTATTTTTTTTATTTTTTTTTAGACTTAGACAACTTTAAATACAACATTTTAAAATCAAATGTATTTGAGTATTTTTACATAAAATGAGATTCACCCACCTGAATTATAAAGTTTGGAATGTTTTCACAAATGTGTACATCCATATAATCATTACTCCAATCAAGATGGAGAGTATTTCCATCACTCCAGATAGTTCTTACATGCTCTTTGTACTCAACATTTTCCCCAGCCCTAGGTAACCACTAATCTACTTTCCATTAACATAGTTAATTTTTACTATTCTAAGTCAAAAACTTAATAAATGTAAGCATACAGAATGCATTTTGAGGGGGAGAGTTGTGAAAGTTTGCTGAATCATTCTAACGCATGCACAAACTTGGAAATACAAAAGAGTTAACATTCCACAGGATAAAAAAGTAGTCTTGACCAATAGGGATAGCAGCTCATAAGTAAATACTTCCCTTTGCCATAGATAAATCTTAAACACATTCTACCTGGTCCCTCAGAGAATCCTCAATGGAATTGAGCCTAGGTATCTAACTCAAGGATCATCCTGGGATTGAGTTTCCTTCTTTGTCTATTTCATTCTTCTTAGTTCCCTACTCTTAGTTCCTTAGTTCCTTAATTCCTTTATTCCTTAATTACTTGGAAATCCTTTTTCAAAATCAACTATTCCTTGCAAACCCTTGTCTCAGGCTTTCCTTTTGGGGACAAACCATGCTAAGGAAATGTGTATCAATGGAATACCACACAAGTAAATGAAAAACAAAAACAGACAAACAGACAAACAATTTTCCAAAAACACCTAGAGAGTCTATTCACCACATGGATGTTCTGTGAAAGCACCGCAAGTATTTGCAAAGAAAATATTGTGTATGATGTACTAAGTGTGTCCTTTAGGTCAACTTTGTTAATTTTGCCATTCAAACTCAAATTGTTCATATCAGTGTATCACAGCAGTAGTGTTAGTACCATTATTTTAGAAATATGTAGAAGAAATATGTATTTTAGTAGCTACGGTTATGACGGGGTGCTGATGTCATTTTGTCAATGGAGGAGTCTAGAGATTCTAAATGTTCTTGCAATGCCTAAGAGAGTGCCTAACAATAAACAAGTGTGCCATATATTAGAGTAAGCAATTAGTTAGATTTTCACAGGATGCCTGGAAGCCAGCAAATGGAAAATCATGGTCAGCAATGGGAAAAGTCAGGGGCCCATCCTGACAGCACTCCAAAGCAAAGCCACAAGAAGCCAGATCTAACCAACCAGATAGGCCCAAGACAAAGAAGGTCAGAGATTTTGACCAAGGGAGAAAAGGCACAAAGCCCTCCTCCCAGAGAAATCGCCTTTCCAACTAATGAATATTCTACCACCTAGTTAATAACTATCAATTAAAGATAGAGACCATACCCGATGAGCACAGCTCTCTCTGAGCTCACTCATTCTCATATCTTAAGAGCGTACTCTCACATTAATAAACTCTTCACTTGCACTACTCAGCCATTGGTCTGGTCCATCCTTGAATTTTTTCTTGAGAGGAGACCAGAAGCCTGGATGTTGGCATCCAGGAATGGACTGGGCAGATGCCTCAGGGCCAGGAATCTCCCCAGATTACCCGGCAGTACAAATGCAGCATGACTGAACCTACATCATAATTTTCTTCTACATATACTAAGTATTTTGTCAGTGTTTTATACTATACCAAGTTTTCCAAGCATACAAATGAAGATAAACTCAACACTAAGAAGACAGAGTAGATAGTCAGAAACAACTCGGTGAACTCACTCAGGGAAGAAACAACTGACTCACAAATTGCTCTCATTTGTACACCTGGTTATGTGCACTGATATTGGTGAAGCCCATTTGAATTTTTTTTTTTTTAGATTTTATTTATTTATTTGACAGAGAGAGAGAGATCACAAGTAGACAGAGAGGCAGGCAGAGAGAGAGGGGGAAGCAGGCTCCCTGCTGAGCAGAGAATGCAGAGCTCAGTCCCAGGACCCTGAGATCATGACCTGAGCTGAAGGCAGAAGCTTAACCCACTGAGCCACCCAGGCACCCCTAGCACAAAGATTTTTATTATGATTGCCCATATTATGTTGTAATTGTTAGCATGAATGATTACCCCATTAATTAACCTGTTAGTAAAATGTTTAAAGAATATTTTTGCATTTATTTTAAATCTAGGCTCCTTAATAAAATTTCTAATCACAGTACAATCAATTTTCTTTTGTTTTCTAGTTATAAATTATATACTCACTGATAATTATTCACCATTTTGAAAAACTGTATACTTGGAGTGAGTATTGAACTTATCAAATGCTTATTCAACATTAAGATTATGGGATTATTATTTTTAAATATTTTTCTAATTTAAAACTTATCCATGTGTTCTGAGACTAGGTCTTATATGATCAGGTTGATGAATCTTTTAATGTATTATATAATTCATCTGCTAGCTTTCTATTGCTATTTTTTAAATCTATTTTAATCAGGAGTCATGATTTTTCTTTTTTTATTATACTTGTAATATCCGGTAATAGATTAAATTGGTTTCTATACTTTTCTATACCAAAGAAACTTTAAATAACATTTGATTTTTCAAAATTACAGCATAATTGTATACTTTATAATTTAAAAAGTATCCTTTCTATCTCCCATGATTATATTCTATGTCCATTTTTTAATTTTATTTAATTTTCTCATTTTCTTCTAATTATAATTGTCAAAGTATTATGTTATTGTGTCTTCTTTTAAAGACCTTGTTCTTGAATATATTTACTAGTTCTGTTTTTAATACATATTTATCACTTCTGCAATTATTTCATTATTTATACACAAAGTGTAGTTCATTTTATATGTACTTTTAGCATCATTCTTATATATTTCTATGAATATACCATATGTTGTTATTTGCTTATTTTGAATTATTTATATGATTTCTTTTTTATTAAGATTTTATTTATATATTAGAGGGAGAGACAGGGAAAATGACTGAGGGGGAAGAGCAAAGGAAGAGGAAGAAGCAGACTCCCTGCTGAACAGGGAGTCCAAAGAAGAAGCCAGGCTGGATCCCAAGACCCCTAGGATCATGACCTGAGCCAAAGGCAGACTCAACCAACTGAGCCAACCAAGTGCCCCTTATTCATACTATTTCTAAATTTCCTCTTTCTTTGCTATTATATGACATTGTGATGAATACCATTATAAATATTTTCTTGTGAATTTCTTTGATTACTTAGTGAGAATAAATTCCTATAAGAAAATTTGTTAGGCTAAATTCTGTCTCTTTCTTTTTAGTTCATCTCTCTCTCTCCAGCTTTGTCATACATTGCTAAATTAATCGCTTCTTAGGAAGCTAGCACAATATCCTTTATTTTATATTCATAAATTTGTTTTTGAAATCTATGGACATAGATTTTGATAATATTTGATCTTTCTCCAACTATCACTCTATTAAAAATACAAATGAGATCAGGTAACTCTCTATTTCTTTTTTGTAGTTTAGAAAATTATTGAAAAAAATGCAAAGATATTTAGTTTTAGAATTCTCTTAATGAGAAAAAAATAGTAGATATGAAAATCATAAATTTCCATAAAGATTTTGGTGCTATCCACAGAAGAAATAATTTAGGTGATTTAACACTTAGTTGTAAGCTTGAACTCTTAACTGTTCTCTAACATAGGACTTTTACTTTATTATATAAATAGGTGAAGGGAAGCTTATCTAGAGTTGTTAATGCTGTTGCTGAGATAAGTGAAGGAATATCAATGGGGAAAAGCAGAATGAGGCTATTCTCTGTGCATTAATAACCTCTCCCCTTCTGACATTCAGCTTCTTTTCTTGTCAAATTCTCTGTACTCTCCAAGGACAGTCTAACAGTAGAAAAGCACATTTCAACATAATTTAGAATAACAAAACAACTCTCTTGGCCTGCCCTGATGTAGGCCTTCAGTTTTGTGTATTGAAATGATTGCTTAGAATGAGAGAATATAATTCTATATTATAAAACCCTCAATTGTTTATATTACTTGTAGTCTAAAGGGATGGGAAGAAATGAGCCATTGGCTTTGGGATTAGAAATGCCTGTGTTCAAATTTGTGTCTGCCACTTCATTAGTTTAGTGACATTGGGAAAGCTAGTCAATATTCCTAAGCCTCAGGAAGGTTTAATGGTTGATGAAAATTTATATAAATTTGTTTTAAACTATCATCATTTATTATGTAAATATGTAAATATGTTCTTACTCTTCAGCTGGTGTGTCTGTGTGTGTGTGTGTGTGTGAGTGTGTGTGTGTGTGTGTGGTGTGTATGTGTTTACACACATAATTTTAATAGGTTCAAAAAGCATATGGGGTGCCTGGGTGGCTCAGTGGGTTAAGCCTTTGCCTTCGGCTCAGGTCGTGATCTCAGGGTCCCAGGATCGAGCCCCACATGGGCTCTCTGTTCAGCAGGGAGCCTGCTTCCCCCTCTCTCTCTGCCTGCCTCTCTGCCTACTTGTGATCTCTCTCTCTGTCAAATAAAGAAATAAATAAAATCTTTAAAACCTAAAAGCATAAACATATGCAGTAGCCATTTTTCTGAAAGACAGGACTTATTAAGGGAAACTTAAAATCAAATTTCAGATCTATCATCCATTAGCTACATGACCTTGGATAAGTTACTTAATTGTTCTTTCGTTTTATGTGTCTTCCTTCTTCTTTTCCTCTACTGGCCAGTTGAAGTTTCTTGGGCAAAGTGAGTTTTATTCCTGGAGCAGATTCTTTATCTCTTCCAGACCCTTTATTATACCCTAGCTAACCATCTCATTATGCACACTGCTAAGGTCAGAGAAAGGACACCAAACAGCAAAAACCTCCTTTTGTCTTTCATTGTCATTACTATACATGCAGTATATCTTTAACATTTATACTAAACCACTACTTATTTAAATTTCTTTCTTTGGTCTATCAATACTGGTATAATGACTGTGAAATTTTTAAAAATTGTGTACCAGTATGCTTAGGACGTATGTCAAACTATTCCAGCAAAGCACTGGATGAACCAATCCCCAAGATATATCTGTACTGAATCAAGAACTCCCTGGGGCTATGAATATCTTGTTGTTTCAATAGTTTTTTTTTTCGCTCTCATAATCTTTACTTGGGAAAAATTCGCATTGCATTCACAGTCTTCCCAACATGATAGCAGAAATAAAATGTATAACCAACATATCATCAATTCACAGGTACAGTAATGCTATGAATATGGCATGTAGGTGCCTGACAGATGTTTGCCTATGTGATTATTTAGAATTATATTTTCCATTGCTTCTCTGTGATGTCTATTAACAGAAAACCAAGAGCTAAAACTTTAACTCTGAATAAATTTTCCACTAAAAACAGTATAAGAAATGAGTATCATTTTATTTCTATTACCATCAATTACATCTGATTCTGACATTAAATAGAACCATAAACGCCTACCAGAAGGTGGATCCCCTCACTATCCATCACCTTCTAAAGATGAATCCATACCCCTCTTCCACCATCCACTACCCACTAAACAATCTTATTCCACAGTAAATTTCATTTTATGTACAAATTATATTTACATCCAAACTTTTGATTACTATTTATGTAAATATGTTTTCACTGTTCAAATGATACATTTTTCTAACTGGTGAAAAATTATTTGGGTATGTTGGGTCAGAATGGAGTGCATAATATTTTTCCCATTTAAACTAGTGAAGGATGTGCGTATGTATGTTATGTGTGTGTATAGACAAATATTTCAGAAACACTAAAACTTGTTAGCTAAAAAAAGATATAAATTAATCCCTGAGAGATTCAGAAGCCAATATGACTTTTATTGTCTATAAATGTAGCTTCTTTATTGAATATCATAAAAGAACTTTTACATAAAATGTCATTAGTTACTTATTCCATACAAAACATGCTATATGCATTATGTTATACGGTGTATACATGTAAAAGGCATTTGTATAATTGTTATAACTTACAATATTATTTATCATGTAAATGGTATATGAATCTCAATATATTGTTTTAAAAAACATAATTTAACAGTGCCAAAATTTGATAATAATGTGTCTAAATTAAATTTAAATTATGTGAAACAGGAAACTAGGGGCACAGAGTTTAGCTTCTTAGAAATTTGGGACTTTTGGGATGCCTGGGTGGCTCAGGTGGTTAAGCAACTGCCTTCAGTTCAGATCATGATCCTGGAGTCCCTGGAACGAGTCCTCCATCAGGCTCCTGCTCAGCAGGGAGTCTGCTTCTCCCTCTGGCCCTCCACCTTCTCATGCTGTCTCTCTCCTAGTCTCTCTCTCTCTCAAATAAATAAAATCTTAAAAAAAAAAAAAAAAAGAAAGAAATTTGGGACTTTTTAAAAAAATTGTTTAACAGTTTAATTTTTTATGCTCACGAAGAAGTAAAAACTCAAAAACATCTGTGATATTATCAACTTGTAATTGAATTTTTCCCATATAACACTGTTTACAACAATAGTTTCTTCTACAAAATCTCCCTAGAAATATATTCTCTTAGGGGCAATAGTGAAGGCATGAAGGCTTCAACAGCACTTGCGGCCATTGTAAACATGTATAAGCCATAATTTGGATAGTGAATTTTTATATCTGTGTACCAGTCCATCCTCCATCCATCCATTCATCCATCCATCCATCCATCCATCCTTACCTACTTATCTACCTATCCTCTATCTGTATTAGGTTTATTCATTTCTTTAAGGAAAATATATTTACTTGACACTTACTTAAATGCAAAAAGCACATCTGACCTTGCTTGAAGAGGGCTCCGTAGGTCCTGCTGGATCTCCAGGATGGTTCCATGCATTATTATTGCATAAGTTTTTTTAATTATAACAACTTAACCTGTTAAATAAAAAAAATATATAGCTTTTGGGTTTTTTGTTTTGTTTTGTTTTGAGTTTATTTTTGTTTGTGTGTTTATTTTTTTACCAAGTGCTGACTGCATCAGCATTTCAGAAAGAGGCCATAATTGTTAAAATATAAACCCTCAAACTAAGTTACCAGAAAACAGAGAAGAATAAAAAGAAATATTTAGTGATTTTGTTAACTTATAAAGGGACCATAGTGGTTTTTCTTTAATGTTTCAAGTTTTTATTTAAATTCTAGTTAGTTAACATACAGTGTAATGTTAGTTTCAGGAATAGAATTTAGTGATGCATCACTGACATATAACATCCAGTGCTTATCACAATAAGTGCCCTCCTTAATACCTATCACCCATTTAGCCCATCCTCCTGTCCACCTTCCCTCCAGCAACCCTGAGTTTTTTCTCTGTAGTTAAGAGTTTCTTTTATGGTTTGCCTCCCTCTCTCTTTTTTTTCTTTCTCCTATGTTCATCTGTTTTGTTTCTTAAATTCCACATATGAGTGATATCATATGGTATTTGTCTCTCTGACTGACTTATTTCATTTTGCATAATACATTCTACCTCCATCCACCTTGTTGCAAGTAGCAAGTTTTCGTTCTTTTTTATGGCTGAGTAATATTCCATTATATGTCTATACCACTTTTATCCATTCATCAGTTGATGGACAGGTGGACTCTTTCCATAATTTTGCTGTTGTTGATAATGCTACTATAAACATCAGGGTGCATGTGCCCTTTCAAATCAGTATTTTCATATCCTTTGGGTAAATACCCAGTAGTGCAATTACTGAGTTATAGGGTAGTTCTATTTTTCACTTTTTGAGGAAACTCCCTACTGTTTTAAAGAATGGCTGCACCAGTTTGCATTCTCACCAGCACTGTCAGAGGGTTCCCTTTACACCACATCCTCACCAACATCTGTTTCCTATGTTGTTAATTTTAGCCATTCTGATAGGTGTCAGGTGGTATCTCATTGTGGTTTTGATTTGTAATGAATGATGTTAAGCATCTTTTCATGTGTGAATTAGCCATGGGTCTTCTTTGGAAAAATGACTTTTCATGTCTTCTGCCCATCTCTTAACTGGATTATTTATTTTTTGGATGTTATTTGATAAATTCTTTATAGATTTGGATACTAACCCTTTATCAGATATGCCATTTGCAAATATCTTCTCCCATTCTGTCAGTTGCCTTTCAGTTTTGTTGGTTGTTTCCTTCTCTGTGCAGAAGCTTTTACTCTTGATGAAGTCCCAGTAGTTCATTTTTCCTTTTGTTTTCCTTGCTTCCAGAGATATATCTAGTAAGAAATTGTTGTGGCCAAGGTCAAAGAGATTGCTGCCTGTGTTTTCCTCTAGGATTTTGATGGTTTTCTGTCTCAACATTTAGATCTTTAATCCATTTTGAATTTATTTTTGTGTATGTGTATGGTGTAAGAAAGTGATCAGGTTTCATTCTTCTGCATGTTGCTGTCTAGTGTTCCCAATACCATTTGTTGAAGAGAATTTTTTCCTTTAGATATTCTTTCCTGCGTTGTCAAAGTTTAGTTGACCATATAGTTGTGGGTCCATTTCTGAGTTTTCTGTTCTGTTCCATTGGTCTATGTGTCTGTTTTGTGCCAGTACCATGACGATAGCTTTGTAATACAGTCTGAAGTCCAGCATTGTAATGCATCCAACTTTGCTTTTCTTTTTCAAGATTGCTTGTGGGGTAAAGGGTTCATAGATTTTTCTTTTATTTTATTTTTAAAGATTTTATTTTTTTGAGAGAGATAGAGAGAGCACAAATCAGATGGGGGGAGGAGGCAGAGGGAGAAGAAGAACAGACTTCCCACTGAGTAGGGAGCCCAACCCAGGGCTTGATCCCAGGCACAACCTGAGCCAAAGGCAGATACTTAACTGACTAAACCATGCAGACACTCTAGGAACATAGATTTTTAAATGTGGATATATTTCAGTGGAATTATGCACAAGCTAATTGCAGAATTAAGACTAAGGTATCAGTTTAATGGCTTTTGCATTAAGAGAACTTGACTCCTGTTCTAATAGTAATAACAACAGTGATAAATCATAATAATATTAATGCTAATACTAATTAGTATTTACTGTTACCATAGTTAACATTTGCTAAACACTTAAAAATATCCAGGCAATATGCTAAGCACTTTGCCTTAAGAATTTTATTTGAATGGCAATGTGAGGGGAATCTGAATAAAGAGCATACTATTCCAAAAAAAAGAATTTTATTTGATTTCACATACATCCCCAATGTGAAAAACACTACTTTTATCCTCCTTTACCAGTGAGGAAATAAGCTTAAAGAAATTAAATGAAATATACCAACAGTTTCTCAGTTCATAACCTCAGGATCTGGGACTCAAAATCAAATTGTTTGACTCTAGAATATACCTTGTTCACCACAGTGCCCTATTATTCTGAAAATAGTCAATTTCTTAGGACCTTCATTTCTTTACCTGTAAAATGAGAATAACCAATTAAAAATCTCCAATTTCTTTGTAAAATCTATGATTAAGTATTATATTGTAAGTGAATATTTAAGGAGAAAAAATTTGGTTCTTTTTATTCTCTGTGACAGCACAGTGTTTGTAGCCTCAGTATTTGTATCCACAGTACCCTATGCCTTTCTTCAATTAATGTTTATGGAGTTAGGAAATCACTTTATATATGTATAAAGAAACTAAATGTACAAAGTAGTTTCCTCTTTTAATTCCATTTCTTTTATTTACTGTTTTGTAATTATATATTTTTTATTTCAGTCTAGCTATTCATTTTGAGATTTTTCTTATTTTTCTTTTTCTTTTTTGGTAATAGATTTGATAGCTTATTATTTATTATGTTGTTAATTGCCATAAAATTATATTAGTATTTTTAAGTAGGCATTCCATTATTGATCATTATTCATTAATTTCCTATTCATTTTTAGCATATATAGCAAGTTATCTTCCTTTTCTCAAATTGCTTAATTATGTATAATAAAATCCCCTTTTCCTGTGGTTCAGATGATCCATGACCAGGTTTTTGGTGTCAAAAATCACTCAAATAGTAACTGAATTTTCTAAGATGTTTTAACAAAATTTGATTCAATTTAGCTGAAATAATGAACAAAAGCAGCAAAAATCTGCATAATTCTTTATATACTCAGGTTAGTCTTAGCATAGTAACTCTGAGATTGTCCAAAAAATGTAGATCTTACGAATGGCATTGAAAGCGATTACTTTAATTTTTTAATTGAAGAATTATTAACAAACAAATTATACTAGCTGCAGGTGAGCACACAGTGTTTCAGTATTTATATATATTATGAATGGTAACTATAATAAGTCTAGTTACCATCTGTCACCATACAGAATTGTTTGAATATTATTTACTATATTCCCTATGCTGTACATTGCATCTGTGTCTTACTTATTTTATAACTGGAAGATTGTACCTCTTAATCCCCTCTATTTCATATATTCTCTCTACTCACTTCCTCTCTGGCAGCCACTAATTTGTTCTCTGTAATCTATGACTCAGTTTCTGTTTTGTTTGTTAGTTTGCTTTTTAGATGCCACATGTAAGTAAAATCATGTGAAATTTTCTTTCTCTGACTTATTTTACTTGGCATAATACTCTCTAGGTCAATCCATGTTGTTGCAAATGGCCATTTTTTTTTAATGGCTGAGTAATAATAGTCCATTGTTTATGTGTGTGTAAATATAGATATGAAGTATGTTATTTTAATTTTGAAAAAAAATCGGGGAATCACTATGTAAGAGTTTTAAAGTAGCTGTTTTTGTTTTTTTAGCTTTTCCTTTGTCCTTGGCTGATATAATAGCCCCATCACCATATGACTTACAAAGATCAATTACTAGGTAAGGGATTAAAATCTAGGAGATGTGTTTTAGAAGACACTTCGAAATAATCCACACTAGAGTTTAAGACTTCACCCTCTAGAGTAATATTTCAAGGTGTGATTAATGAAAACTATACATAACTGTACGACACATATGGAACGTGTCTTATGCCTTGTGCACTACATGGTAAATCTCTTTTTTGTTGTTTCTAGGGTAGCAAGCAGTAAACTTTATTTCTTAAGAATATAAAAAATGAATTGGAGTTTTTATTTCCCAATAGCTAAATAGTTAAACCAGGCCAAACTAAAATGTGGAAGAACTTTAGTAAAGAGAACATATTTCAAGTCTGGGATTTACTTTCTCAGATCACAGTTAAATAATGTTAGTTTTATAGGAAATAAAAACAATTCTAGTACACTCCTGTGTCTTTAGGGTTCCTTTTTCATTATTATTTTAAACAACTGTGGTAGGAAACACCTTTCAGAAATAAAATGTATCCTCGGTTTATTATTTCCTCTTTATTATTGAACATAAACACATTATTTAAAATATTACACATAAGCACTCAATAGCTAGAATGTTAATGTACTTTATTTTTGTTATATTTTTATTAAAAAAATCACCAAAAGTAAATATAAATCCATAGATAAGTTACTGTCATACTGACATACCATTACCATTTTCTAAACTCACTTAACATAACTTATCGTTCCATTTAAATATGCTTAAAGCATCAATTATAATTTGTGAATAATATTTTATTAGTAGCATATGTTAAAATATGATTGAATGCAAATTGCACAGGACAAGTAAATTACAATGGAAGTAATGACTTCACTTGGGATGAATTGTCACTAGAATGGGTTAATTCATTGTGAACACAATTATTTCATTTACAAAATAAAGTCTATTGGCGAAAATAGTTAAAATTATCCAATAATAAAAAATACCAAAGAACAACTGAAAATACTTCTTTAGTTTATAATACATCATATATTTTATATTAGTTCCATTTCCACTGTCAAAAAGCTTTTGCGGTGACATAATTTTAAAACATATACAAGATAATTTTAAGAGTCAATTTTTTAAAGTGGAGAAATAATATATAAAAGATAGTTTAAATATATCATTTAAACCTTCAATATACTAGAGGCAATTTGAGAACAAATGAAATAATGTATTCAAATCTCTCCCTCTATGTTATGTTATAATAAATATAGATAATTAATTTCATAGAGAATTCACAAGCCTCTTTTTCAAGAAATATAATTTTCTGATATAAATTCTGCACTGCCCACTTTTCCTACTTATTTTCTGTCACTGGGAGTTTTGCAATTATAAGAATGGAATCGAACAGGAACTACACTTAAAAAGATTACTCCATGGGGTGCCTGGGTGGCTCAGTCGTTAAGCATCTGCCTTTGGCCCAGGTCATGATCCCAGAGTCCTGGGATCAAGACCAACATCGAGCTCCCTGCTAGTCGGGAAGCCTGCTTCTCCCACTACCATTTCCTCTGCTTGTGTTCCCTCTCTCGCTGTGTTTCTCTCTGTCAAATAAATAAAATCTTTAAAAAGAAAAAAAAAAAACATTACTCCAGGAGCACCTGGGTGGCTAAGTTGGTTAAATGTCTGACTTTTGATTTCAGCTCTGATCATGATCTCAGGGTTATGAGATCAAGCTCTGAGTTGGGCTCCATGCCTAACATGGATCCTGCTTAAGATTCTCTCTCTCCCTCTACCCTTCCCTGCCCTGCTCTCTCTCTCAAAAAAAAGGAAAAAAAGTACTCAAGTTTAGAGTACCTGAGGTATACATGTTGAATTCATAACTATACATCAACAGAAAGCAGGGGAATGTTCAGGTATGTATTCAGCAGGAAGGAACTGTGTTCCACTGTGCCTATCCTTATGAGAGACTGGCAAGAGTGGAGCACAGATGGTGAGAGGATAGTTGGAAGAAATATAAGCATTTGGACTTCAATGACATCAATGCTGGACAACTTAGAGTGACAAATTAAAAAGAAGGAAAAAAAGGAAAAGAAAAAGTCCTTTAGTCTTTTTCAGCTACCTAAGTAGTCACTGGAATCCTGGCTTGTGGAGAAACTGATTTTTACTGGGAACAAAAAGAGACATCTCTCAAAAGTAAGAGAAGACATGCCACAGATTGTGAGAAAACATTTGCAAAACGTGTATCCAATAGAGGGCTATTGTCTAAAATATGCAAAGAAGTCTTAAAACTGAACAGTAAGAAAAAGAACAACCCAATTTAAAAAATAGGCAAAAGATTTAAATAGACACCTCACCAAAGAAGACAAACATATGGCACATAAGCATATTTTATTGAAATAGTGAAATGAAAACAATGAAATATCACGACACACTTGTTGGAATGGCTAAAACCAGGAACACTGACAACACTAAATGCTGATGAGGATGTGGAACAACAGGAGCTCTTATTCGTTGCTGGTGGGTTGCAAAATGGTACAGCCACTTTGGAAGAAAGTTTGGCAGTTGCTTACAAAACTAAACATAAGCTTACCGTATGATTTGGCAGTCACACTCTTTGGTATTTACCCAGATGAATTGAAAAGTTATATCTACACAAAAACCTGCACACAGATGTTTATAGCAGTTTTATTCATAATTTCCAAAACTTGGAAGCAAACAAGATGTCCTTTAGTTGGTGAATGGATAAAATATTTCATTGTCTACTTGTACCAGTTTATGATACACTGTTATCAACCCATGAAGAGACACTGAGGAACCTTAAATGAATATTATTGAGTAAAAGAAATCAATCTTAAAAGATGCAAACATCATTCTAACGGTATGATATTCTGGAAAATGCAAAACTAATAACGACAGTAAAAATTTCAGTGGTTTCCAGGTTTGGGTAGAGAAAAGGATAAATAAGCAAGGCACTGAGGATTTTTAATGCAGCGGAACTTATCTTTATGATAATATAATGGTGGTACATGTCATTATACATTTGTCAAAACCCATAGAATGTACAATACCAAAAGTGTACTATAATGTAAACTATGGGATTTTGGTGATATGTATGGGTGATACGTCAGTGTAGGTTTATTGATTATAACAAATATATAACTTCAGTTGGATAGTAGAAGAGGCTGTGCATGTGTGGGGGAGGAGTATGAGGGAACTCTGTACTTTCCACTCAGTTTTGCTGGGGAGAGAAGGAAGGAGGGGAGGACAAGAAAAGAAAGGAGGAGAGGGGAGAGGGGAAAGATGGAAGTGGTGAGAAAAAAGGGGTTGGTGGTAGAGGGAAAGTTCTCTGGCAGCTTTTGGAAATAAAAGCCAACCAATGAAGGCAAGAGAAAAAGAAATCAGGATAGACCAAGAGAACCAGAAGTGATAAAAAAAAATTTGCCACAGTTTTTTTAAGTCAGGTTGGATATAGACACATTCCTATTAGACTAGGAAATATGAGTTAACATCCATGTGCTTGTTTCCTGAAAATTAATTAGATTAGCCAGAAGAGTTCCTGATGGACACATGCAACCAAGGGAAGCCATACATCATCACCTGAGTTATCAGAAAGGAATCCTACCCAACACACAGAAGAAGATATGGAAAGGGGTCAGTGTTGCCTTCATTGGCTATCACTGATTGACATTTCATCGCCCTTTATGGAATACTGCAGTGATTTGACTCAGTGGAAGATGACAGGAGAAAAGGTTCTCACATGTGTACTCAATGTTTTGTTCCTTCCCATGGCCACTAAGGAAACTTACTTTCATCCACTCCAGCTTTTTATATTTCATTTCTTTTCTCTACCACCAGGAACTCTTGTCAGCTTGCCCCATCATACAAAGGACTGGAGAGAGCTGGAGAGTTTATCTTTACTTGATTAGCTCTGAGCCATGTCTCCATCAGAGTAATAGCTGGACTTGCAGTAGAGGTGAAAGTGGGAGAAAATCACTGCCATCATCATCATAATTGGATAAAGGGGAAAAAAGCTAGAGAGACTAGCTAGAGTCTACACACAAGGCAGGTTTGGAAATGCTCTTTTGAGGTTATTTTGAGAGAAGAGAGAAATTTGTGGAGACACTTCTGTTTATGAGTACAAGAAAAAAAGGCAAATTTTTATGACATGTTGCTCTACATTGAAAAACATAACTCAGGGCGCCTGGGTGGCTCAGTCATTAAGCATCTGCCTTCGGCTCAGGTCACGATCCCTGGGTCCTGGGATCAAGCTCTGCGTCTGGCTCCCTGCTCCACAGGAAGCCTGCTTCTCCCTCTCCCACTCCTATTGCTTGTGTTCTCTCTCTCACTTTGTCTCTCTCTGTCAAATTAACAAATAAAATCTTTTAAAAAAATAAACAAAAATAAAAGCATAACTATATTGATATTTTCTTTAGAAATTGCATTAAAGAGGGGCGCCTGGGTGGTTCAGTTGGTTAAGCGTCCAACTCCTGGTTTCTACTCAGGTCATGATCTCAGGATTCTGGGATCCAGCCCTGCATCAGGCTGTGTACTCAGCAGGGAGTTTACTTGAGGATTCTCTCTCTCCCTCTCTCTCTGCCCCTCCCCCTGCTTATGCACTCATGAGTCCTTTCTGTTTCTCTAAAATAAAATAAATCTTTTTTAAAAATTGGATTAAAGAGGGGCATCTGGGTGGCTCAGTCGGTTAAGCTTCCGACTCTTGATCCCAGCTCAGGTCTTGATCTCAGGGTTATAAGTTCAAGCCCCATGTTGGGCTCCACACTGGGAATGGATCCTACTTTAAAAAAAAAAAACATTAAAGATTTAAATTGCTTTCAGTCATATTTTGATTACCAAATAGTGTTCTTGTTTCATATTTTTGTTGTAATAGTAGTAATCGTCATCATCATCATGTGTTATATTGCTATTATCATTTTGAAAATACTGTATGCCAGGAGTTACCTACAAACTAATAGGAGTTAAATACAAATTGAAAATTAAAAGTGTTAAAGTCTCATTGGGTCAATTTTTCCAATATTATGTGATAACTGAGATTGCTCTTTAATCCAGCTTTGGGTCTCAGCTCACATTTTGAGGTTATTAGCAAAGAGGAACTTAGAGTATTAATAAACCTAAATATAGGATAGGCATAAATTCATGGAAGCTAAATTCACTTATTGAGAACACATTTTATAATGTGAGTCATTTCATTCAAATTTCTAAAGGCAGTATACAGTAGCACTCAACAATCCTTGGAAAAGATTAAGGCTCAAATATTAAAGCAACAAAGCAGACAACCATGAGGGTTGATATATTTCAACTTTACAAAGTTTTTTTTTAAGCTCTTAGTAAATGATGGTGCTATTAGACATATCTTACTATCTACCAATTCCATCAAAAGGTAGACAAGACAGACAATATGAATGGAAATCTCTGTTTCTTGTGGATTATATTTGACATGATATACTATGGTTTTTTGAATACCCGATTTTATATATCTCTGCTGAGAAATGGTAATCTTTATTTTGTCTTTTTTATCTGATTTATAACATTATTGAATTCAGAAATTGCACTCAATCCAATATGATTCCTCATCTGTCTTTCAATTTAAAAATAACAACCCAAACAAAATCAAAGACTGTTAAAAAAAAAAGTGAGATTTAACCCTCCCTATCATATAAGAAAAAAAACTAAAGGTCTTATTTATAAAAATAAATTTTTATTTATAAAAATATCAGCTAACTAGGGAAAATCATGCTCCAGGGTACTGGTTATATACACAACAATGTCTAGTTTAGTATTTATATTTTGTTCTTAGTTATGACACCTTAATATTATAAAAAATGTCATGTGGCACACAATCATAAACCTTCCTCTGTTACCATTTATTAAAGCGAAAATATGTCAATTGTGTGTTGTTGGGCTGCTTCCATCTTTAAGATATTCTGTGACAATGTTGCTCAAAGCGTGTTCCAAGGACCAACTATATAAATCATTTGTTAAAGAAAAACCCTCAATCCTGTCACTAGTCCTACTGAAATAGAATCTTCTGGGGTTAGGATTCAGAATCTACATTTTTAAAATGTATCTTTTGAATGAGAAATACTGGTCTTTGTTTCAGAATAGATCCATATTCCATAGAAATTTTTACCTTAACATTCTAAGTAACTAGAATTAAGAATTAAGAACACTACATTTAATAATAGCAGATAACTCACAATTAATATTAAGGAGAATTATATATTAAATTCATTTTGAAATAACACTGTCTTAATATTTTAAACAATGTAACAAGATATTAATCAATTCAGAAATATACATTAAATATTTTGTTGATGGTAATTGGAAAGCTAGTTAAAAATTAAGAAATATTAAATATAACCTATGATATTAAATTTTGGTATTTAATAAAATTTAACACGATAGTGACATTATATACTCCAAAATTTGTTGGTGCTTAGTGTTCTCTCCGTAAGATTTATGTCAAGAAATTTATTTTTCAAAAATAGAGTTTATAGGAGATTATGGGTAGAAGGGATCCACTGGTCCAAAACCTCCACCTTAATGATGAGGAAAGAGATAGCAGAGCTAGGACCAGCACTTGGCCCCTCAGGGCATTTTTTTGTTACCTGACCTGTCATTCTGACTTGTTACATGTGTACCTTTCAAATCAGGAAGAGGATGGTGATTAAGAACATAGACTTTAAAATCAGAGAGATCTAGACCTGAATATGAATCTGTTTTTTTTAACTTTAGAGAAATTACTTAATTCCCTGTATCTCAGTTCCTCAGCAGTTTAGGGAAGAATATTTACAGGTATTTATATTTGTAAATGTTTATATTTTGAATTTAATATTTTTAAGGGTAATACATTCAAACAGTTTTTTAAAAATCAAAGCAGTGTAAAAAGCTGAACAAAGTACCCCTATGAATCTCCTTTCCCTTATCTGTAGATAACCACACTTACTTGCTTGTACATATATGCCTGCTTCTAGTTTTTCTTTATTCAATTATTTTCAAGTATAAATTAATATATATTATTTTTCCCTTCATACATTAATGGTGACCACTCACAGCCTTATACATTGTTTTATCTTAGTGTTAAATCTTGGAGGTCACTCCATGTCAAAATATAGAGATTATCATCATTTCTTTTTTATAGCGCAAGATATTATTTTAAAAGTCTTACATATAGTAAGACATATGTAATAGCATATTTTTCAGAACCACACCAGGAAATGTACATTTATTTAATACCCATTTATAGTTGTAGAAGACCTATTTGTGGATCTTAAGGCAAATCTTACAAACATCAAGGGGTAAGGTAGGGATACGAAACTATAAGTCTTACAATTTGGGCTCTGAAACATTACACCATAATACATCTCAGCTTCATAATATCCCTTTCTGTAGATGAATCATAATTTATTTATCCAGTACTCCACTAATGTAAAATTGTGTTGTTTCCAAGCTTTCTTTTTATTACAAATAATGCTTTACAATTAATTTATTACAAATAATGCTTTACAATTAATTTACAAATAAGTAAAAATCTTGAACAGAAAACATTATGCAACTATACCTATAAGAAAAATTCATAGAAATCAGATTACTGGGTGAAAATGTAAATGCCTTTGTAATTTTGATAGATGCTGCCAAATTACTCTCTTTAGCGATTCTTAATGTTTGGTTCCAACAGCAATGTATTAGAGTCTTTATTTCCCTATAGCACTTGCTAACAGAGTATGTTGCCAAGCATTTAGATTTTATTCCCAAATACGACAAAAATGCTATGTCACTATAGTGTTAACATTAATTTTTCTTATTAGAAATTGGATTGAGCATCTTTTCATTTTTTTAAGACCAATATGTATTTCCCTTTCTGTTCATAACCATTACTAGTTTTTAGAAATTGCACTGTTAGTTTTTTTCTTATAAATATCTAGGAATCCTTTTCATAAATTCAAGAGATTGATTCTTTGAATGCAATGTGATCTGAACATTTTTTTTAGCTTTTCATTTTTAAAAATAGACTTTACTTTTTGAAACAGTTTTAGATTACAGAGAAATTAAGAAGATAGTACAGAGAGTTCTTGGGTGTCTTGCATCTAATTTCCCTTATTAATATCATGCATTAATATGTCACATTATTATAATTAATGAACTAATATTAATATATTATTATTATTAACTAAAGGCCATATATTCTTCAAATTTCTTTAGTTATTACCTAATGAGTTTTTTGTTTGTTTTGTCTTTGCTTTTCTTTTTCAGGATCCTATCCAAACTACCATGTTACATTTAGTCATCAGGTCTCCTTAAGCTCTGTCTTCATTCAGGCTGCTATAAGTTAATACCGTAGACTGGTGCTTAACCAACATACATTTATTTCTCATAGTTCTGGAGGTTAGAAGCCCAAGATGAGGGTGCCAATATAGTGAGTTTCTTGATGAGAGCCCTATCCTGTCATATTCCTACACGGCTTTCCTTGGTATGTGCAGTCAGAGACAGAGAGCGCCTCTCTCTTCTTATTTTTTAAGGGTGTTTATCCCATCATGGGGGTCCACCCTCATGACTACATCTAAAATTAATTACTTCCCAAAGGTCCCGTCTCCAAATACCATCACATTGTGGATTAAGCCTTCAACATGTGAATTTGGGGGGACATAGTCCATAGCAGGTTTTCCTGAGTATGAAAGTTTGTCAGATTTTCCTTGATTTTGTTGACCTTGTCAGTTTTCAGAAGTACTATTCAGATACTTTGTAGAATGCCATTTTATTGGCATTTATCTGATTTCTTTTTTTTTTAATGATTAGATTGAGCTTATGAGTTTTTAGAGGAAAACCATGGATGTGAAGTACCATTTTCATCAGATATATCAACATATCATAACTGTCACATGATTTATTATTGTTGATGTTGACTTTGGTTACCTGGCCAAGGTAGTGTCTACAGGTTTTTTTCATTATAAAATAGCTCTCTAACCCCACTCCCTTTCCATACTGTTTCATTTGAAGAAAGCTACTATGCCTAGGCCGTACTTAAGCATGGGAAGTTACAATCCCCCTACTCAGGGAAAGGAGTATCTGTGTAAATTACTTAGTATTGTTCTTCATGAGAGATATATTTATTATCTTCCCTTTATTTATTCATTTATTTATATCAGTATGGAATCATAGGGTTTTTGTTGTTGTTGTTCTTGTTTTTTTCTGTTTTGTTTGTACTTGGATTAACATAATAGTATTTTATACATTTTGTTGCCCAGGAAGGCTTTGCCATTAGGAGTTCTTTTGTTTGATTCCTGTGGGGTTTTTTTGACATAACTCCATAATGTCTGGTTTTTTTGAGTACTTCCTCACTTTCTAGCAATAACAAAATGTTCTAAGGCTTATCTTGTATATTTACTGCCCCAGTCCTAGAATCAACCATTTCTTCAAAGAATCTTGGTTCCTTCTCTTGTAGAATAATGTTAGAAACCAAGGTCTGGTCACTATGTGTGCTTTTGCTAGGGTGATATTATTGTCTTCAGGCCTTCTCAGGGCACAGAACGAGAAAATGTTTATATGCATGTATGCTATCTCTCTCTCGCTCTCTCTCTCGCATGCGTGCACGTGTGTGTGTGTGTGTGTGTGTGTGTGTGTGTGTGATTTCTATATGTAACCATTCGTATCCATATTAATTAAACATGAGTTCATACAGGTGTCTCCAATTCTAATCCTTCACCATATGGATCATTCTAGCCCCCTCCCCTTGATTAACTATAAATTCCCACTCCAACAGTGAAAAGCTTGTCTTCCACAAACTGCCATCCATTTACTCTATTATTCAATTCCAATGTATGTATAGAAGTATGAAAAGTGGTCCATAAGGACTAACATATATTGCTTATGCATAGTTCTTTTGCGTTAAGTTGCGTAGATTCATTTCCAGATATACTTAGGTCAACACTTTTCCTCATCTCCTTTAGTGAGGTTGTTCCACACATTTGTAATACAGTAGATTCTCTTGTCCTGATCGGCCTTCGTTCCTGGGGTTCCCCAACCTCCTAAATGGTTTTGTTTTTAATTTGCATACATTAAGATTCACCTTTTAATTTGCATACATTAATATTCACACTTTAAAGTTTGATGGGTTTTGACAAATACATAATTTCATATCCAACATTACAATATTAAGCAAAATATCATTAAAACATTTTATCCCCCAAAAACTTCATGAGCTTCACCTGTTTATTCTCCTCCCCAAAATCCCTAGAAACCACTGGTCTTTTTACCCTCTATATAGTTTTACATTTTCCAGAAGGTTATATAATTGGAATCATATAGCATATAGCTTTTTTAGACTGGCTTCCTTATTTCGCAATACACATTTAAAGTCCATCCATGCTTTTCCATAGCCTACTGGCTCACTTCTGTGTTACTGCTGGATAATGTTCCATTGTATGGATCCATCCAGTCTGTTTAACTGTTCACCTATTGAAGGACATCTTGGTTGATTTGTTTATGGTGATTATGAATAAAGCTGTTATAAACATTTGTGTAGAGGTTTTCATGTAGACATAAGTTTTCAAATAATTTGTGTAAATACCTGGGAGAATGACTGCTCAATCATATGGCAAGTGTTTTGTAAGAAAATGGCAAACTATCTTCCAAAGCGACTGTATCATTTTGTGTTTCCATCAGCAATGGAAGGAGTAGCTCCAAAACCTTGCTAGCATTTGGCACTGTCAATTTACTTATTTATTTTTTATTTTGGACACTCTAGTAAGTGTGTAGTTTAATATGGCTATTGTTGTGATTTGGAATTCCTTATCATAAATGGTATTGAACATCTTTTCATGTTTGTCATTGCTGTATCTTCTTTGGTGAAGTGTCTGTTTAGATCTTTTGCCCATTTTAAAAATTGGGTTGTTATTGAGTTTTAAGAGTTCTTCATATATTTGTATAACATTATCGGATATTGTTCTACAGATATTTTCTCCCAGTTGGTGGCTTTTCTCTTCGTTTCTGTAAGGATCTCTTACCAAGCAGTTTTTAATTTCATTAAAGTCTAATTTTTCAGTTTTGTGTTTGTGGACCATACTTGCTATGTTGTGGTTAAAAACCAAACACAAGTTTAACCAAATTTTCTCCTGTTTTCTTCTAAAAGGTATATCAGTTTGCATTTTACATTTATGTCTGTAATTATTTTGAGTTGATTTGATTTTTAGTGTTTCCTTTTGATTCTCTCTTAGCATTTCCATTTCCTTATTTACATTACCCATTTGTTCTTATATATTGCAAACTCTTTCCATTAGAGCTCTTAACATATTAATCATAATCTTTTAAATTCCGTGTCTGGGGATGCCTGGGTGGCTTAAGCCTCTGCCTTCAGCTCAGGTCATGATCCTGGGGTCCTGAGATATAACCTTATGATAGGCATCCACTCAGTGGGAAGCCTGCTTCTCCCTCTCCCTCTGACCCTAACCCCTGCTCCTGCTCTCATTTGTACTCTCTGTCAAATGAATAAAAAAAAAAATCTTTAAAAAATTTTCTGTCTGATAATCCCTAAATCCCTAAATCTGTCAGGTCTGATTTTTTTCCTCAGACCGCATTTTTTTTGTCTTTTTGCATTTCTTGCAATATTTTGTTGAAAAGCAGACATGATATATTGAGTAACAGGAACTAAGCTAATTGGGCCTTTAGTGTAGCATGTTAATCTGGCTAGCAGTTGGGTTGTTTCTAATGTTTGCTGTGGTTATAGCTGCCAGAAGCTTCAGATGCCCTTAGTATCCTTGTTTTGGTCTCTCCTATTGTTTCTGGGTTTCCAAAAGAAATCCTCCTTAAATGTAATCTGGCTTTGTAGGTCTTTCAGTTGTAATCCACTGTTGATACAAAGTAAATATGGCAGAGAGGAAGCTTTCTGTGGTATTACGACTTAAATCTGCCTTTTCCTGGGCCTTTATCAATGGATTGTGACCTTTGCAGCATTTCTTGATCTTTTCTCCCCTTTAGGTGAGAAAAGAAGGCTGGAGTAGAGTAAATGCCCTCCCTTTCCCTCAGACGAGATAAGGCTCTGCTAAAGTCTTTTCCCCTGAAGAGAAGGACTTTGTTATGGAGATTGCTCTGGGTATATTTTAATGTTTTCTTTCCATTCCTGCAGAAAACCTGAGGAAATTTTTCTTGGCTTTTCTTTCATAATCTTACGGAGTTCTGGAGATAAAACACACAAAAGCATTGGGATCTTTCCAAAACTGTGTCCGCCCGCTCAGAAATTTCTTGCACTCATACTAATCCACACTCAGCCTTCAACAATTTGTCAAATAATTTGTTTTCTTATTAATTTCTTATTAGATTATTATGACTCCAGCCACTTCTCTTCCATGTAAGCTATCCTCAGCTGTTATTCTTCAGATGTCTAGGTGGCAGTCAGCAACCTCTTTCTTTTAAGGGTCCAAACATAGTCATCCATGTTATTTTTTCACTTTTCCTTAATTGTAAGGGTGAGGGTGACAACTTATAAAACATATCTGAGCTAAAACCAAAAGTCCTATCATTTTTTTTTTTTGACTATTTAGTGTTTGGGGTTTTGTTTGTTTGTTTGTTTGTTGTTGTTGTTCTGCCATGTAAAAATTTCAGAGGTCTATGAAATGCTACAGCAAATCCCAAACCACTTTAATTATTGAGATTGTGTAAAATATTTGAATATATAGTAGGGTTGCCCCCACTTTTTTTTTTATCAGTTATCTATTCCCATATAGAAAATTAGCCCCTAAACATATTGACTTAAAGCAATAAACATATTTGCTTGTCATTGTTGTTATTGTTTTTAATCTCCCATAATTTCTATGGGTCAGAAATTCTGCAGCAATTTAGTTGACTCAGAGTCTTAAAAGATTTCATTCAAGGTGTCATCCAGTATTGCAGTCATCTTAAGGTGTGATTAAAGCTGAAGTGTCTGTATTCGTTCGGGTGGGTTCTCATAGAAGTGGAAGTTAGTGGAGCTATCATTCAGTTCTTCCCCACCAGCACTTCTCTGCTGGGGCTGCCTGAGCGGTTTTACAACCTGGGGGCTGACTTGCCCAGGAAATAGTGATCCTGGAGAGAGCAAGCAGGAAGTAGCCGTCTTTGGATGTGACACATCATTGTACCTGTATATTCAATTGATAGTACAGGTCAGCCATATTCAGTGTGGGAGAGGACTTCATAACAGTGTGAATATCAATATATAAGTGTGGTGCCTAAATGGGGTTCGCCTGATCAGATGGGGGCCCCCAAATGTTGGTCGATGACCTGGTGGAAGCCCTTGCCACAGGAGGTGAGAGAATTCACCTGAGGCAGAACAAAGGCGAGAGAAGGAGAGAGTTTACTGAACACACCACAAGGGAGCAGGGGGCAGGACGGCAGAGGAGAGGCTGCATGCAACAAGGTAGTGGGTGGGGGCTGTTTTGAAAGGGGAAAGATGAGGTATGACACAAATGGAATGTTTTCTTTTTTGGTAACTGTGCCTAGTTGTAAGTAGCCCATTGTTCAGTTAGGGCCTGTGGATATTTTGAGGTGGGCTGCCCAATGGGCCTGTCTGTATCAGCCAGGTGGTCACTGTGGCCTTTGCTACATTCTATCGCTCAAGCCTGTTTGCCTAAAAGTGGCCTCTACAATAAGGATCATTGAGAGCTGTATTGAAGGTGGCCTATGACATCTTCCTTCAGTTGTCATCTTCAGAATATAATTATTTTTGCTGATTTAATACTTGGCGTGAAATTTAGATTCAGGTAATTCAGATTTGTGTATGTTTGGTGACTAATATTTAAATTAAATATTGAAATTAAATTAAATTTAAAAATTAACTAAGGAAGAATTGACATCTTCATAAAGTTGGGTGGGATACAAGAATATGACTTTCAGTTTGTTCAAATGTACATTTATGCCTTCCATGTTTTAATATTTTCTTCACGGAAGTTATCTGTATATCTTATCTTGTTCACTGTGTTGTAGGAATATTATGTTTTTGTGGCCATTTTAATAGGTTTGTACCTTACAGTATACCTTTTGATAATGATTTTGTGTGATAAGATTGCTTTTGATTTCTGTATATTTTGTTCCCTAATAATTTATCACATTATTTTGTTATTTATAGTAGTTGAGTAGTTTATTCTCTGGTACATTCCAAGCATAGTGTTAACATATGCAAATAATAAAAGTATTATGTCTTTATTCAAGTTTTCATAACTTTAATATCGTTCTTTTCTTTGATTTTTTGTCTAATATCCCCAGTTCAGTGCTCAATTGTAGCAATGCTTATGAGTATCCCTTGCATTGTATGAAACCCTGCCTTTGTGGCTAACATGATGTTAAATATATCGACTGATTCCTATTTTATTCAATATTTTTAGCAAGAGTACCTTTGAATTTTGTCCACTGTCTTTGTACCATTTATGGAGATGATAAGATTTTTCTCTTTATGTCTGTTAATCTGATTAATTACTTTAATAGACTTCTTAATACTGAGCTGATCTTGCTTTATAGAAATAAACTGCACTTAATTATGATAATAAACCTTATAGTGTGCTACTGGATAATAGTTGGGAAATTTGCATTAATATTTATAAGTGAAATTGACTTGTCATTTTATTGCTATGGACTCAAAATTTTTAATTATTAATTCATCTTTTCAAGCAACATTTTAAAATTGTTATGGATTTTTAATTTATCAGTTTGTTTTTTGGTTAGTAGTTTTTATACCTTAATAATTTTTTTTTGCCAATTCTAAACTTGCAAAATATTCTCCTATGCTTATTTCTAAAAACCTTATAGCTTTAGCTTTAATATGTAGTGTGTGCTCCATCTCAAATTAATTTTTGTGTAAAGTATAGTACATGTTGATATGAAATACTAAGATACATAATATTTATATTATATATAATATATAAGATACATAATATGTATATTATCTATAAAATATATAATATGTACATTATATATTATATAGATAGTATATATAAATCTTCCAATTTTGTTCTGTTTTCCCAAGATTGTTTTAGCTATCCTAGATCCTTTCCTTTTCTTTTTCTTTTTTTTTTTAAAGATTTTATTTATTTATTTGACAGAGAGAGAGAGAAATCATAAGTAGGCAGAGAGGCAGGCAGAGAAAGAGGGGGAAGCAGGCTCCCTGCTGAGCAGAGAGCCCGCTGTGGGGCTTGATCCCAGGACCCTGAGATCATGACCTGAACTGAAGGCAGAGGCTTTAACCCACTGAGCCACCCAGGCGCCCCTCCTGTTCTTTTTCTTAAATTTTTTTTTAATTTATTCATTTGAGAGAGATACAGAGGCAGACAGAGAACAGGCAGGGGGAGAGAGAGAGGGACAGGGAGAAGCAGACTCCCCACTGAACTGGGAGCCCAACATGGAACTTGTTCCCAGGACCTGGAGATCATGACCTGAGCCAAAGGCAGATGCTTAACCATCTGAGCCACTCAGGTGCCCCCCTTTCCATTTCTATATAAATTTTAGAATCAGCTTCTTTTTCCACCAAAACAAAAAAGGTTAAAAAAGCAGCCTATTACTATTTAGAGTAGTAGTGAGATTGCACTTTATCTATGGATCAACCTGGGGAAAATTAACATCTGGACAATATTGAGTCTTTAAATCTATAAGGGTAGTATATCTGTTCATGTATGTAGGTCTTCTTTAATTATGCTCAGCAATGTTCATAGTTTTCATTGTTGAATTTTTGTCCAGCTTTCATTATATTCATTCCTAACTTTCTTTTGTAAATGGATTTGATGCTAATAAATGGTATTTTTTAAATGTTTATATTCCAGTTTTAACCTACAAAAAACACAATTTGGTTTTTTATATTGACCTTGTATAGACTTTGCTAAATTCACTTAATAACTTTACATGCCTTAAGATTTTCTATATATAGATCAAATCATCTCTGAATACAAAGTTTTACTACTTCTTTCCCAAATTTTTACTTTTTTTTTTAAACTTGTTGCTTTGGCTGGGAACTCCAGTACAATGTGGAATAGAAACAATGAGAGTGAATATTTGGTCTTGTTTCCAATCTTCTGGAGAAGTATAAAATATTTTATCAGTAACTATTATGTTAGCTGTAGATTTGTCAGTGGTGTCCTCATAGATTAAGTAAAAAAATGTCAAATTTTTTTTAAAGATTTTATTTATTTATTTTGACAGAGAGAAAGAGATGACAAGTAGGCAGAGAGGCAGGCAGAGGGGGAGGGGGAATCGGGCTCCCTGCTGAGCAGAGAGCCCAATGCAGGGCTCCATCCCGGGACCCTGAGATCATGACCTGATCCCAAGGCAGAGGCTTAACCCACTGAGCCACCCAGAGCCCCCTTAAATTTTTTTTTTAAGAATTAATGTAAAATTTTGTCAGATGCCTTTTCTGCTATTTAGATCATCATATAATTTTTAAACTTTTATTCTGATAATGTGATGAATTGTACCAGTTGTTTTCCAAGTTCTAAAGCAACTTTTGATCCCTCCATTAATCCCTGTATTCTCATGATGTATTATTTATTTTATGTATTGCTGGATATGATTTACTATCATTTTGTTGAGGATTTTTAAATAAATGTTATGAGACATATTGATATATAATGTTTCTTTGTGGAAATATCCTTGCTAGATTTTGATATCTGAGTTAGTCTGGTCTCAAAAAAATAGTTGGAAAATAGTCCTTTCTCTATTTCCTGAAAGAATTT
This sequence comes from Procyon lotor, assembly GCA_028646535.1. Taxonomy (NCBI): domain Eukaryota; kingdom Metazoa; phylum Chordata; class Mammalia; order Carnivora; family Procyonidae; genus Procyon; species Procyon lotor. The sequence goes on from CM053603.1 coordinate 99,530,970, forward strand.
GTGTAATATTGATTTTAATTTCACCTTATATGTTTGATAAAATTCATCAGTCAAGTCACCTTGGCCTAGAGTTTACTTTTGGAAAGATTTTTAATTACAGTTTCAATATCTTCAGCATGTATAAGGATCTCAGATTTTCTCTTTTTCTCTCCCTTGTATTGGTTTTCAATTGCATTTTCTAAGATACTTGTCCATTTTCTTTACATTCTTAAATTTATTGGAAAAAGTTTATATAATGTCTCATAATTCTTCCTTCAATATGTGTAGAATGTTACCTCTTTCCATTCTGATACTAGTAAATCTCTCCTCCTCCACCCCCTCATATTTCCTCCCCCTCCCTCTCCCTCTTCTCCCACTTCCCTTCTCCCCATATTCCTCCTGTTCCTCTTCCCCTTCCTTTTCCAGTTTTTCTATTTATTTGCCAGTTTTATTAATCTTTTAATGGATATATATATATATATATATATATTTTTTTTTAAAGATTTTATTTATTTGACAGAGAGAAACACAGCTAGAGAGAGAACACAAGCAGAGGGAATGGTAGCGGGAGAAGCAGGCTCCCTGCCGCGCAGAGAGCCCTATGTGGGGCTCCATCCCAGGACCCTGGGATCATGACCTGAGCAGAAGGCAAAGGCTTAACGACTGAGCCACCCAGGCGCCCCTAATGGATATATTTTGACGTTATTAATTTTCTCGATGGTTTGTTTTGTGTTGCACTGATTTCTACTTTATTCTTGCCTTTTTATGTGCTGTCATGTGTTTTAATTATCATTCTGTTGAGCATAAATACAAATTTATTTCTTGTCTTTTTTTTATTTCTTCTTATTTAAAAGTACCTTGCAGAAATCACGCCCTTTGGGGATTTCTTTCTTGTTTTTCTTGATTTCTAATTTAATTCTGTTGTGATCAGAGAACATACTTTGTATATTTAAGAACAGTGAAATTTATCGAGATTCATTTTATGGTTCACTATATGGTTGCTCTTTGTGGGTATTTTTTTTTTTTTAAAGAAAGATTTTATTTATTTATTTTAGAAAACAAAAGAATATGAGTAGGATGAGGAGAAGATGAGGAGGGAGAGAGGGAGGAAGAGGGGGAGGCAGAGAATCTCTAGTGGACTGCTTGTTGAGCACAGAGCGCCATGCAGGGCTTGATCTCACAACTCTGAGATCATGATCTGAGTGGAAACCAAGAGACAAATGCTTAACTGACTGAGCCATCCAGGCACCCCCCCGCTTTGTGAGTGTTCTATCTGCACTTGAAAATAGTATGTATTCTTCTGCTGTTGGGTGGGATATTTTATATATACTATCTTTATAATAAGTGGTTTGATAGTTTTTAATCACATTTTCAATATCTTTACTGATTTTTTGGTCTCTGTTATCTACTGAGAGAGGGAGGTTAAAAATATCCAAGATTATTGGGGCACCTCGTGGTTTCAGATCAGGTTATGATAAGGTTATAATCTCATGAGTCCTGGGATGATGCCCAGCATCAGGCTCAGTTTTCAACAGGGGGCTGCTTGAAAGATTCTCTACCTCTGCTCCCCCAAATAAATAAATAAACCTTTAAAAAATATCTTAAATTATGGATTTGTTTATTTCTGCCTTCAGTTCTGTCTTCAGTTCAATTTTTGCTGAATATATATTAAAGTGCTGTAATTAAGATTTAAATATTCAGGATTGTTATTTATTCTTGGTGAATTGAACTTTTATTATTATGCAAAGGAATCTTCTCCATTAATAACCTTTCCTTTGAGTTTACTTTGTTTTATTATAACCAAAGTGGGATATTTATGTTTATTGCTTACATAATATATCTCTTTTGCATATTCTTGTATTCTCTGTTATCTAAGTTTTAATATTGTTAGTCATATCTTGTAAACCATATATAACGGGGTCTTACTTTTTATCTAGTTTGTCAGGCTCTTTTAGAGGTTTAGGCCACTAAATTTAATGTAATTATTGATATGGATGAGGTTGAATTTACCCTCTAGTTGTTTTCTACTTGTCTCATATTTTGTCCTTTTCTTCTTTATGGAAATTGAGCTAAGTGAGTATCATTTAGTATTTCATTCTATCTACTCTACTGACTTGAGCTATTGATATTTTTCTATTGATTAAAAACATGCATCTTGGGGTGCCTGGGTGGCTCAGTGGGGTAAGCGTCTGCCTTCAGCTCAGGTCATGATCTCAGGGTTCTGGGATCAAGCCCTGAATCAAGCGCTCTGCTCAGCAGGGAGCCTGCTTCCCCCTCTCTCTCTGTCTACTTGTGATCTCTCTCTGTCAAAAAAATAAATAAAATATTAAGAAAAAAATAACAAACAACAACAAAAAATGCATCTTTAATTTATCAAAATCTACTTTGAATTGGTTATTATATATGTACATATATAATATAAGGATAATACAAAAATGAGTAATTTTATTTCCCTTTCCTGCCCACCTGCTCTTCTAATCTAAAACACACACACACACACACAGACACAGACACACACACACACACACACCCCTTTTGTTTTGGCAAAAAGGACAACAAATTGAGAAGTCAGTGCGGGACCCAAAGCATTGAATGGGAGCTGTGTGACTAGGAATAAAGAAGTAAAAGCCTTGGTTTCCTCAGGAGGCTACTGCATAGGCAACAACTGCAAGCAACTTATGCAAATAACTTTCCTGAGCAAGCAAACAAAATGGACTTTGTCAAAGAAAAGCAATATATTTTATAATTATAACTTTCTTCTTATTGTCAGAAATACTGATGATAATATATTTGACCCAGGAGATTTTTTTAATTATTATTTTTAAAATTGTGAATATCTTAAATTTATAGTAAAGCCAAAAAAAATTAAAAACATAAGATTACAGTTATTAATGTGCCCATCACTTGGATTTAACACATGGTAAGATTTTTATCATATTTATTTCTGATTGCTTTTCTTTTTTAAAAAATAAAACATCAGATGTATATTAAAGTCTGACCTCCACCCTATTCTTTTCTCTTTCTTCTCACACATATATTCTCTCTTATAATTGGAGTACATCTTTCTGGACGATGGTTAAGAAAGAAAAAAAGGAAAGTGTGTCCTGTAATTATCTATGGTATCTAATTTGATAATAGCGTGATTCAAATAGTTTACATCCTAATTTTTCAGTATATTTAGTCAATTGCTAAGACACACTTTAAAATCTTTCACTGTTTTTGGATTGTAAATTTCTTCCAATTTTGTTCAGTGTTTCAAATATTTAAGTTTATTCTATCAGACCATAGGCGATTATGCTAGATGCATCTTAGTTTTCCTTTTTCTGTTATATGGTAACCTATCCTCAGATTTGAAATAGGGCAAAGTTTTTAATTTAACCTTACCACTAACTTACACATGTTGTGTTTTTTTTTTTAAGAATTTATTTATTGGGGCACCTGGGTGGCTGAGTGGGTTAAAGCCTCTGCCTTCAGCTCAGGTCATGATCTCAGGGTCCTGGGATCGAACCCCACATGGGGCTCTCTGCTCAGCAGGGAGCCTGCTTCCCTCTCTCTCTCTGTCTGCTTCTCTGCCTACTTGTGATCTCTCTCCTCTCTGTCAAATAAATAAATGAAATCTTTAAAAAAAAAAAAAAGAATTTATTTATTTATTTGAGTGGTTGAGGGTTCTGGATATTTTATGTACTAATTTTTTGCATCACACTCAATTACATCATAATTCTTTAAAAAAATGTTTTTATTTTCAGATAAGTAAAGTCCCATAGGAAGTTGTAAAACAAGTATACAGAGAGTTTGTATATACTCTTCATGCTGTTTTCTCCAGTGATAACATCTTGCATAACAAGTGAGGCAGGAAGGAAAAAGAGAAACAGACTCTTTGCTGAGCAGGGAGCCTGACACAGGGCTCAAGCTCCAGGATGCTGGGATCATGACCTGAGCCCAAGTGAGACACTTAACCAACTGAGCCTCCAGCCCCAACTTAGAGATATTATTTAATATATCTGCATTGCAGTTTGATTATATATAAATAGGGGTAATTATATGACCTTTTAATAAAATTGAAGATTAAATGAGTTCATTTTAGTTGTAGTTTGAGGATTAAATGAGTTAATACACATAAAGTATTCAGAATAGTGCTTGGCTTGTGATAAGTACTAATATCTATGAGGGTGAAACAAGATGCTGTCCCTTTTCTATGGTCTCAGAGTTCAGACCGCAGTCCCTAGGGCCAAAAATATTTCAACAGATGCCAGTGGTCCCTCATTCCAAAGTAAGGTGCCAACTCATCTGTACAGGGCATAATAAGAGTTTATTTGACTTTTTAACTAACATTCGATCTTTACTCACCTTGAAATTATATAAAAGAAAAAGTTGTAAAGGCCTACCGGGAATGTCTTTAAAAATTTATCAGGGTGAAAAAAAAAAAAAAATTATCAGGGTGGCTCCATTTCTATTCCTGGAGGGCCTAAAACAGTAGGTAGTAAAAGGAGAATAAATTAAAACAAGAAAATAAAGAAAAAAAGAATCACCCAAGTTTCCACATCACAGATTATTTGATCTAAGATAGGTTGGAGTCAGCAGAAGTAAGAGGCTTTAATTACATGAAAATTTGGAGGTTTTAAATTGGACAGAAATTTTCACTAAGTCGCTGAAAAACCTATGGAAAAATCCTCATTCAGGAGGCAGAAGGAAAAGTCCACAAATTAATATTCAGGAAGAGTAGTGCAAAAGAATGAAGTTGCTTTTCTTCACCTTTGACTGAATCCACTTATCAATAAACCACTGATTACTCTAGGTATGGCCTTGGGTACACAGTCAATTTGTTTAAATATGTCCTGGAAAAATAGGACAGAGTCTTACTGAACTTACACAAATAATTATATCACCTTGCAAAGTAATGAGACTCAGTTAAAGTGTGTATTTCTGAATTCTGAGGAGATAGAATTCAGATACCATTTAGAAATGGTTCATTTCAGTTTACAAGAGTATGGTCTACTAAACTGACGGTTAGAGATAAATAATAAAGTGACTGTGCCTTTTTATATATACATAAAAGAATCTAAATTAATATAATTCTAACAATATTCCAAACAAATAACTACAATAAAATTCTCTTTGTCCATTTATTTAGTCCTCTATTAATTCTTATTTTATTGAATCTCAGGTTAGTAGTGAACTTTCATGGAGTATGTCCACTTCCAGGGTGACAAAGGTCCAGCTGATTCAGTCCATCCATATAGTTTGAAAGTTTTCTAAGCAGTGTGAGCTTAAAACTGTTTACCAAGAGTATATTCTTTGAACTATTGAAGTAACAATAGTTCAGAAATCAGGCATAATCTTTTTCATGAGGTGCTAAAACTGTCTTTATTGACAACACTAATGCTAGTTTGCAAGTTATGAATAGCAGAGGCTTCTGGCAAATATCAGGTAAGAAAAACCTATTTGTTAATGAGACTCTTCATTTATTATAATAACCAATAATATCAGAATGGAGAAAAGTAAAATTCTCTATTGGGGTATAGTAAATAACTATTTTATAAGAGTTTGATCAATATTTTAAATGAAAGACAAGAATATTTTATGGACAGTGAAGTCATTAGCAAAACTGCAGGGCCTTCTCAAAAAGAATACAATTCCTGAAATATTAACATTAATAACAGTTTTCCTATAAACTTAGGGGAAAGTTTACTTAGGATACCTGGGAATATCTCTTCTGCTTTGATAGTTCTTCCCAGGCAGTTCTTACAATGGCAATGGTACTGAGCTAATAAAGATATATAGAGCCTGCTAAAAAACCTATCATTCTAGAACCCACCTCTTTTTTATAAGGGAAATAACAATTTTTGTGATTTTCCTGGGGTCTTCTGTGAAAATTGACTTGTTTTAGCTGTAAAAGAGAAACAGGAAATTTTATTTTTAGCTGTAACTTAGGATCTGATCTTGGGAAAGCAAAATTAAAACAATTGTCAAATGATATGATGTCTTTAATTAAGTTAAGATCTTAAGTGCCCGAGACTATGCTTATTTATGTTTTTAAGCAAAGTGATGAAATGTTTTAAAATAAACATAGATGAAAGTTACAATATTGTAAGGAACTCTAGTCTTTTTTTTTTTTTTAAGGATTCTATTTATTTATTTGACAGAGAGAGATCACAAGTAGACAGAGAGGCAGGCGGGGGGGGGGGGGGGGGGGGGGGGGGGGGGGGGAGGCAGGCTCCCTGCTGAGCAGAGAGCCTGATGTGGGGCTGGATCCCAGGACCCTGAGATCATGACCTGAGCCTGAAGGCAGAGGCTAACCCATTGAGCCACCCAGGTGCCCCAGGAACTCTAGTCTTTCACAAAAGAGAAATCTTTGTTTTATTTTAAGTAATTAAGGACATGGTAAAATTAACATGACATAGAGAAAATTATTCTAGAGAGATCTGAAAACTCATGTCTATATGGGTAAATTACACAGAAGGTAAAGAGTAATTTTTACCATTCTATGTTAATAACTCTGAGACCACTTTATCATTTTAACAGAAGTAAAGTCAAATATATTATTTGGGAGTAAAGACTATAAGCTTTTTTTCCCCCTTATGAATAAACTCATGAAAGCAGGGCATTCTTTGGCAAAATTTTAACACAATTCAGTGCTTCTTTTCAGACCTTAACACGTGCAGATATTTTAAACCAAGGCAAATAGAAATTCTCCTTCTGCAAACTACGACCTTTTACAGCCATTCCAGTTTTGTGTTTTACTGTCCCCTTTCACATTCTAAAATTGAAGACAATTTAAGATGAAAGTACTATCTTTTTATCTTGATGAACTAAAACACATTCCATTATCTTGTCTACACATTCATGTCACTGTCATCATTGTCCCAAGTGTAGTTTCACCACCTGCAGTAATTACAACTTTTAACCAAAGTAACTAATTTCTATTTCACACAGCAAACTGAGAAGTTGATAATTGAGATTGCTCATATATAAGCATTTTGCTAGACCACTAACACTGACTCGATGAAGTCATACAGGTCAACTGACACCATTTTAAAGTTGCAAACATGAACTCACTCATTATCATAACCCAAAGATACACATATAAAACTTTATACATACTTTATGGTATGTAAAAATAAGAAAAAAGTGTGTACATTTAAAATGATTCCTAATCAGTACTTCAGCATTTAATCATACTCCGAAATTAAGATCTCAATAATTACCCATAGTGTTAAGTTGCCTAAGAATCTTGAAATTTATGGTTAGTCTGACATAGTACAAGTATAATTAGTTACAAAAACATTTGTCATAATTCTGATTCAGTTTAGTTGAATACAAATATACTTTTTATTATCTTAAACTTTATGTAGGAATAATATTCATTTATTTAATCAATAACCCAACATAAGTTTAGAAAGTTCAGATAAACTAGTTTGTTCATGAAAAAAACAAATCCACATCTTTCAAAAATAAAACAAATATTTACATTATACCCATAGTAATAAACCCAAGCCAAGACATAGAGATATTTATATTTTTAAAGTATCAAATGAGCCTGATTTGTCCAAAAAATCACTTTAACTGCATGAATTTGGATTTTTAAATATTTCTGAGATAGAAGTTTCCATAAAAAGATTTTTTTCATACGATGTGCTGTCTGACATCCTTAAAGTATTAGGAGCTCATTTTCCTTATTTTCTGCAAATTTTAGCAATATTAGACTTATGTAGAAGTATATCTATGTTCATAAAACATATAAAACAGAATAGAGCTACTTTAAGAAACATAATCATCCAATTTATTAATGCCCTCTGGTGGTAGGAAAAGATGTCACTCTCACACCAGGAAAGATAAAAGCTTTTCTGAATTACAGAGAGCTTATAGGTTTAGTTCTGCAACATCCATCACAGGTAAGAGGTATACCATAAACAAAACCTACCAGTTCAGATATCAAAAAGCCATTTCCCTCTCCAGTGGGTACAGAGATTTGAGTTCATAAGCAGATAACAACAACAAAAAAATAAGACTAGCAAAACATTCTTTGTCATTTCTCACCAAACAGAAAATAGATCACCATCATCCATCTGACAAGAGATGTTCAGATGATCAAACCATAAAACCAAATTCCCAATTACTACAGCCATCGATGAGAACAACTTTATCAGCTCTGAAGGTTGGACACAAAAGCACGAGGCAGGAAAAATTGAAAAGCACCCCTAGAGCATCGGGAAATATAAAGTTCTGTGTTTCACTCTGAGAGTCAAAAAAGACTTCCTGGGCTTTAACAGCCCATGAGGTACACTTTTCTGGCAACAGTTTTTCTTGACATCATCAGGAAAGTCCACTTGGGCATCACTGTAAATGACCTCCACAATTGTTAAAGATTAAAAAAAAAAAAAAAAAAACCCACATTGTTCTCATGCAAATATAAACATTTGTGTAATATTTATTCAATTCAATGGTTAATGAGGGAACCCACCCCATAATAAAGACATACAAAGGAGTGTTTTTCAGAAGCTAAGATTTTTACCATGATTGCTGGTTTTGACTGAAACTGGTTAATACCTGTAACCTTAAGCTTTGGGGAGATATTTAACAGAAAAAATTATTTGCATTTCTACCAGTCAAAAATTCACATTAACCCTGGACCCTTTGGAGTTGTAAGAGAGCCCTGTCAATAGAAAGTCTGGAAAGTCAAGCCTAGTACTGCACTGTAGAACACAGTAATCTCCATGGTCTATCTGTCTTGTCTATCTCCATATTTTACGTGATTTTCTTCACCAGGGTCTTTCTATTTCAAATTGTTCCTTTTCCATTATTCATTTTCTTGTTTATCTTAATCTCACTGAGGGTAGCAATTAGACATTTTATCTTTGTACTCTTGGTGTCACTTATTTTCATTTTTATCCTTCACATTAATTTTATTGATTTTTTTTTTCTCCAGTATCCAATTATCCTTGATTCTTCATTCACACTGATGGGTAAAATGTCTTGATTTGTATAGGGGACCAGCAATTTTCACTGTGACTTTAGGAGTTATCTCTTTAATAGGCTTTATTTTTTCATGGGATGGTGATTTTATATTCTTGTGTAGGTGAATTGCACATTTTTGTAATTAGGGTTTCCTATAGAATGAATGGACAGCAAAAGGATAATTAAGGTACTGACACTCACCATTTCCAAATTAAAAGGAATTTGTAAGATAGTTTTCTTTAATGTCATTCTCCCTAGGATGCATCACTTCCTTGTTTTAGGATTTTTTTTTTTTCTTTTTCTTCTCTTTTTTTTGCAGATATTTAAGTAACTTAGTTCTTTTTTTTTTTAAGATTTTACTTACTTATTTGAGAGAGAGAGAACGAGCAGGAGGAAAGAGAGGGAGAAGCAGACCCTCACTGAGCAAAGCCCAAGTTGGGACTCAATCCCAGGACCCCGAGATCATAACCTTAGCTGAAGGCAGATGCTTAACCAACTAGGCCACCCATGCACCCCTAAGTAGTTTAGTTCTCTTCTGCTTTTCCCTCTTGTCTGTGAGCTCTAACCAGGAGTCCTCCAAAGATGGAGTCCTCCTTCTATAAGTTTGGCTTTAAGGCAAAAAATCCACTCCTTCCTTTTGGTGGTTGAGTAAGGGAACAGGGCCAAAACTCACCTTGATCAGCTGTTCTGAGTGCTGTTATTCCTCAGCCTCCTGCTATGTGTATTTGTTGATTCTGAGGTTGTAGCATCCCCAGAGCTTTCTTGGAACTGATAGTACATTACTCGTTTTTCTTAAACTAAAATTTTACTATCATGATTTCTCTACCATCCATATATATATGTCTTTTATCTGTCAGGTCCTCTAACGGTAATTCTCCTTTTCCCAGTGCTATTGTGATTTCATTATTTTTTAACTTACTATTTTTATAATACGTTTTTGTCATTTTAAATTAAAAACTTAGAATGGAGAGTAGGAAACACTTGTGCTTAGTCTGAACTTTCAACCAGAATTTAATCGGCTATACCCTAACACTTATTTTTATTTTGACTAGGCTATATTAATTACATGGAAATAAACTTATTAAATGTACAGTTGAATAATAGAAACACATGTTTTGTAATAATATATCATTTTCATTGCATGCAAATCTTTGAAATATGATATGTTAACAGTGTTGGGAGGAAAATGTTTCCCTCTCTCTATTTAGGTCCTGTTTGGGGATCTGCAAATTAACTGTCAATAAGGAGATAAAAAGGAGAAAAGACAAAGTTTTTTTAAAGTTGTATGTGGTAGTTGCTTAGTAACTTACTGAATATCTAGAAAGAAAGATTTATGTATCAAAATTAAGAAAAATGGAGAGGAGGAATTAGGGCTTCAATGGGAAAGCATAGAAGGTTCTATTGGTTTTTTTTTTTTTTTAATGCTAGTGGTAGATTGTCTCCATGTGGGCTAAATTCATAGGACACTCGCCCTGAAGGAAGATAAAGACAGGTGTGCTTTCAAGAGGCTCTGCTTTAGTGAGATAAATGAAGTTCAGATTAAGATTTCTTTCTGCATCTCCTATAGCTCAAATGTTTTCTCCTTACAATGATTTTATACCAACTTCTAGAGTCCAAGTGAGTCTCTACATTTTTGCTATTTGAAACTTCTCTAGAAGTTACACATGAGTGCGCACATGTATGCACACGCACACACACACCTAAGCTATACTGATTGGTGCAGACAGATTTAGGTTGAAAATCGTGAGCTAAGGAATCTGCAAAGGGGAAAACAAGCACGGATTAAAACGAGGATGAATAAACAGAAAAGGAGAAATTCAAGGAAACTGCCTCACATCACACTGAACCAGTCTCTCAGTCCTGGGAATAGGTAGATCAGTCTAGTGTAATGGTTGTGTCTCATTTAAGCAGGTGGTGATGCAGGTGGGAGCGTGGTGCACATAAAAGTTAGGCTTCTATATGGTGGGAACAATCAAGCATCGCCTCATAAAGTCCATCTTAGTTTCTTAAAACTATCTGGTTACATCTGATTCTATGCACATCATTCTCAAATATGACATTCCAGTTAAATCCTTGATAATATGATCAATTTTCCCAAGTGTGCCCTGTTACAAGGAGAACAGATTCTCATTGAATTTATGCAAATAACTATATTGCTATGTAAGAATACTTAATGAGAGTTTCTGAATTCTAGAGGGATCAGGCAAGGAAAAAAGATAAATGTTTCGTTTCTGTTTATAAAAGTATAATCTACTAAATTTCTTTAAGTTATGGATAGCTTAAGGTGAAAGAGAAAAGGTTCCTTAAATCTGAAAGATGAAACATGAAAGAACCAGCAACGTTTCCCAAAAAAAGTTCATGAAAAATTGCAGTGATCATTTATCACTTCATTTAATTCTGTGTAATTAATTCTTGTACCACTTGGTCTTGAGTTAGTAGTTTCACAAACCCATCAGCTTCACCACCAGAGTTTTAGAAATCCTTAGTTGGTCCAGGATAGGGTTGAAAAGTTATTAATGTTATCAGAATCTTCTACCTAAGAGTACCTGTCTTAGTCCTTTCCATGGGTTTCTGGGTCCCTTTTGTTGAAGATGAAGCCTTCTGGTTTACAGTTAATTGCAAAGCTTTTAGGAAGGCATCAGAGTAAAACAATAACTACCTGTGGCTAACAAGAGATTTAGAATAGCTGTGGCTAAGATCAGAAGAGAGTTTATTAAAATATTGTAGTTGACAAGGAAATTTAGTTGTTTCTATGACATACAACGTTTTAAATAAGTGGAGTTATGAATGATAACATTGTACCTTTGTTTTCTACTATCACACAAACCAGCATTAACAATATATTGTAGATAGTAAAGGTATTGAAGAATTTCTAGAAATTTTATATCATTCCCGAAATATTTATATTGATAATGTCTACCCGTACAAAGGAAGGTTAAGCATCTCTTCTTTTTTGACAATACTTTTCATGATTTTTATGCCAGTCAACATATAAATAAACCTTACTATATATTAATATTTATTTAGAAAAACAAACACCATTGGCTTTCCTGGGGCTCTAGATGCAGATGGCAAATCATGAGACTTCTTGGCCTCCACAATTGCATAAGCCACAATTGCATATTCCTTACAATAAATCTGATAGATACATACAGAGTTACATACAGAGGTAGAGATAAATATCTTCTATTGCTTCTGTTTCCTCTGGAGAACCCTGACTAATACTCTTTTTTATACAATTTTTTTTTCTTTCACCCTTACTATTTATAATATATAGTATGTAATACTATATACACATACAATATACATATATTAATTATAATTTTTAACCATTAGTAACCTTTATTTTACAGAGAAAACTAGAAAGTAAAAAATTATGAATCACTTGTCATAGACCAACTTTCTTATATTAGCAAATTTTATGAAAGTATCATTTCACAATTTCTAGAAGCATATGCTTCTTTATAGTATATTTTTTCAATGTGAGAGAATATGTTTACTAACTGACCCAAATATCCTTAGTCTCTCATTCAGAAGAGTAAAAAAAAAGTAGAAGTAAAAAAAAAAGTAGAAGTAAAAAAAAAAAGAAGTAAAAAAAATACTTGAACTTATGTTTGGTAACTAATTTCAGTATTTTTCTCATTTAGAAATACCCAGGTATTTATTATTAATTACTGTAGAGTAACTCTAAGGTTTCAAGTTACCAAAGGATTTTGGAAACTACTTTTAGGCAGACATATAAAACAAAATTATTGTTGAAATACAGTTTGTGAGAACAATGACTCAATTTGATTACATTCAGAAATGTGAGTTTTATATATATATTTTTTAAGACTTTATTTATTTATTTGACAGAGAGAGTGAGAGAGCACAAGCAGGGGGAGCAATAGAAGGAGAGGGAGAAGCAGGCTCCCTGAGGAGGAGTGAACCCAATGTAGGGCTCAATTCCAGGACCCCAGGTTAATGACTTAAGCCAAAGGCAGATGCTTAACTATATGAGCTACCCAAGTGCCCCTGTGAGTTTTATATTCTTAAACATTTAGTAGATGTAGTATAAGCTTCTTTGACTTATAAGCCCATAGTATTACAGTACTATAGTTGATGCTAACAATTCTGAAGACATGCCTATTTTATAAAACCAACAATATTGCCTGCGTGGCTCAGTCGGTTAAGTGTCCAACTCTTGGTTTCTGCTTGGGTCATGATCTTGGGGTCCTGGGATGGAACCCCACCTTGGGCTCTGTGCTTAGCTTGGGATTCTTTCCCTCCTTCTCCCTCTGCCTCTTCCTCCTTCTAAAATAAATGAATGAATCTTTAAGAAAACAACAACAATATCAAACTACTCTTATTCAACAAAGGTTTATTGAAGTCATATGAATTTTAAAATATTGGGATCAGTTCTTATATTTTTAAGAGTTTTAAAAATATTTAGTTTATATAAGAATAGAGCTCCTTTATTAATTTAGCAATACCATCTGAAGATAGGAAAATATCACATGTATGTAACATATATACATACAATAGACAAATGCAAGTGGAGATTTTATGGCTTTCATTATAAAATTTTAGCAATGGGTCAGGCATAAATACAGTAGTACACAATTCACTAGTTTATATATGAATTAATTCTCATCTTTGCCCCATTTTATATTTTTATCTGAATTGTTTCTGGCAGATGGAACACATTGTTACCTGCTCAATATGAGGGTTAAAGCTTTCCATCAATATTTGTGGAGACTTTTAAGATTTTCTTTTGTCATATTATGTAATCTTATGGAGGCTATGGACTAAATTTTGTTCCCAATTATTTCTTTACTTCTTTTTCTTTTTCTTTTTTTGAGGATCTCTGAGTCCTTTGAGCCCCTCAGGAGTGTCAGGGGGTACTAAAGATCCAGGACCTATAGAAAGTTGAGGGCTAGAGTAGGAAGAGGTGGTTTTAGTGGAGCCAGCTTGGGAGACTGACCTTTTCTTAAAGGAGTCATTGGCCTTCTAAAGTGTCCATGGAGCTACCTTTCAAACTAAGAAGCTTGGGATTATAACTTAGCTTCAGAGGGTATACTCCTTTTACACGTGAGTCAAACCAATATATTGTATTTTTATAGCTTAAGAATAGATACAAAAGGTATCCCCAAACAAGGCATGGAAGTTTCTGCCTCCAAACCCAAAAATAACCAAGGAAAAAGAAAGCAAGGACTGTTAACTGCTACAGGCAAAGTCAATAAGAATGAGACAAGAATACTTAAGGGTTGAGACCCTCTTTTAGACTCAAGCGAAATTCCTGAGAATTGTTAAGATGCTACCAGAAAATGGGGTCTGGGTTGCCACATTTTTGCCTGGCTGGCTATCAATTGGTGGACCCCCCACTCTGACCTGCAAACCCAGATCTGATAATATGTCTCTCTCAACACCCACCTCAGGCAGGCAGAAAACCAGAGAACACTCTCTCTGGATCTAAGCCAAGTACTTAGGGCACAAAATGAGGGTGAACAAAAATTTCATCCAGTTTTACTGGGGACCCACAAACTCACCAGTCTCCAAGGTGGGCTTCAGCAACAGACTTATAAGTAAAATTTAACTTGTGTTCTATCCTACCATTCTTCTCCTTAAGACAAACAACACAAAAGGTAGAAACAAGAAACAATGGTATGTATAAGTCACAATAGCCAAAGCACTAGTTCTAACCCAAAGTTTTGTGCTGTAAATCTGAATTTTGAAAACTGTTTCAGAAAAGAAAAGGAGAGTCTCTTACTGCCCTGCTTCAACCAGACCGCAAGCAGAGATCCGGGAGTCTGACTAGTAAAAACAGTTTATCTTTGCGGGTTGGTCAGAGGCCCGGGAGCTCAGCCAGTCTCTGGAGTGAGCAGGTCGTCCCAAAAGACCCATCTTAGTCCACAAAACTGTTGGGAGGACAAATTTTTCTCTTCAAGTTGGGTCCATTAATGGGGGCCTGTAAATTAACTGACACTAAATAGATTAACAGGAGAAAAGAAAAGTTTATTTACACTTGCACTTGGGGAGTTGCTCAGTTCTAAGTGACTCACTGCATAGCCAGAGCTAAAGCCTTTTATGTCAAACTTAACAAAAGAGGGGAGGGTTTAGGGCATCAATGGAAAGATATGAAAGGTTCTATTGGGCTTTTTTAATGCTAATGTCTCTGTGGCAGCTGAATTCACAGGAAACTCCCTCAGAGGAGGGTTAATGGCAGCTGTATTTTCAGGAGACTCTGCTTTAGTCAGATAAAAGGAGTTCAGATAAGATTTCTTTTTGTACCCTCTGTAGTCAAATGTTTTCACTTTATAATAATCTTTATACTAACTCTGGAGTCCAAGTGGGTCCCCACAGATGATTTATATAACATTTCAGAAAATTTTAATTAGGTTGGATTGAATTAAAACAGCAGAAACAAAAGCCTACAAATTCTGGGGATAGAGATTGAAAATTGAAAACAAAACTGTTCAGGACATACGCAGAATTAGTAAATTATTAGAAATATACAAATACATTCTGGGAATATTTCCTCCAATACTCTTTTTCTCAGTTTATCTGAAAATATGAAATGATGATAATTATGAATGAACTGAATGCCAGCTCATTCTTATTAGTAACAATGGAAACAGTGATATTTTAATTTTTTAATGCATGATTTAAAAGCATGTTTTACAAGAAAATTTACAAAATTTAAATAAAGGTTAATTCTTAAGAAGAGAGTGATGACCGGGCACCTGAGTAGCTCGGTGGGTTAAACATCTGCCTTTAGCTCAGGTCATGATCCCAGGGTCCTGGGATAGAGCCCCACATTGGGCTCCCTGCTCAGGGGGGAGCCTGCTTCTCTCTCTCCCATTCCCCCTGCTTGTGTTCCCTCTCTCGATGTCTCTCTGTCAGATAAATAAAATCTTTAAAAAAAAAAAAGAAGAGAGTGATGACCATAATAAGAACTTGAGTTTTAACTTTCTCTGCTTGTATTCTGTTATAAATAAAACACTTGGCAGAATATCTGGATGTTTCTTGTTTTTTAATTTTATTATTACTACTACTATTATAATAATGTACTGTACTTATGCTTTGCTAAAATTTACCATTATTTTCCAAGAGTCTAAATCTAAGAGCCAAGCAAGTGTTAAAGTATATCCTTTTAAACATTATATAGGACAGGTTACCATAGGTAATGTAACAATACTCAAATCTATATGTATCAGCTGCATTTTTTTTCAGGTACTGAGAAAACAGTCGACGTAGGAAACAAAACCAGAAGAAAAATTATTAAATTTCCTTAGTACCTAGGG
This sequence comes from Procyon lotor, assembly GCA_028646535.1. Taxonomy (NCBI): domain Eukaryota; kingdom Metazoa; phylum Chordata; class Mammalia; order Carnivora; family Procyonidae; genus Procyon; species Procyon lotor. Next base: position 99,547,187 of record CM053603.1, read on the forward strand.
CAGAATGATATTCCTCTAGGGACTCAACTGCCTCGATGTTGACACTTTGCTAAGGGCAAAAGGCAATCTTAGACTGACCCCCAGGATCCTATAAGTTTACTTTAACATATAAAAATTCCTTTAGAAATTTCCTTTATCTCTAAACCCCCAAGATATGTGTTGGCAATCACCCCCAAGCATATGGCCCACCAATATACATTTGTAGGGTCTTATGACTAAGATTTTATTAGACAGTAATTAATGACCTTTTCCCAACAATAGCTAGCCCCCTCGAGGTCCTGGAAAACTTGCTTCCAAATTCCTTAGATTTAGACTATCCATAACCCTTTCCCAACTTGAAAGTATATAATGGGCCAGTCCTTGTCACCCCGGTGCAGCTCTTTCTTTCTTTCTTTTTTTTTTTTTAAAGATTTTATTTATTTGACAGAGAGAAACACAGCGAGAGAGAGAACACAAGCAGAGGGAATGGTAGCGGGAGAAGCAGGCTTCCTGCAGAGCAGAGAGCCCGATGCGGGGCTTGATCCCAGGACTCCGGGATCATGACCTGAGTCGAAGGCAGCCGCTTAACGACTGAGCCACCCAGGCGCCCCCGGTGCAGCTCTTTCTGTCCACCTTTCCCATCTCTGTGCTTTCATAAAACCACCTTTTTGCACCAAAGATGTCTCAAGAATTCTTTCTTGGCAGTCAGCTTCGAACCCTAACATCTTTCCTACATCAATAATCTGTCTTTATAAAGACTATTGGAATGGTATGTTTCTGCTTGTTTCATGATTGTGTTAATGTTAAAATATGAAAAACAACCTCCCTATTAATGTATTACCCTTCAATTTACACTTTGTTTTACAGTTTTTTTCAGACTTGTACTCCTAAAATTGAAGGTTTGCTGCATGAAAACACAAAGCTGACTGGGACTGAATCTCTTTAAGAGGGAGAACAGTTGAAAAAAAAGAAAGGAGAAAGCAGTGGGAAGGATGGGGAAAGTGGAGTGATGTCAGGAAAAATAAAATGCTCATTTTACTCAAGAGCATATGAAAGCAAAAGTGGTGGATAAGGGATGAAGAGGAATTGGGAACATTTGATAGTTTGATGGAATCTGAAAGAATTTTAATGATAAAGGAAATGTGACTTTTTTCCATTTCTATTCATCTTCACCTGGTGTTTTCTCTGCAGTTACCTGGTCTTGCATCTTTAAAGGGAAATTGAGCCTTATCACTGTCCTTCACTCTCCTCTGTGTCTTTAGAACTTTCAGAGGCATTTGTTGTCACTGACAGACATATCATTGTCTTTCTTATCAGACACTTTGTAACATTCTTTTTAATTCATAGTCTCTACATCTATAGCTTCCTTTTGTCTTCTCTTTGAAATAACTTACTGAATAACATCTCTTTTCCTTCCCTTCATTCCCTTTCTTTTCATCCATGTTTCACTGACCTCTACTCATTCTGACATTTTGTGCAGTTTTGTGCCACAAATACCTCTGACTTACATGCTTCTCTTCCTTGTCACACTTCTTGGAAATTTTGGTGCTGGAAAAAAGATCGCCTCTCCTGATTGCTTATCACTGGCTATCAAATCACTTTAGTAACTATGTAAAAGTGATTTTGCCATGGATAATATTAAAAGATAATTTTCAGATAAAAGGTAAAATTGACTGTGGTGTCTACTCTCACGAGGTAGATTTCCTCATGTGCTATTTAACATTTAGCTGTGCGCTGCAAGTTGTATTTGTGGATCCCACATGCTAGTGGTACATTTGCTGGGGCCCTTGTTTTCAAGTTTAAGTGCGAGAATTCCTGAATGAATAGCCAAACTATTATTGCTGTTTTAGATTAGCTTTTAAACTAGTTCTTGTACAATATTTTTCAGCGAATCACTTACTATGGTTATTGTGTTTGGATTTATCTTTAGCATGTTTTTAGATGTTAAAAAACAAAATTCAACTGTGTAAATTTAAAGATCTAATTGGCTTTATTCAGTGACTCATGAATTGGGGCGCGATGCCTTCTAATGGGTAGAAGGGAGCTCCAAGACACACACGAAATGGAAGACTTTTATAGGTAGAAATGGGGAAGAAAAATTACTTATTAGTAAGAGAAAAGAAAGGATTGTTTGAGGCGAAGTCACTTTCCTTCTGGGGGAAGAGTAGGGCTATGTCAAGCAGACATAGCTTGACTGCTTGTCTGCACCTCACTGGTGCGGACCAAGAAATTCCAAATTGAGTGTGAAGAGGAAAATTACCCAAAGCAGGCCCAGGCTGGCAGGCCCCAGAAGATAGAAAGTCACTAGAAAGAGCAAGAGATAACCAGACGCCCGTCCCTCACCCCCACCCCCCAGCAAGAGATAACCAGCCTTTCTGCTTCTGTAAACAGATTTCCAACCAGAAGCTCCCCTTCCACTGACCACTATTCCCGCCTAAAGCAACACCTCCCCAGGGTCCAGTTTAAACCCACCTGCCAGCAGTCAGCACAGCCCTTGGAACCTGACTCCCAGCACTCCCCTAAAAAAGCTCTGGAACCCTGCTCCCCCCAAGGGCCCAGAATTTCGAGTGTGAACTGGTGTGAGTCTGCCAGGGTATAATAAACCCGAGTTTTCCTGCTTCTCCGGGTGTCACTTGATTTCTCACAGGTCTAATTATTTTCTGCAAAAAGCAGTTCAAGTTTACATTCTTGCAATCAAGGCTTGGTTTGATGTTGTGGAGGCAAGTGACTCTGGTTTTGGGCCTGTTCCTTTTTTTTCCCCTTCTTTCCTTCCTTCCCTCTTTTTCTCTCTGTCTCTTTAACATGGGTAACTTTTAAATTCTCTGCCCAACGAAAACTGACTTATGATTAAAATATTTCATTTATCAAAACATTTGCATTAAACTATGCCAAATTCTGGCATCTTTTTAAAATCACACAAACTTTTTAAATCTTACAACTATTTTTTTCAAGAACTGATCTTCCTATTTTTAAAAAAGAGTAATATTTTTTCAAACATTTAGTACCTCAAATAATAACAGAGCTAGAAATAATTAAATATAATCATTCAGAAATAATCTAAAATAATTTAAGAAAAGTGTTACGTTTTCCAAAGGAAAAAAATAAGGACAAAAAACCTATATAATAGACTTAAGAATGGTAGAACTGTGAAATTTTGCCTTAAAAGTCTACCTGTTGGGACGCTTGGGTGGCTCAGTCAGTTAAGCCTCTGCCTTCAGCTCAGATAATGAACCTGGGATCCAGTTGCAGGTCTTCAAGCTCCCTGCTCAGCAGGAAGCCTGCTTTTTCCTCTCCCTTTGCCTGCCGCTCCTCTTGCTTGTGCTCTCTATCTCTCTTAAATAAAAATCTTTTTTAAAAAATCTACGTGTTACTCCATTTCAAGTCTGAATATGAAATGGTTCCACCATTACTGAACTTGGTAAAAGTAGTTCTACCCCCTGCATGGTTCTTGATCCTGAATTCTATATCTTTAAAACGACTAAAAGTTATTTAATGAGACTTGGATCACTAATCAAAATCTGTAAACGAAAAGCGAACTCATTTAAATATGTTTGAAGCATAAAAATATATGTACATATATATTTAGGTTCAAATTTATACTGAACGTAGTTTTGACTTTTAAACTGATATAAATAAATTATCGGTAACGCTTGGGTCATGTTTTTTGGAGCTTTTCAGTAAATTATGACATTATGACCTATGTTTAAGTATCACAAAACATAATCAGCAAAATGGTTTTCTTTTTCTTGAAGATTTTATTTATTTGACAGAGGTTACAAATAGGCAGAGAGGCAGGCAGAGAGAGAGGGGGAAGCAGGCTCCCTGCTGAGCAGAAAGCCCCATGAGGGGCTCGATCCCAGGATCCTGAGACCATGACCAAAGGCAGAGGCTTTAACCCACTAAGCTACCCAGGCACCCCTAAATGCTTAAGTGTGAATTCCTTTGTAATTCTCATGTAAACTAGATTAATACTTCTCTGTAGTAGTTCAGCACCTGACTTAAAGTATACACACAGATATTTATCAAATAAGCAAGCAAGCAGATGAACAAATGCATTCCCAAATGAACTATTCTGTTATAGTTGTGGCATGGAAGGCAAAGAAAAGATAAACTGATTGTTGAAGCGATAGTTTCCCTCTGAACTCTTTTAGGAGTGATACGGTTTTGGAATATAGGTGAGTTTCAGTGGGGTGAAGTTGAGAGCCCTCAGCCAAGAAAGAATTCACACGACATCTTTGGTGCAAAATGGGGATTTTATTAAAGCACGGGGACAGGACCCATGGGCGTGGGCAGAAGGAGCTGATGCACTGGGGTCTTGAGGAATGGCTGATTGTAAACTCGGGAGTTGGGGGAGATAAGAAAAGGGAAGGAAGATCCACCTACAAGGTATTGGAGGCCTTGCCATTGTTGTCAACTTAAGGTTGTTTTCCCCTCTAGCAATGTATTAACATTAAGATAGTTGGGAGATTCCTGGAAGTAGGTCCCACCCGTCCCACCCAGGAGTGGGGGGTGGGAAAAAGTTGCAGGGTATCAGCTTATGCTTTGTCTTCAGCAAGACTTCTGCTCCCTCATCGGGATGATAGCACTATCCACTTTATGTGAAACCAGTTCTGCTTTAGACTTATTTTTCTACTGTAACTATTAATAATATCTCCTTTCACTCCCAAATGTGCCTGGTTCTGCTTACACTTAAGTGTGTTTGTGAGAGAAATAAAGGTATGTCCAGCTTGCCTCACTTTTTAACTTTCCTGAACCCTGAACTAGTTTCCTATATGGAAATATACCTCAAAATACTACTTTGGCTTAAAAAATCCAAATGCTAAAATTTTTGTGTCATTAACTTATTTAAGGCGTTGAGTGCTTACTCTGCATTACATGATCAGATAAACTAGCTAATCTTCAAGGAGAACACTCCTGAAATAGAAAGGGAAAAGGGTATTAAAATTATATATGGGATGTGTGCTTATTTCTGAGCCATTACCAGTGTAGCTTCTTTTTGTCATCACTAATGAAATTGTTGCGGGAGAGCTAGGTTCTTGTCTCTTGGAGTTGATGAATCTCACCGATAATGGAGAGTGAGTAAAGTGATACAAGTTAATTAAGTGAAGATACAGAAAAAGCTCTCAAGAATGAAAGGGGTCCCAACAGGGTTCCCAACCGAGACGTTTAGGGTTGGTTTTTCATAGAAAGCTAACCAGGGAACTTAAATCCTTTTAACATCTCTACTACATAACCATTGAGCAAGGATGAGTGATAACACCTTCAATGGCTTACTTCCTTTTTAAAGTCCGGTTCTTCTTCTTTTTTTTTTTTTTAAAGATTTTATTTATTTATTTGCCAGAGAGAGACACAGCAAGAGAGGGAATACAAGTAGGGGCAGTGGGAGAGGGAGAAGCAAGCATCCCGCCCACTGAGCAGGGAGTCCGAAGCCGGGCTCCATCCCAGGACGCTGGGATCATGATCTGAGCCGAAGGCAGAGGCTTACCCATTGAGTCCGGTTATTCTTTGTTGGTCATAAATGATTATCATAAAAAAGACATCCGACCCTCCACACCTAGGGCAGGGTGGTCTAGTTTATTCTCTTATCTCTGGTGTTCCGACATCTCCACATTTTGGGGATTTTTGTAAGCCTGATCACATAGCCCCCTATCTATCTCTCCCTACCTAGCTCCACCTGTCCTTTACTCAAAATCATGTGCAAGAAAGTGAATTGTAACTTACAAAATACCATAAAACAAAGTGACAATACTAGTATAGTTGTATACTGAATATGTCCAGCTCTCTGTCTTCTGGATATACAATAGAATTGTCCTTCATTGCTCCTTGGAAGCTAAACAAATGGCCAAAATAGAAAATTTACAAGCCAGTCCATGATTTCCCTTTCCATGAAAGCTTGACTCACTATTGATCTTTAGTTACTTGGGCTTTAGTAAGAGACAGGTGGGGCTAAGTAGGGAGAGATAGATGGGGGACTATGTGATCAGGCTCACAGAAATCCCAAAATGTGGAGGTGTGGGGAAACCAGGGTTAAGGGGACAAATCGGACCACCCTTCCCTAGGTGTGTGGGGTGGAGGACCACCATGCCCTAGGCATTTGAGGTGGGTCATGTGGTGTGGGTGTCTTTATAAGCACCTGTGACCAACAAAGAATAACCAGACTCCAAAAAGAAAGTAAGCCATTAAAGGTGGTATCCATAGAGATGTTAAAAAGATTTAAGTTCCCTGGTTAGCTTTCTATGAAAGACCAGCCCTAAAGGCCCTGGTTTGGCAACACTCTTGGGACCCCTCTCACTCTTGAAAACTTTTTCTGTATCTTCACTTAATAAACTTCTATCACTTTACTCACTCTCCATTATCGGCAAGATTCATTCTTTGACTCCTAAAGAAAAGAACCTAGCTCTCCTGCCTCAGGCTGTGAGATATCTGAGTGGAAACCCTTCTGTTCTCTATGGAGCATGAGCAAGAAATCGATTTTTGTTATATTAAGCCACTGAGATTTTAATGTACTTTGTTACCATAGCATAACCTTGCCTAACCTAGTCTATATCAACTGTGACAACCTTCTTATGTAGCCCTTATCTGCTTTCTTTAAAAAAACAATTAACACTATTTGCTTTCAGAGCCTTATACCATTTCCCAACCCCCCCGGAGCCTTGGCTGTCTACTCAAGTATGTTTTGACTACATGGTCTGCAAACTCTTTGTGAGGAAAAAAGTCAGAATTTGGGAGCTGGAAGATATTTTAGGGATTATGTAGTTCAACTCCATCATTTAGATGGGTCATCTGGAAAAACATAACTTGAGTAGTCTCTGGCAGTTATTTGTGTGAACTCAGCAAAGCTACCTAATCTTTCTCATTTTACTTCCTTTAACTATAAAAATGCAGATAATCAATTGTCCCAGTTAAGTTTGTTTAAAAAATCGAGTGACTACATTTAAACGAACCAATCAGATATCCGTGGTCACAGGATATCTGCATGTCCCTTTGTTGTTTACAAATTTCACCACATTAGACAGGTAAAAGGGTGTTAAAGCATTTATAAAGAGTTTTACAATTTTATTTTATTTTATTTTTATTTATTTATTTTTATTTTTTTAAAGATTTTATTTATTTGACAGTGAGAAACACAGTGAGAGAGGGAACACAAGCAGAGGGAATGGGAGCGGGAGAAGCAGGCTCCCTGCTGAACAGAGAGCCCGATGTGGGGATCCCAGGACCCTGGGATCATGACCTGAGCCGAAGGCAGACGCTTAACGACTGAGCCACCCAGGCGCCCCAGCAATTTTATTTTTATATCCATTAGCTCTTTCCTATAAACTTCACAACTAACTTGTTATTCAGACAGGGCAAACATTATTATTTCTATTTCACGATAGTCCATTGAAACCCGGAAACACTATGATCATCCTGTTAGTAAATAGCAGAACTAGAGCTCAAACCAGTGGCCTCTGACGTGAACATCACATTTTTTCCTGCCACCTGGAAGCATAAACTTGGTGCAATGGACCATCTAGTCAGAGGTTTTCCACTGCAAATAAACTTTGTAGAAGTGGGTATTTCCGATTTTCTCAATGCTCAATCCACAATAATGGTTGATATAGTGTTGAAATTCATGTTTTAGGGTATATTCACTGGAGAAAAAAAGATCAATAAACTCCTAAGTAATAAAGAATTTGGCCTTCGTTCCCAATTCCTTGGAAGGGTCTCTAAATCCTTGCAATTTCCTTAGTGATAAGAATATGTTTGTTATTCATGGTGATCCCTGATGATAAACTTATGCTAAGGAGGTGACTAATGGGGGTCCTTTAGATAGTTTGTGCTGAGATGACTTAGGATAGGGTGTGGCCAAAGCAGCAAGACCAGTCACTTAAGATTATAAGGTTGAATGTTTTAAGCCATATAGTATCAACCCAATCTCTGAGTAACCAAAGGGTGGCTGGAAGTTGTGTTTAACCTTATAGCTAATGGTGCATATGTAATGAAACCACAAAGATGCTGGGAACTAAAGCTCAGTCAGGTGAGCTTTCCTGTTTGCCAAAAATCTGTATATTGTCACACATAGATGTGCCAGGCGGGTGGCATGTCCTGATTCCATGGGGGGAAGGACAATGGAAGCTTGTTAGTATCCTATGCATTTCTTTTTTAGCTGGTTCTAATTTGTATCCTTTTCCTATAATAAACCTCTAATCATAAGTATGGCCCCTTCTTGAGTCCTGTGAGTCATTCTAGTGAGTTATTGAATCTGGGGGAAGGCAGGTAGTGGAACCCCCTGAAGTTGTAGTCAGCTAGTCAGAAGAATGAGAGGTCTGGGGACCGTTGAACCTGCATTTGGCATCTGGATTAGGGCACTCTTTTGCAAAGTTTAGCCCAACTCTGGGTAGTTGGTATCAGAAATTATTTCATAAACATATTTCAAAATTGAAAACAAGAAAAAATATGTACCTACATACATATATCTAAAATGCAAAACATATCTTTTTTTAAAAAGATTATTTATTTATTTATTTATTTATTTATTTGACAGAGAGAGAGAGAGAGATCACAAGCAGGCAGAGAGGTGGGGAAACAGGCTTCCTGCTGAGCAGAAGCCTGACGCGGGGCTCGATCCCAGGAAGCTGAGATCACGACCCGAGCTGAAGGTAGAGGCTTTACCACTAAACCACCCAGGTGCCCCAGAACATATCTTTTTTATTATCCCTTTTACTCATAGGTAAAGATAAATATCACTTGGAATTACTTTTTTAAGGTTTTATTACATCATTTTTACATGAAATAATCAAGGTTATTTCCAAATGTTAGATTTTTGTCTCAGTTTTTAAAAAAATGTTTGTAGGACTAATTTATGTAGGACTCAATGTTCTTTAATGAATTATTTTATTTAGTTTATGAGAACATAGTTTCCAAAACGTAATGCATACTTAACTGAAAAAAATGTGACAGAAAGTTAACTTTTTCTATCTGGGACATGAACACATGAATGTTTCATTATATAGTCTTTATCTTTCTGCATGTGTGAAATATTTTCTTAAGCATATCTACGTTTCAATAATATTTTTTTTTTCATTCCCTGGCAATGCTGGTTAAGTAAGTCATTAGAATAATTGAACAGTATAAAATCAGAACACCACAGAAATTTGCAAAGGTTGTAAATCAGGGCTTTCCTTCCACCTGTGGTGAGCTGATGGTAAGCAGCTTACAATTGCATAGTGGTCTTTTTTAGTCTCCTGGACAATACAAATAAAATTTCTGTCAGAAACACATTTTCTTAATACTTTGCTCTGCAGAATTGGTATCTTACTGAATGCAATGTTATGTTGCTTGTATTGTTGCTGATTGTCAATCTCACCATGCATTCTGTCCAGTTATTATTCACCAACTTCATAATGAGAGAAAGGCTGCCATTCACAAGTTCTCAGCTGATAAAATACTTTATTTTTGTATCACTTCAAAATGTTAAAATTTGGTTTTTGATGAATTCACCTGATATTTCCCTGCTTTACACCAATAATCTTAATAACATTGAATAAATACAATGTTTAAAGGGGCGCCAGAGTGGCTCAGTTGGTTAAGCGACTGCTGTCAGATCAGGTCATGATTCCAGGGTCCTGAGATCGAGCCCCACAACCGGCTCCTTGCTCAGAGCGGGTCCTGCTTCTCTCTCTCCCTCTACCTGCTACTCTGCCCACTTGTTCTCTCTCTCTGTCTAATAAATATATTTAAAAAAAATACAATGTTAAATTCATAACTAATAAAACTATTCATCTTGAGTGTACATCAGTATTAATAGGAAATTTTCCTCTTGATAACAAAATATGCGTAATTTATACAAATATTCCTTTTTAGTTACCATTTAATGAATCTCAACTTTATGTCTGGCAATATACTACATATTTTCCTTTTTTCATATTTTTATTTTCCTTTTTCTTTCTCAAAATCTTTGTCAGGGAGGTAGGATCTTTATATTTCTTGCACTGGAATATAAGACTTACCAGAGAAGGAGCATTGTCTATTTCTTCAATGACATATCTAAGAAGCTTAGAACAGTGCTGGGAGCACAGTATACACTCAATAAATACTAACTGAATGAATGAGTGGTTTTACTATTGTACAAACTAAAATTGAAATTTGATTTTTTCATCATCACACAGCTTCTAAGTGTAAGGCAATAGTCTGAATGCATGCTTTTTCTTAGTGATCCAATTATCATGTATTCTCTGAGAACTTTGGCATCCTTTTCCTTATGTGGATTTTATAAGATTTATGACAATCAGAAACAAGAAAGTCATTATACTGTGGAATCTTACAAGATAATATTTCACAGTAATATTTGTCTATTTTGTTCCATGATATATCTAAAGGCCCTAGAACAGGAACTAGCACATAGGTGGCAATCAGATCAATAAATATTTGTTGAATAAGCTAATTTTATTTTCTATATAAATGCTTAGGTTAGCAGAATTTAAAATGCTTCAAAGTGAAAACCACAATTTAATTTTTAATTTTAGTATATTTTTATCAACTTTTAATTTTTTTAAATTTTAAAATACTGTAGACTCATAAGGTGTTGCAAAAATACTACAGAGTTCTGTCCTTGTGTAACTATAGCACATTCCCAAAACTAGGAAATTGACATTGTCACAATACAATTAACTAGACTACCCAGCTTTTGAATGCACTCATCTTTTTGTAGGCCTTTGTGTATAATTTGGTGACATTTTGTCACATGTATAAATAAATATTGCAATCAAGATACAGAATTGTCTCCTTACCAAAAAGAAATACCTGAGGGCTACCCTTTTATAGTCACACCTTCCTTCTTCCATTACCCATGATAACTACTATCTGTTGTCTATCTCTGTAGTCATTTTAAGAATGTTATATAAATGGAATTAGGTAACCTTTTGGGGTTGGCTTTTCCTCATTCAGTATGATGCCCTAAAAATCCAACCACATTGTTGTGTGCAACACTAATTCCTCCTTTCTTAGTGTTGAGTACTATTCCATTGTATAGATGTGCCAACAATGGAATATTTAGCCATTCACCTGTTGAAGGACATATGGATTGTTTTGAATTTGGGGTTACTAGAAACTATGAGAATTAAATAATTTAGCTAGTACTAAGTATTTTAACGAGCTTCTAAAACTACTAGGAACGTTCATATTAGATTATTGTGTAGGGGTACCTGGGTGGCTCAGTTAAGCATTCAACTCTTGATCTCAGCTCATGGCATGAATTCAAGCCTCATATTGATCTCCATGCAGGCATGGAGCCTACTTAAAAAAAAAAAAAAGTTTGCTGTGTGAACATACATGTTTATTTCCCTAGGATAAAATGCCCAGGAATGTGATTGCTGAGTCATGTGATATAAGTGTATGTTTAACACATATGTGTGTATATATACATATTTAACATACACACACGTATATATGCACATACATAAATATATACTATACACATATACATATATATACCCATTTATAGTAATTTATATGTATTGTCACATTCTTGATCATTTTATATATATACATACACAATGTTATATACAACATACACAATATTATATATACACACACAAAATTATATTAATTTCAGCTATAAAACATATTGACTCAGCAGTACTATATATTGCTCAATGCTCACCACAATAAGTATAGTAATCATCTATCACCATATAATATAATTACAGTATTATTGACTATAATCTCTGTGTTGTACTTTTCATCTCCATGACTTATTTATTCTATAACTGGAAATCTCTACCTTTTAAGCCTTTTTATCTATTTTGTCCATCCCCCCACCCATTTTTTTTCTGGCAACCACCAGTTTATTCTCTGTATTTAGGAGTCTATTTGTTTTTTTTGTTTGTTTGTTTGTTTTATTTTTTAGATTCTTCATATAAATGAAATCATATGGTATCTTTCTCTGACTTGTTTTACTTAGCATAATACCTTCCAAATCCATTCATATTTTTGCAGATGGCAAGATATCTCTCTTTTTTATGGTTAATAATTCCATTGTGTGTGTGTGGGGGGGGTGTGTGTTCATGTATACACCATATCTTCTTTATCCATTTGTCTGTCATGGACACTTGGTTGCTTCCATATCTTAGCTATTAGAAATAATGCTACAACAAATAGGGGGGTGCATAAATCTTTTCAAATTAATATTTTCATTTTCTTTAGGTAAATACCCACTGGTGAAATTACTAAGCTATGTGGTATTTTCATTTTTAATTTTTCAAAAAACTTCCATATTGTTTTCCACAGTGATTGCACCAGTTTATGTTCCCATCAATGGTACATATAGGTACTTTTTCTCCCTATCCTTGCCAATACTTGTTTCTCTTATTTTTTATTTTAACCATTCTGAGAGATGTGAAGTAATGCTTAGTTGTAGGTTTGATATGCATTTCTCTGATGATTAGTGATGATGAGCACCTTTTCTTTTTTTTTTCTTTTGCACTTTTTTAAAAAGATTTTATTTATTTATTTGACAGAGAGATCACAAGTAGGCAGAGAGGCAGGTAGAGAGAGAGGGGGAAGCAGGCTCCCCGCTGAGCAGAGAGCCCGATGTGGGGCTCGATCCCAGAACCCTGAGACCAGGACCTGAGCCGAAGGCACAGGATTTAACCCACTGAGCCAGCCAGGTGCCCCTTGAACACCTTTTCATATATTTGTTGGTCATCTCTATGTCTTTGGGAAAATGTCTAGTCAGGTCCTCTGCCCATTTTTTAATCAGATTGTTTGTTTTTTTGGTGTTAAGTTGTATAAGTTTTTTTATATATTTTGGATGTTAACCCCTTATTGGATATATCAGTTGCAACTTTTTCCTACTCACTAAGTTGAAAGCCACAATTTAAATAATGTATTCTTTTTTTACATTATACTACATTTTATAATACTTTTCAGTACTATTTTCTGTATTTCATTTGATCCAACAATATTTCTGAAGATACATAAAGCAAGTATTATCTTTTAAAAAATGTACATGCTAAATGTCCAAGATCGAGTGAATTTTCTGAAAATATAAAATTAGTTGAGGAACTATGAATACATATTAGTCTTCTGCCTATTTTTTTTAATAAAATGGGATTTTTAAGGCATCAGAATTTACTATTATTTAAGAAATTTTCATGTTTAAATAATTATTTAAGAACTATGAATACCTAGACCTCATTTCATGAAAGTAATGTCTAAAAAATAGTATACTGTGTGAAATACCCAATTCTTTGAGGTAAATAGGTACTGAAAGAATAAACTTTATGGTTTTATGAATTTGCCTTTCCTGATGTTAAAACTACCTGAGAACAAGTCCTGTCTAATGTTTTATTAAATTAGTTCTTTGAATCAAGCAGTTTCTAATACTAATTATTAAACTTTCTTATTCCAAAATGAGTAGCTATACTATAATCCTTAATTAATCACTTTTAGTTTTTTAGTGTAAAACTAAAAATTATTACTCAATTTATTTATCACCCAAAATATGATAACCAAAACTCTTGCTCTTGTAAATAGATATTAGTTGAAAATAATGTCCCGGGTGCATTGTTAGTAATGCTTGTTTAAATTTTTTTTTGTTTTTCATTTAGGTTTTTTTTTTTTTTTTTTTTAAGATTTTACTTATATATTTGACACAGAGAGAGAGACCACAAGTAGGGGGAGCAGCAGGCAGAGGAAGAGGGAGAAGAAGGATCCCCGCTGAGTAGGGAGTCCAATGTGTGACTCATTCTCAGGACCCTGGGATCATGACCTGAGCCAAAGGCAAATGCTTAAGCAACTGAGCCACCCAAGTGCCCCAGTTTTTCATTTAGTTCTGATTTGCTTTGTTTTAAAACAAATTAGCTTAGAATACTTACTATGTCGGTGTGTAATGTGACTTTCTAGAAGTGGAAGTACAGTAAGCAGTATTTTCCTAATCTATTTGAACCTGAAAAAAATGTTTTTTTATAGGACTTCTTGTGGGATTATTGTACTGTGGGTCACACTTTGAGATATACTAGACTAGAGTATACTGTTTAGCTAACTTCTGAACTGATAGTCTTACCGGTTTCTATAACACTGTACGTGGTTCCTTCACTGTCTTTAGTTTTATTTTATTGTGGTAAGAATACAACATGAAATGTACTCTCAGCAAATTTTTATGTGTATAATACAGCATCATTAACTATAGGGACAAGATTGTACAGTAGATCTCTAGAATGATTTTACCTTGCATAATTGAAATTTTATGTCCATTGGTTGGCAACTCTCCATTTCCTCACCTTCCAGTTCCTAGCAACCACCGTTCCACTCTTTGATTCTAGGAGTTTGACTATTTTAGATACCTCATATAAATGGAAACATGCAGTATTTTTCCAGTTACTGGCTTACTTTACTTCACATAATGTCCTCCAGGTTTATCCATGTTGTCATATTTGCAAGATTTCTTTCATTTTTAAGTTGAACAATATTACATTGTATATATACACCACATTTTCTTTATCCATTTATCTGTTAATGGGCATTTAGGTTGTTTCTACATTTTGACTATTTTGAATGAACTTTGGGGTGCTAATATCTCCTCTAGATACTGATTTCATTCTTTTTGGATAAATATCCAGAAGTGGGATTGCTGGATGTTATGATAATTCTATTTTTATTTTTTGAGGAATCACTATACTGTTTTTCAAAGCAACTGCAACATTGTTCATTCCTACCAACAGTGTACAAGGGTACCAATTCCTCCACATTCTACCCAACACTCCCTTCCTTCCTTCCTTCCTTCCTTCCTTCCTTCCTTCCTTCCTTCCTTCCTTCC
>CM053603.1:99562062-99629171 GCA_028646535.1 Procyon lotor
ACCTGCTGGTCATTTGTACATCATCTTTGGAGAAATGTCTATTTCAAGTCTTTAGCCCACTTTAATGTCAAGTTATTTGTTTTTTTACTGCTGAGTTGTATGATTTCCTTATACATTTGGGATATTAATCTTTATCTGATATGGTTTGCAAAAATTTTCTCCCATTCTGTAAGTTATCTTTTCACTCTGTTGATTATTTCCTTTGCTGAACAGTAGTTTTTTTAGTTTGTTGTACTCTTTCTTATCTACTTTTTCTTTTGTTGCCCATGATTTTGGTGTCATATTGATGAAATAATTGCGAAGACCACTGTCATGAAGGTTTTTCTCCATGAAAAACCTTCTAAGAGTTCTACAGTTTTGGGTCTCATGTTGAAATCTTTAAACCATTTTGAGTTTATGTTTGTGTATGGTGTAAAGTAGGGGTCAATTTCATTCTTTTATGTGTGGATATCTAGTTTCCATAACACCATTTGTTGAAGAGACTATCCTTTCTTGATGTATGTTCCTGATACCCTTGTTGACGGTCAGTTGACCTTGTATACTTGGATTTATTTCTGGGCTTTATTTTGTTCTATTGCTTTATATACCTGTCTTTATGCCAGTACCATGCTATTTTATTTATTTATTTATTTATTTTTAAAAATTTATTTAAAAATTTTATTTATTTATTTGACAGACAGAGAGAGATCACAGGTAGGCAGAGAGGCAGACGGAGAGAGAGAGAGAAGCAGGCTCCCTGCTGAGCAGAGAGCCTGATGCGGGGCTTGATCCCAGGACCCTGAGATCATGACCTGAGCCGAAGGCAGAGGTTTTAACACACTGAGACACCCAGGCGCCCCTACCATGCTATTTTGATAGGAAGTATGATGCCTCCAGCTTCATTCTTTTCAAGATTGTTTTGGCTATGAAGGGTCTTTCCTAGTTCTATATGAATTTTTATATTTTTTTCTATTTTTGTAAAAGCAGTTATTGGGAATTTGATAGGAATTGTACTGAATCTGTAGATTTCTTTGGGTAGTATGGACATTTTAATAACAAGTCTTCCAATCCATGAATATATGATGTCTTTCCATTTGTTTTTATCTTCTTTAAATTCTTTCATCAATTTTTTTTGTTTTATCATATAAATCATTCACCTCTTTTGTTAAGTTTGTTCCTAAGTACTTTATTCTTTTTGGTGCTATTGTAAATGGGGTATTTTCCTTAATTTCCTTTTCAGATAGTTCAGTATTAGTCTGTAGAAATGCAACTGGTTTTTGTACATTGACTTTGTATCCTGCAACTTTACAGAATTTGTTTATTGTGTTTAACAGTTTGTGTGTGTATGTGTTTGTGTGTGGAATCCTTAAGGTTTTCTTTGTATAAGACCATGTAATATGAAAAAAGGGAAATTTTACTTCTTCCTTTCTGATTTGTATGCTTTTTATCTCTATTTCTTGCCTAATTGTTTTGGCTAGACTTCCAGGATTATGTTGAATAGAAATTGTGAAAGCAAACATCTTTGCCTTGATCCTAGTCAAGGGACTGTTGTGTATGATATTTGCTGTGTGGTTTTTATATATGCCATTATTATGTTGAGATAATTTTCTTTTATTTGTAGTTTGTTGAGAGTTTTTATTATGAAAGGATACTGCTTTTTTTGTATCTTTTGAGATGATCATGTGATTTTTATCCATTCCTTTAATGTGACATCACATTAATTGACTTTCATATGTTGAGTCATCCTTGTGTCCCAGGGATAAACCTTACTTGTTT
The DNA here is from genome assembly GCA_028646535.1 of Procyon lotor. NCBI lineage: Eukaryota > Metazoa > Chordata > Mammalia > Carnivora > Procyonidae > Procyon > Procyon lotor. The sequence continues at coordinate 99,563,818 of CM053603.1, forward strand.
ATATCATATGATCCCTTTAATGTGTTGAATGTGGTTTGCTAGTATTTGTTGACTTCAGTATCAGGGAAATGCTGGCCTCATAAAATGAGTTTGAAAGTGTTGCTCTTTCCACTCTGAAGGGACGTGGTTGTGGAATGTTAAATAACTAAGGAAATTAGTAGGAAAAAAAGTTACTTCAGCAAAATGAAAAAAGGAAACAAAGCAGATAACATTGGATATGAGAGGCAGCATGAGCTAACCATGGCACAGGAGAAGATAGGAGATGGCAAAGATCTGTTGACTTTAGACTTAGAGGATTCTTCTTTAAATGGTAATGTTTAAAGAATGTCAGATTATATTATATATTATATTATATTATATTATATTATATTAATCTTTCCCTATTTATCCAACCCCTAGTCTTAGATTTTAAGGGCTATTTAATGGTTTTCCACTTTTAGAAATTCTATAAAGGAAGAGTAGAAGAGAAGTATAGCTACAAAATAGTGCATCAATACTAGATATTAAGGTTGTCCTGGGTGGCTCAGTTAGTTAGAAACCAACACTTGGCTCAGTCAGTTAGAAACCAACACTTGGTTTCTGTTCAGGTCATGATCTCATGGATTACGAGATCAAAGCCCCATGTCATCAAGCTCCCCATTCAGTGTGGAGTTGTGGAGTCTGCTTGAAAAATTCTCTCCCTCTACTCTCCCCTCATACATGCTCTCTCTCTCTAAAATATATAAATAAACCTTTAAAAAATACTAGATATTAATTTTTATAAGTAATTGACATACTTCAGTGAACATTAATTTGTTTTCTTGTAATATATTTTCATAATTAAGGTTTATAAATACAAAAATTGGGAGGTGAAGATTGTTTGAGAAGAAGTTGAAAAAAATGTCAATATTCCATCTACATTCTGTTTTTCCTCAAGGTTTCCCTAAACACCACAAAGCTATTATTAATGTCTGGTTCTTGCAATGAGAGATTTTATGTTTGTGATTTATTAAGGAGGTGTTCTTAGGAGAAATCAGTAAGGGAATGAGAGAAGCAGGCTAGGAAAGGAGAAAGAACTATATAAAAGATGTGGTTTCATATAAAGTCTAGATTCTCTAATCTCCTAGGAACTTTGGGGAATAAATGTCAAGATGGTATGTCATCACTTGGGATTAGGAAGCAGGGCTTTTGTACACCTCTAACATCCTAGCTTATCATCAACTGTGACTTGCAAGGCGTGGAGGGTGGAGTGGGGTGCCCTGGTTAACTCCTAGTTATTTTTAGGAAGGTGAATGTGATGGTTTATTATATATGTCAACTTGACTGAGCCACAGGGTCCCAGACATTTGGTCAAACATTATTCTGGATCTTTGTGGGTGAGATTAACATTTGAATCAATAGAGTAAAGCAGCTTGCCCTTCTCATCATGAGTGAGCCTCATCCAATCAGCTGAAGGCCTAAATAGAATAAAAAGACTCACCTTTCCATGAGTAAGGAGGAACTCCTCCAATATGACTTCCTTCTAGCGGGGACATTCAGTTTTTTCCTACCTTCAGACTTCAACTGAAACACTGAGTCTTCCTGGATATCAAGCCTGCTAGTCCTCAGACTAAATTACATTATTGGCTTTCCTGGTTCTCAGGGCTTCAGACTCAGACTGGAACTACACCATCAGCATACTTGGATCTTCAGCTTGCCAACCTCAAGGTTTGGGAGGTGTTAGCCTCCATAATTGCTTGAGCCAATTCCTTATGAAATCTTAGTATGTGTCTCTCTCTTTCATTCTTTCTCTCTCTTTCTCCCTTATTTGTTCTGTTTCTCTACAGAACCTTAGCTAATACAGTGAGAGACAGATTCTACAACCTAAGTGAAATCCTCCAGAAAATATCAGTCAATGTGAGGCCTCAGCAGAAGAACCCTTGGGAAGTAGTAAAAGCAGTCTCAAGGGATTTGGGTAGGGCAACATTTGGTGCAATTTTATATTTAGGTTCTCATTTATATATTCTAGGAAACTGCCTACATACAAGTAGCATCTCCGTCTAGGCTTTCTTTCCCAACCAATATTTCAGTCATTTGTTGTGAAAGTTGCTGTATATGCACTAAAAAAAATCTTGACACTTTTAACTCATCTTATGGTAAACATTGTTTCTTATGAATTTTATACCCATATTTAGTCCATAATCTATTCTAAAACAAGTTTTAGGATTCTAAATTTATTCAATTTTTATGCAGATTCCCTATGTTTTACTTTCAACAGAGCTATTCCTTATGGAAAATTACCTCAGTGTTCTTTTTGGAGATTTAGGTCTCCAAAACTTTCAGAAAGATATAAAAATATCACAGATAATCCAAAAGATGATCAGTCTATTATTTGAAGCTAAATACTTCTTAGCAAAAATTGGGGTACTTGGTTATTTAGTACTGAGAATACAAGACCTCCCTTTGAAAATGATAGAATCAAAAACTACAATCATAAACCTTTAGGACTAAAGGTTTCTTAGAGGTCATCTTGTCCAATACACTGTTTCCCCATAAAGTAAAATGAGGAAGAGAATATGCAATCAATTAAGGAATAGAGGATATATATAAGATAACTTTTTAACTTTACATTTTTAACAACTTAATCTGCAATTAGTTTTGGTTGGAACTCAGTATAAAGTCATTTATATACAATACATTTTTAATGTTGAAATCTTATTGCTCATGGATCTAACTTCAATTCAGAAAATGCCTCAGAAGAAATTTTCTAGTAAATGTTTTATTAAAAGGAATGTATCCTTTATAGAGAACGGACTATTATGAACAAAATATAGCCATGATTTTTAAAATAATTTATTATTACAAATCTTTGAAGAAAATAGTAATAATGAAGGTGATGACAGCAATGTTAAGAGCATAGGCATAGTAACATGTTTTATTAACACAGGAATATTAAACATATGTTTAATCCCCAAACAATCCAACAAGGTCAGTATTTTTATTACTCCATTTCACATATGAGGAAACTGTGAAACCCGATGTCCCAGTTACTCTGGCTCCCATAATTGACTTCACCATTATATTCTTCTGTAGAGCAAATATACTTTGAACACCTAACTACTTACTATTTAAAACAGCTCAATACACATTTAAACTATTTTCATGCGCATTTGCCAGAGACTTAGGAAAGTATAAATACTATTTCACTACTTTTCTCGTTTTATTGCAAACATAAAACAGTGGATGGTTATTAGATGTAATTTAGTGATCAAGTAGAAAATTACGTGTTTCAGCATGACTCTTGATCAGTTTTTGAAGAATGCAGTTTGGTATTTAAATATGAAGATGATGGTATTGATCTACTATTAAAGGACATATTGGTGGGGTTGATTTTGCAGTATGAGGGATTGCGGAGGCTATAATAATCATTCTTGGAAGAAAGTACAGTGTCACAGAAGTTAGGGTGCCTATGGTTTAATTTCTGCATTGTAAGTAGCCATTTCACTTTAGCCAAGTCACTTTACTCTATGAGAATCATTTTCCTGTCCTTAAAAGTGAGGAAGTTGGGGATTTGACTTAGGTCAATTTGAAGATTCCCTCTAGGTCTATTGAAACATCCTATGATTCTATGACCTAGGCCTCATTAGTAGTGTGTTAATAGTCAAAATTAGGCCCAAATGAAATACATTTGGTTACTTTTTATATGGGACAGATACTGTTGGATTTGAAATATTTTTAATTTCTATTCTGAAACTCTCTTCTTCCTGCTCTGTGCTCTTCCAGAAACCTTTGCTCTTAGAAAAGAACTCAAGTGCAAGGAGTGAATAAAGAAAGGTTTTCAAGTATTTTAAAATTATTTAACAAGCTAAATCACAAGGATTTAATAAAAAATTAAATGTCTGAATTTCAAAAACAAACATTAAGTCAAGCAGTCTATCAGCTGTTCCCTCTCTAAACTGAAATAACAAATAAAATACGTGATCATACCTTAGCCATGTAGACAAGTTATGTAATGTGTCAAGAGAGAAGAATGGATTTGGACCTGCCCTCTGGGAAAGATGCCCTTGCTGGGAGTTCTTCACTGATCCTTGATCAGTGTGCCTGAGCAGTTGGAAGCAGACTGGAGCAATTGGAAAACACTGGATTAGTAGGAGGTAAGGGATGTATCTGCAACAGCTGAAGCAAAATGAACTTTTCTGCCGAGAAAAGCAGCTTAGTTACAACCCTCTGAGCTTAGACGTCAATCCATCCGCAAGCAGGACAAGTGTGGGTGATATATGGAAAGGATATTTTAAAATCTGCTTGAGTTTGCCAATCTGGAGATTCGCCCAGGAAAGAGAGCCTCAGAAAAATCACGATGGAAACAAGCAAATTTTATCATATTTATGCAGAACTTGAGAGAGACAGAAACTAATTGGATAGACTCCCATTGCTAAGCAGATGAAGATTTCATCATTAATGATTATTATGACAGAAAACTCTTTTAACTATTTTTCTCTAATATCTGCAGCAATTAAATAAGTATATGTATTAGCTTTGTATAAATCATGATGGAAAAGATACTTTCCTCACATGTCTCTATAAAGCTAATCCTGTTCTCTTTAGCTTGCTGAATCTTAAATCAGTTTTCAAACATGGCTGTGCTCTCAAATAGACGTGTGCTATGAACATTTCTTTCTGAAGTCAGAAGAATTTAATTTTGAATGCTTAAGAAAATCGCAAATGCCAAGTGGTTTGTTCCTTTAAAATAAAGGTGTGTTCAACATCTCAAATTATGCAAAATATTTGTGACACTAAATAATAATGCACCTTTTCTTTAATATAAATGGAATATTTTTGTCAGCAAAGTAAAACACCCTGCATTAAAAATAATATTAATGCTCATTGGCTGTGTGCATTATTGTCCTTTGCAGACATCAGCTGAATCACTATGATTTATTCCAAATGAGGTATTTTTAATGAAAATGTATCACATAGAGAAGCTAAATCATTTCCAGTAATATTGTAACAGCTTCAAAAGAAGACACTGTGGTGTTAAAGAGAAGCATATGATTCTTGGTGTCAGTGCCAGAGAACTATAGTTTTAATGTGTTGAATCAGTACAAGTGATGACATGAATGATTAGTTTTTTATAATAGCAACTTAATTTGAAAGAAGCAAACATTCTTACTCAGGGACTTAGCTAAAATTTCATAATAAAATTAAAAGAATTAAAATTTGCCAGAAGGTTTTCAGATAACTTATTTTTTCAATAAATACAAACTTTGGGGTATGCTGATTAATGCTATATGCTATAAAATAGTTTGGAGTTAGTGGAAGTACTCTAGATGGAGCATAAGTAATCATATTTACTTTTTCAAAAGTATGTAATATTTAGCTATTGAGATGTCATCCTAAACCTTATTTACTTAAGGGTGTTAAATTCTAGCATCTTGAGCTGCAGTGCTGTTTTAAAACAGGTTGATAAAAAAAGGTAGGTTATATGTATATTAACGATTGAGAAATTAAAATAATGGAATCCAAGCAAGCAGAACCAATACTGGGGATCTTATGGGAGAATGTGCAGCCACCTCACACAGTCTTCTGTGGTGTCAGGAAAGCATGAACCCTTAGAGCCATGTCCTACTCTTCATTCAGGGCTCTTTCATGGGCTGCTGTGTGCTCTCAGCATGTGGGGGTCAAACCATCACACGTCTTATCAGCCAGCTGAGAGCGAGGTCTCAGAGTGTAGCACTGAGGTACAGGATGATGGGAAGAGAAGGATCAGGGAAAAGGGCAGTCCTGAATAGGGAAGTGAAAAAGAAGCAAAGACAAGAGATTTGTTGTGGTTTTGCTCTAGGCTGACCCTGATTTGCATTGGAAAAAAAAATGGAATCCATAGGACACAAAATAGGATAAAATTCACCAAACATTTAATTGGCTTGTGCTCTTTAGAATACATCAGTATTGATGCAGTCCTTTAAAAGACCAGCAATTAACACCACGAGTCCAACTATCATAGATCACTGCTGATCAGATAGCAATTTTTACTGAGCATTCACAATGAAGCTATTGTTTTAGGTCAGATAGTGATACAGTATGGAATAAATTCTGACCTAGCTAGGAAAAATTGAAAGAATTTACATTCAAAATAAAAGTGATATTTAAGAAAATGACTCACTAGTAAAATGTTCGAAAGCAACTGCTTTTACTATTATTGGCATCCTTAAATCACCTCTGAATTTAGTATACTAAGTATACTTTGAAACTATAGTTTCTACTTTATCTTTTTTACAATGAGTTGCATAGGACATGATTTCCTTTGAGGGAAACATATTTTCGAGATTTTGCACTTAGTAATAGATTTGTTGTAGAGAATATATTTAATTTTGGTAGTTCTAATTCATATTATAGTTGAATAATTGTGTAATTAGTTGTTGAATGGCTGCATCCCCAAGATGATAGACTCTGTGAAGACTGGGATGGCGTCTGCCTTGTGAATGATAGTTCCAGCCCCTCGTTAGGGCCTTAACACAGTACCCAGTCACTCACTGAGAAATTGCTTATTAATTGAAGGATGACATGGGCCCACAGCTAGTAACTGGGAAAGAAGAGAATTCAAGGCCTATATTGCTAACTCTATGCTCAGTGCTTTAGGGACTATTTTGAATTTGTAAATGACAGGTTACAAGCGTCAAATTCACGATATATTTCTTAGTGAATTCAAGCATTACCATTGCATGAGCTACGTTTATAATGAGTAGCTTGACCAAATCACTTGATCTGTTCTTGTGAGATGATTTCATGGTTTGCTTTTTATGGAAATGCCTTTAAGTTACAGTTTATATACATTTCATGATTCCAGAAAGTTCACGGCTGGGGCCACTGATTCAGTTCTCAGAGGAAAAATTAGATTTTCTAGGGAAACTTTCTTTTCCCACAGAATTTGTAATTCCAACTCTAGTGAAAAATGCCTGTCGTGTCTGAAGGAAAAAATTCTGCACAACATGTGAGCTAACATCAGCCCTTCCCCATCTCCAACCCTGAATCATCAGTTGATTAGTTGCTCCACCATTAATGACTTATCTTAGATATTTTCTAAACTCCTTCCTGGCTCAGAATTTATATCAAATTAATAGTACTCAAATTATATACATATTATCTTTTTTTAATTCTGAACACAATTTTATGAAATAGATACTAACTTCCCAATTTGAGATGAGGAAAATGAGTCACGAAGGGAATTCAAACCTAGGTTCTGCAGTAAAATAAAGATGATAATAAGTATATGCTCATAGTGTTTTATGAACATCAAATATGGTAGACAATATTACTGATTAATGTGATTTGTAAGCTAAAAAGTAGTGTATGCAATAGAAGCTAATGTTAGTACCATTTAATCCAGGCTTTAGAGCACTGCAACTGGGGAAAAACATCTTGAGTTGATATGAAATTGTATAAATATCAAAAATATCAAAATTATCCCTGTTGCAGAATTATAGGAGCTCTTAAATATTTGAGACTTAACTTTTATGATTCTATGATTTTTTTTTATTCCTTCAGTGGTGTAATCTTTTCAAAATACAACCGTGAATATTATTAACATAGTGTAGATGGAACTCTCCTTGGGCATTTTGGGAGGCCTGGATAAGCATTTTCATTTTACCTTGAAAGCATCAGTATTAGAGCTTCATCTGAGAGAGAGGATCATTCTAGTATGTAGAGTAGGGCATATTTGTGGCCCAGCTTTTTTTTTCTTTTAATATTTTCCCTTTATATTTGCCAAGACTGATACCAAAGACTAGAAGATTGAATTTCCCCACCTTCTTGACAACTGGGAAACAGGCATTTGACCAAGATTCCCCCAGTGAAATGTGTCTCCACAGTGCTTCAGTTCAGCGGGGAAAAAGTAGAAGATTTTCTTAGGAAGTCATAGCTGGTGAATATGGCAGAATCTGACATAGACAACTGAGTCTGAGAAACAACTGTGACAGAATTGCCAAGGATAAGATCTCATGTTCATGGCTTACAATGCCTATGTTAGAATCAGGCCTAGGAGTAGTTTAGTGGTGTGGTTTGGGTATTATTTATGGTGACATAATCTATAAACACCATTGTCTGGCCCTCCTGGGGCTTCTGAGGGCTAGTTCATATCATTTAATAAATTCTCATTCCAGTGTACCTAATTTGTTCCCTTTTTGCAACTAATAAACCTGACTAAAATAAGCCTGTTTCACATAGTGGGCTTGTGTTAGAATAATCATTTCCCAAAGATGTTCATGTCCTAATTCTTGCAACCTAAGACTGGATGAAGTTGCACAGTAAAAAGGGATTTTTGCCAATGTGATTAAGATTATAGACCTTGGAATGGGGAAGGGTATCCTGGATTACCCAGGTGGGCCCAATCTAATCATGTAAGTCCTTAAAAACAAACACTTTTTTCCTGGCAAAGTCCAGATATATAGAGAGACAGGACAAAGAATAGGCATGAGAATGATTCTATCTGCTGTCACTGGACTTGAAGACAGAAGAAAGGGGCTATGAGCCAAGAAATGTATGTGATATCCAGAAGCTTGGAATGGTCCTCAGCTGACAAACAGCAAAGAAATTGATACCTTAATTCTACAACTGAATGGAACTGAATTCTGCTAACAACCTGAATGAGGAGGAAAAAGGAATCTACTCTAGAGCCCATGAGCGTTCTCACCTATAGAACTGTGAAGTAATAAATTTGTGTTTAAATCCACTAAATTTGTGATTGTAGAGAGTTAATACAAAACTAGAACCAACTTAGTTAGTAGTTCATAGAGCAGTGTCTAATTGGGAACACTGACGAGCATTTCTATAAAGCCAGAAAATCAAGCCAGTCCCTGGGAATACTGATAGGATGGAGTACCAGAGTCACGGTCACAAAGTACAAAGTTTATAATTATCTATTCTTGTACAGTCTGTTATCAATCATCAGGTGTGCTGTGGGATTACAGGCCAGCACCCAGTTCACATGGGCCACCAATGCCCTATTATTTATGTTTTGAGTCTCATTATAACCAGCTTCATGTACTTGACCTTTTTGTGCTCTGGATCTTGCTGTATTCTGTGCCTGTCACTCATTCTTTTATTTTTATTTTTATTTTTGCTTCCTTGAACTTTGACAAGGTATTCTTAGCTGTCACTTTAGATATGACATAATCTACATCTGACCGTGACTCTTGACTCCGCTCCTGCAGAATACTAGTTCTATCCTTTGCTAGAGCTCATAATATAAAACTCTCACCTTGACCTCTGAGACCAGACACTAGTTCAGAAAGATCTCTATGCTTAATATCAGGAGGCAAAGTACAGAGCAGGAATAAACAGTGAGAGTGGTATATGGCAAAATTCAGAGAAATAACATGAAATGCAAAATAAGGATTGAATCAGAAAACACTGAAATTAGTTGGGCTAGTAATATTGGGTGGTTAAACTGTTAATGCTTCTATTCTTCTGTATATAAAATTTGGGTAATAATAGCAGTTCATAGGTAACTTATAGTACTGAATGAAGTTATATACTTAAAGCTCTTATAATGGTCTGTGGCACATGGTAAATGTTTTATAAATAACCATTTTTATTGACATAGGATATATTTGCCAGTATACTTATTTACAAAGAAAGCATACTGAGGGAAAGGGAAATTTCTTCTTCTTAAATTTTTCTGTCTACATTAAACTGTTGTCTTTGTGAAAACAGTCTTTTGATTTAGGAATATATCTGGTAATCAACACTTATTTAATAAACTAAATATTAATACTCAGTTAATTTTCAACTATCATAAAGTCAGCCCTTTATGAATGAGACTTAGTTTGATGGAAAAATCAGTGATATAAAAAGCTTTGTTTTTCAAAGTATAGTCTGAGGGAGTATGTTTGAAAACAGCATCTCAGATCCCACCTGATAATTAGAACCTGAATTTTAATAAGATCCCAAATGATTCATGGGCACCCTAAGGTTTTAGAAGCACTGACTTAAAGCATAAACAATAAAAATTCTAAAGGTAGCCAAATTAAAATTTGAAACTACTTAAAGTTATCACAACAAGAAAACTATTCTTATGCCTTCACCATTTTGTTTCATTATTTATAAAATGAGGATGCTATATTACCTATTTCTTGAAATTAAGGTAAAGATTTAAGATAATACATATCATTACTAATTAGATAATACATAAAGCTCTCTGTAAATTGCCTGGCCAATAATCAAATATATCAAATGTAAATTGTGATCAGTATTCTTATTTATCAGTTCATTCCTCTACACAAGACTTTCTCTTTAATTGTCCAACAATCCTATTTAAATAACATCTATACAACAACTTGGGTATGCTGGTGCAAATTATCATTTAAAATGATGGCCAAAGTGGATCAAAAGGAGAATCAACCTATTTTTGTCCTTCTTACAGCTGGAAGAAGGGAATAAGATAAGAAAAAATGGTCCTAACTTATCCTAATTTAAATAACTAATATTTACTGAATTTTTTATAGATTAATTAATTTCCTGTGAAAAAATTTATCTCCAGTTATTTGGGCCTGTAGAAAATTACTTTAGTGAGAAGGAAGCCACATATAACATCTAAAATGAGAAAAAAACAAAGATTAAGATGTGTAGATTTTTATATCTCCTATAGAAGTGTAAGTATGAAATAGAAGAAAGAGATCTTGCTTAGAAGCCAGCAGGACCTGGGCTTAAAATCTGACTGTTTTTCTTACTACATGACATTTGGCAAATCAATGAATTGCTCTGAAGTTTATTTCCTCATCTATAAATATCCACCTTAAAGGACTGTGGTTCTTGTTAAATGTGAATACCTTTTCTATGTTATCTGGCACATTGTAGGCATAAAATAAAGGCTATTTTTTTGTCTTTTTGATTTTTTTTTAAGATTTTATTTATTTATTTGACACACAGAGAGAGATCACAAGTAGGCAGAGAGGCCAGGCAGAGAGAGAGGGGGAAGCAGGCTCCCTGCTGAGCAGAGAGCCCGATGCGGGGCTCGATCCTAAGACCCTGAGATCATGACCTGAGCCAAAAGCAGAGGCTTTAATCCACTGAGCCACCCAGGTGCCCCTGTCTTTTGGATTTTTAGATACATCAATATGATAAGGTACATGACAGGATTATATCTTTAAATATCAATATGCATTTTCTCTTTATTTTCCTCACCCTCTTCATATTATTTTCCAAGATGATTTTATTCTCTCCCAACATCTTTGTAGATAAGTAGAAACAAAGACTTACATTTAAGTATGTGACAGAAAGATTCAACCACATGCTTACAGAGCAGCCTAAGGCAAGATAAGAGTGGGCCTGTGTATAGAAGAGAATGGGGAGGGACTGATTGGAAAAAAAGGAAAAAAGGGACCCTAGACATTGAAAGAAAAAGAGGAACTAGTATCTGTCTTTTTAAGGGCTATAGCCACAAGCAAAAGAGGCTGAGTATCATCTCTCCAGTTATGAACTTTTTACCAATCCATAGCCTAGGGACTAAACTCTGTCTGATAGTCCTGGTATGCTGAGGAGAGCTTAAACATAGCTTGAAAGACTCAGACAGTATTTTGGTGACCAAGATGGAATTGAACACAACCAGAGGTGATTTTTCTATGAGCCATAATGAGACTATATACATTGCCAAGGATAATCCCATAATCCCTGTCTAATTATTGACTCAAAGACTGCAGAGATACACCAGCTCTCTCGAAAAAGATGATGATTGAGGTTATACCTGAATGTGAAACATCTTAAATTTTTTACTTCATGAATCTTAGTGACTACTTGAGCTTTAGGTAGTCACAGAAAGACTAGGAAATTATTAATAAATATTATACAGTATTTCAAATGTGTGCATTATTATAGATTATTACAAAGAAATTATGTTTACTGATATATTTGGACATATGAATACAATATTTTTAGTGTATGCGATTTATATTTAAATTTTCTTGGGGCTTCTGGGTAGCAGTTAAGCATCCAACTCTTGATCTTAGCACAGGTCTTGATCTCAGGATCATGAGTTCAAGCCCCATGCTGGTCTCCACACTGAGCTCGGAACCTACTTAGGCATGGAGTCTACTTATAAAAAAAAGTTTCTTTATTGTGCTGTTGTTACATTGACAATTTAGGCTTAAGGCCTAATAAAGCAAAGAGATACAACTTTACATTGATACTTAGTTGAATTTTTATATGTATCTTTGTCAATAGGGTAAAAGCATTCACTTTCAAGTAGCCCCTGAGTTATCTGATGAAAAATCTTTTAATTTTATTAAATACATTCAATTTTGCAAGATTTATTGAACACTTATCAGGTACTATCTAATGTGCCAAGACAATAACAATGATATGCTTTTGTAAGTGCTTTGTTTAATATTATAGGAAGATATATACAAAATTGCAATAGAAAATTCTATAAAAATGAATGATTCTGTTCTCAGGTATTATAACGTTTTTCCAAAAAACTAGTTCATGATTTTTCCACTCTGCAGAAATATTTTTTCATATACTAGACATGTATCATCTGAAAATTATAAAGACTTATAAAGATCTTTTGTCTTGATGTTATTCTTTAGAGAGTTTTAAACTGATTACTCACATTTACAGTTTGGTTTATAACAGCTTAGGTAATTTGAACCTATTTCACACTTGAAGACAACTTTAAAAAGCTGGATAGAGTTAAAAACAAATTGCTTAAAAACATGTAGAGCTAATAAGGCTGTGAAAAGTTACGAGGTCAAGATTTGAAAGGTGGAAATCTAAAGAGGGCTGGTGTTTGTTGCCACTCTCTCTGGAGGAGTATTGGCTTATTCTGAAAGAGGTAGTTCAATGTTTTAGAATCCAAGCAGTCATCTTGAAAGGCTAGAGGGAAAACTTGGGTGAGCAATGTGTAGTTCAGCTCTTCCACGAATTGATGCTTAATTTCAAATCATCTCAAACTTGAAACTGAATTAAAGTAGCACCATTTTCCTAGTACCTCTAACAGTGTTTGAGTTTAAACAACCATTTTTATTATATTCAGGGAGATAATTGATAAGATTAAACTTTTTAGAAGGCTGCAAGAAAAAATTTCAGTAGTTAAATGATTATTCCAGAACTTAAAAAAAAATTAAAGTTAGAAATTTAATAGATTGATTCACTAATATAATAGACATATTAAGGAAATTAGTGAACTTGAAATAGCTTAGAAGGAAACTTTCAGAATGAAGCTAAGGGAAACAAAATGTTAAAAACAGAAGCGTATTTAAGAGATAAACAGGACAAAGTGAGATGATCAAATACATATGTAACTGGAGTCCCAGAAAAGGAAAAAGAAAATGAGGCAGAAGCAATATTTGAAAGACGTAATTCTCAAAAATTTTCCTAAACTGATCACAATATACAGCAAAGCACAGAGACCTTATGAATGCCAAACAAAACAAGTGAAAAGATAATCACTCCTAGATAACATTCAGTAAAAATTTCTGGAGAATGAGAGAGAGAACTCAAGAATATATATCAGAAACTGTAAACATACCAAGAAGATGTATTGAAAAATTCTACTCTAAATTTTTAAATTTAAACGAGATGGAGGAACCTGGGTGCTTCAGTCGGTTAAGCACCCAACTCTCAGTTTCGTTCAGATCATGATCTCATGAATCATGTGTCAGACTGTGCACTGGGTGGGGAGTCAGCTTGACAGTCCCTCTTTCTCTCCCTCTGACCCTCCCCCCAGGCATGTGCTCTCCCACCAATAAATAAATAAATCTTTAAAATTCAGACAAAATGGACAGACCTAGAAAAATACAACAGTGGAATATTATTCAGCCTTAAAGGGGAATTCCTGCCATTTGCAACAATTTGATAAACTTGGGGGACATTATGCTAAATGAAATGAGCTACACAATGTAAGAAAAAAAAAACTGCATGATCTCGCTGTTGTGGTGAAGCTTAAAAAGTTGAATACATGGAAGCAGAGAGTAGAGCAGTTGTTACAGTGGAGGGAAGGTGGTGGAATGGGGGAAATGTTTCTCAAAGAGTACAAAGTAGCAGTTATGTAAGATGAATAAGTCTAGAGACCTAAAGTGCAGCATGATGATTATAGTTAAAAATACTGTATTGAATACTGGAAATTTGCTGAAAGAGATTTCAGGACCTCTCATGACACACACATGAAAATGGTAATATGTGAGATGTCTGTACATTGGTTAACTTGGCAATAGTAATCATTTTTTGTGTATATGTATGTTAAATTATCATGTTGTACACCTTAAATATATATACTTTTTTATTAAATTAAATTTTAAAAAAGATTTGCATTATTCTATTTGGGACATAGTAAGTATAAAGGTTTTACTAACTGTACTGGGTCAAATATCACTTTGTCTAGAAATTTATAAATATATGAAATTGTAATCCATTCTAAATATCACAAAAACTGCTATGGTGTTTCCCAACAATGGAATTTTTTGTTTAAAACCAAAACTTTACAAATGCAAATAGATAAATGTTTAACATGTCAAATTTTTATTTTAGTTTGAAACAAAAAATTTTAAAATTATGATTTTTAATTACATTCCTGAAGTAGATTTCACTGGAAAAAATATAGCCAGAAAAATGAAAATAGTGAAATGAGCAAAGTCATCATTTGAGTAATACAGAACAGCTGGACTACAGTGGTATTATAGATATTTGAAAATCTTTTCTGTTAGCTAAAGACTCACTAAAGTTACAATTAATAAAAATAATAAAAATAATTGGAATAGAAAAAAAGAGTATATCTACATGCCAAATACAAATGGCCAAATAAGATATCTTTTAAAAGAAACCATTTTTAATGTATAAAATATAACAAATACTTAGGAAGTTAATTAGTCAAACCCAGATGTGATAGTTAATTTTTTTTTTTTTTTTAAAGATTTTATTTATTTGACAGAGAGAAACACAGCGAGAGAGGGAACACAAGCAGAGGGACTGGTAGCGGGAGAAGCAGGCTTCCTGCAGAGCAGAGAGCCCGATGCGGGGCTCGATCCCAGGCCCCTGGGATCTGACCTGGGCTGAAGGCAGATGCTTAACGACTGCACCACCCAGGCGCCCTGTGATAGTTAATTTTGAGAACCTTGACTAACATGCCAGTTGGGAACTCAGATAGCTTGAAGTATTACTGAAAGATAAATGAATATATACTCTTTTCATAGTTTGGAAGATTGCACATGGTAAAGGTGTCAAATTCCCCACATATTTTTATATAGATAAACTACAATCTGAATGAAAACTCCAATGGGTGTTTTTGTGAAAACTGACAAGCTAATTATAAAATTCATAGAGAAATGCCATGGGCCAGATTAGAAAAGACATTTTTGATGAATTAAAACATTATTGGAGGACTTTCAGCAAGTCTTCTTATAACACTACAGTAAGGAAAGATAGTATTAAGACAAATCTAGAGATAAGGATCAGTGAAATAGGATAGAAAGACTGCATACGCATGGACACTCGATTTATGATATTACTAAAGAGTAGTAGAGGAAGGGTGATTTCCTTTATAAGTCAATTGAATATCAAGTTGATAAAAATAATTATTTAAACCTGACCCCTATACCACAGTATTATATTTACATATTTATATATAAAAATTAATTTATTGTTTCTATCACCATACCCCCAAATCATTACAGGCAAGAGGGATGGCCAGATAATAATAGAGTAGAATATCTCCTTGATATTTGGAGAAGGAAAAATTTAAGTAGTCTTTCATACGTTACCATATTTTAATCCACCAGAATGGGTAAAATTTATAATACTATAATACAAAGTATTAGCAAAGATATGGAGTGTTAGGAGCTATCAAATGTTCCTGGTGGGAGGGTGGCACAAACATTTTGGGAAAAAATTTATCATCATCTACTAGTGTTGCAGATCTGCATACCAACAATTTCACTCCTGGGTATAAAGTAAAGAGAAAGGCATTCACAGAAAAACTATGAAAATATTAGTAGCTGCTCTCATACAACAGAATCAATGTAGCAATGAAAATGAACGAAAAATGGCTACAAAAAAATGTATGAATCTTAAGTAGACAAATTAGATACCAAAGAATATATACCAAAGAATATATACTATTATTCCATTTATTTAAAAAAATATGAAACTGGCAAATTTAGCTAAAATATCAGGTATCAGGATAGTAGTTACTTATGGGGAAGAGGAAAGTGCTAAGGGTAGAGAAAATACATAAATGGATTTATCTAGTTGTGGTCTATTTCTTGATCTGAATGATTGTTACATAGATTTCCTTCGATAATTTGTTACACTATAGATTTGTTTTGTGCATTTTTCTGTATGTGATAATTTATAAGGCAGTTTAAAATCCTTATTGTTACTATACTAGAACTATTTTAAAATTAATATTCTGGTTACAAAGATTGAGAGGCCTACAAATTTAAGTTTTATGCTTTTTCGTATACATAGAAATCTGTAGTAAGTATTTCATGTATGTCCTTGCACCAGTGAGAAAGGACTAAACCACCCATTTGGCAGAACCTTAACTCTTTCAGGCCAACAGAGAGTATTTAGAAAATTACCTTTTGAAGTGAATTAAATCAGCCAAATAGATTTGTGTAGAGCCTTACATGCCAAATGTTGGTGATAAAGCTGCCCCTACATTTAGGATTAGATAATGGACACTGACTTGTTTAAAAAATTGAATTTTATCTGCCAAAAAAAAAAGAAAGAAAGGAAACAAGGCCATTATAAAAACATAATTATGATCACTCTATTTCAAAGAAACCGTGTATGAGGTTTGGAGTGAATCCTCTATCCCTTTTATGAACTCGTCTTGGCAGAGGACATCTACTATTACACAACTACATGAATGTTATATTGAAAACAAGTTCCTCAGAAAAGTGTAAAATCTGTTGCTTTGATCAGGAACTGGATGCTATAGTAAGATATATGAAGCCCGTGTAGATTTGTTGTTGTCTTGCCAATTAAATTAACAGCCTATATCTAACCCCATGAACTTTCTACTGATTCCTTCTATCTTTACTACTGATTGAAGTTTGATCAAGGATTAAGCAATCATCTGGTTGAGTAACTGACCACAAAGATCTACAATGAAGATAACTATGTCCTACTCTCCTGACTGAAATAAACACAGAGTTTTTGCATTTAGAATGTAAAAATCGATGAAACAATCAAACAAATATTTGTTTAGAATTTTTATGTCTTTGCCTATTATTTAAAAATAAACTTGGACTTTAAATTGTTTTTAATTAAAAAAATTTTCAACTTGTTCTAGGGAGAATTTATTTTTTCTATCACAAAATACACATAAACCAATACTAGTATGATTTATTATTTAATATACTAGGATTTAATTTTACTTCAGAAATTATGAAAAATGAAATAATGAAGACATAAAGTTTCAGGTCAGGATTCCAAATGTTTAGGTGTATAATTAAGTATTCAAGAATTAAGTAAATGCTAAAAAGACTTTCTTGAAGCCACATATAAAGAATATTTTTCAAGGAATTTTAACAGTTTTTTAGAGTCTTTGTCACAACAGTTGATCAAGGTGGGAGGGTTGTCATTCGCACCCAGAGAAGTCCAAAATATCAGGGAAAGAAACTTGTAGCAATACTGGTATTGCCAAGAGTTTAAACCACTGCAGTTATCCCCAGATGATGTACCTAAGTAAGAAGGACAAGGGCAAAAATAAAAATGGATGAAAATTTTCCTGTAGTGATTATTTGAGAAAGTGATCATAAAAGTTCTAGACTGTAAAGAAACAAAGCAATTTTAGACTTTTAAAAAATACAAGGACAAACACTTTCCTTCCAGAGACATGTTGCCTTACCTTACACCAAAATCTTCTGAATAAGTATATATTTAATTGTGAGCATACAAACTACAAAACTGGAAGGGAAAAGGACTAGTATCACAATTTGATACTAGTTCTATCTAGTAGATAGATGCTAGTTCTATCTAATAAAGAGAACATCTTTATTGTTCATGGGGTATTGAAAATTGAAATTTTTTCAAATACTTTGTTCTTCTGGTCCTTTGGTGTACTGACATGCACTTAGGCTTTGATAGTAATTAATTAGCTGAACCTAATTTTGGTTAACACCTTTGCCTGAAATTGAAGGAGGCTATATGTCCTTGAGCAATGGGTAAATTGCCATCACTTTCTGAATTTGCCCCCACCACACTCACTTTGGGTTGCTATGTTGCCTTAATTAACTCGTTTGTTCCAAAAGTGAGAAACAAGATTTGACTATGGAGATGGAGTGATATTTTGAGGAACAATCCGGGAAGTTGACTGACAAAAAGCAGATACTAATAGGGGAATTCAGGAAGTTGTATATCTGGGAAATCAGGATATTTGGGACAACTGATCGAGTGTGGATCACCCTGGCTTTTTAATGAGGTAGAGCTCAACCTCTAAATAAGTATCTATATCTATTATTTTTTGGAGTAAGAGTTGTAGTAGGTGATAAAGGTGGTTTATCACTTCTCAGAGAGATACGAAGCAAAAGGAAGCTGGCACTAATGATTCATTTGTTCTTACACTAAAAGCTTTTTATTTTCATACCTGCAGTCGCATACTAATCCATTTCTATGTATGCATCATTTTTCAGTTTTCAGTTGGGTCAGATATTCTGTTAGCAAACAGTACAGGAATTACTTTCTTTAGTTCTGTTATATTTTGTT
Source organism: Procyon lotor (assembly GCA_028646535.1). NCBI lineage: Eukaryota > Metazoa > Chordata > Mammalia > Carnivora > Procyonidae > Procyon > Procyon lotor. The sequence continues at coordinate 99,582,472 of CM053603.1, forward strand.
TTATTGTGGTAAAAAAAAACACATTACAAAATGTCTCATCTTAGCCATTTGCAAGTGTATGATGTTAACTGTATGCATATTGTTATGCAACAGATCTCTAGAACTTTATCATCTTTCAGAACTGAAGCTCTCTACTCACGGTACAATTTGCTCTTCCCACCTCCCATCTGGCCTTGGCAACATTAATTCTACTTTCTGTTTCTAAGAGTCTGACTATGTTAGATCCCTCATATATGTAGAATTATGCAGTATTTGTTTTTTTATGACTGGCTCATTTCACTGAGCATAATGTCCTCAAATTTCATCCATGTTTTAACATATGACAGAATTTTCCTCCTTTTTAAGGCTGAATAATATTCTGTTGTATGCATATGTCATATTCTCTTTAACCATTAATTCATTAATAAATATTTATTTGGTTCCACCTCTTGGCTAGTGTGAATAATGCTGCAATGAACATAGTGTGCAATGTTTGCTGAAATGAGTTTTCTGTTGCTAATTATGTACTTTTTTAAAGTAAGTCCGTCATGTTAGGACATTGTTTTTGACTCAGTAAGAGACTTCAGGGAAGTAATGTAGAGGATAGACAAGTAAGGAGAGCCAGTTACTCAAATTTTAGTAGAAAAACAGATTATCAGAGGAAAAAAAACAGAACATGAAATGGTATAGTCAAGGAAGCAAAATTATATAAAAGATGAGAGCATAGATAATATAAGACAAGGTTTGGGATTTAGGCTTGGATTGAAAGAGAAAAATGAACTTCCTCTGAAACTTGGGGCAAAGAAGTGCAGCTGAGTATAAAAGTGTATCTTTTTAAGTAAAGAATTTTATGTGTAAAGTCCTCCATTTTCTTTGTGAAATAGAAGACTAAATTATCTGTTTAAAATAAGGATCACAGACTCTTGAGGAACATAGCAAATTTTCACTGGGCAGATTTGAAGAGGGAGCAGTCAAGAAACAGTTAAATATTTTTCAAGCAATTTTACGACCCTTTGAAGTCAGAGACTGTGTGTGTGTGTGTGTGTGTGTGTGTGCGCGCGCGCGCATGTGTTTACAGTGATAGTGACCTATATGATTTTCTCCAAAGTTTCTCAGTGGTCAAGTTGTTAATAGAAGTCTTCACTGTTCCAAAATTGATTTTTTTTTTTCATTTTTACTCATTTAAATGTGTACCAAGTGCATATTATTAGTCAGGCATTGCATTTGCACAGGGCATGCATAGCCAAAAAAGGTAGTACCTGTGTTTATCAGTTAGGGTTCAACCAGAGAAGCAGAACCAGTAGGAAAGATCACTAGAATGGTTAAACTCCCTGGGCATAGGTTGAAGCTTTTGCCTATAGAGGAATTTCTTCTCTTTCAGGGAAATCTCAGACCTGCTTTAAAGGCCGTTCAATGGATTCAGCCAAGCTCACCTAGTTTATCTAGGATAACCTCCCTTATTTAAATTCAAATAATTAGAAATTGCTTCATAGCAACACCTAGATTAGTGTTTAATTGAATCACTAGAGACTGTAGCCTTGCCAAGTTGACGTACAAAAAAGCCATCGTACCACTAATTTATTTCCTAGTTCAGAGTAAAATAGGTAGGTAGATGATAATATTAAAGTATTTCATGTGACCATTGAACATAGACCATGGACATCAGGAAAGGAGGGGTCTGTCCTGATTAGGAGCTAGCTGGGAGAGGTTGGAAAGAAGGTGCAGGCAGAGGGCTGCTTATACAAAGAGCCACAGAGCATCTCTCATTCATAAAGCAACAAGTAATTCAACTCATTTTAATTGTGACATGTGAGATAGGAAGAGATGAGATAGTCAATAAGAAAGATCTGGAGTCATATTGTAAAGAACAATATATACTGCAATGAGAGCTTTGGGTATTATCTCGAAAGTTATGCAAAGCATTCTGGGTTGTTAACTGGTATAATGCACTTGAATTATCTATCACAATGCTCATTATAGTTTATATCCTCCATGGAACAGGTATTTTCTTTATAAATGATTTTAGAAACAGATTTGACATGATGAAATTAGCAGAACCTTGGAGAAAAGAAAATCAATGTGGACACGAATAAGGCCATGGAAGTCATTATAATATTTTCAGTTTAAAATGATGTGGGAGTTTAAACACTATGAGCATATAGAACACAAAAGGATTGGTGAATGATTATATGTGGAGGTGAAAGAAAGAAAGAAAGAGGATGAGAGTTATATCCTGATTTCTGGCTAAGTTCAGTAGGTAGATAACTGTACCACTCATCAAGATAGGGATATAGCAGGAGGAAAATTGAGGAACTGGGGAAAGATAGATGAGATAATAGTTTAGCATTGGACATGTAGAATTTGAGCTGCTTTAGATATATCCAAATGTCAGGAATAGTCAGTTGAATATTTGAGTGTGAGGCTCAGAAAGGAGGTCAGATATGAAGACATCGATTAGTAGTTCTTAAATGCTAGTGTGCATAAAAGCACTAGGTCTTGTTAAAATGGATCTTTCAGAGTCATATTGCCTAAATCATTGAATCTAGAGACCCGTGTCCAGGAATTGAAAAACATTTCATGGACTAGCTTGAGTCATGTTTATGCAAATTTTACAGAAGATATCAACAGATAGAATTAGAACATTGTCAAAACTGTGGGAATTAGATAAGTTCAGCTAGACAGAGTAGGAAAGGATGAATTAAGAAGAGAACCCTGAAAAAGAAGACTGAACAGACTGGCTGAAAGCTAATCCCTCTATAGCAACTGAGAATGGTGGGTAAGAGAAAATTGTGAGGAACATCAGGAGCATGGGAAGAAGAAACTTCCAAGAATGAAAAGATCAAAACCGTGCCAAATGAGGCAGAACAGTCAAGAATATTCACCCATCGAGTGTCATTTGATTTACCAACAAGTTCCTCAGAAAGCCAATTTTCAATTAAGACAAAGTAATGGAGATAGTATGTGAAGAGAGCAATTTATTCATTCACTCACCAATTATTTATTGAATTCCTCTAAGCCGGGCTCTGTTCTAAGTATCGGAATTGTAACAGAGAACAAGACAAAAAAGAATCCACATCCTAATGTGGGAGATTTTTAAAAAATCAATAAGTATTTATTAGCCTAAATTGTGAGAAGTGTTATAGAAAATAATAAAGCAGCGAAAATATAGTGCCAAGAGAAGGAGCGGTGCTATTTTATGTAGGGCAGTTAGGGGAACATCTCTAATAAGGTGGCATTTGAGCAACGGTGAGCCAAAGGAATCATAAAAACAAGTCATACAAATATCTGAATAAAGAATATTACAGGAAAAAGAAACAATAAAGACCTTATGTTGTGTGCTTGTGTAGAATATTTTAGCATCAGCAAGGAGACCAGTACTGGGAGGAAGGAGGGCAGTAGAAGGAAAGAATAGAGTAGATAGAGTTCTCAAACATGTAAGGTCTTGCAGTCCTTTGCAAGTTGTTTAACTTTTATTCTGAATGAGATAGGTTGCCATTGGGGAGTTTTGAAAATAGGAATAAAATTATATTACTTTTGTCTTAATGGGATTACTCTGGCTATTGGTTGAGAAAAAACTGTAACTGAGTAAGAGTGAATAAAAGGAGGCCAGCTGGAAGTTACTGTAGTAATTCAATTTAGAAATGGTGGTTGGGCACAGGGTAGCAGTAGAAGTAGCAAAAAGTGACTAGAATTGTTTTATATACTGGATATAGCACTGAACGCCTTCACTGGTGAATTACATAAAGGTTATGAAAGAAAACCATCAAGAATAATTCCAAGTATTTAGGCCTAAACAATTGAAATGACTGAATGATTATTTACTTAAATAATGGGGAAGAAGATGATAGAAAATGCAGCTTGCTAAGCACTTATTCAGAATGGGGTCGATCTGGTGTTCAGGAAAACATGCTATGTTTCAGGTGTTTGTTTATACATCCAAGTAGTAGTTTTGAAAACAGAATTGTGTATATGAGTCTAGGATTCAGGGAAGGGACTGAGCTGGAGATATCAGTGTGGGAACCACCATCATAAAGAGAATGTGAGTTTGGACCCATCACCTAGAAAGTTAGTGAAAGAGGAAAAGACAAGAATATTTAGAAGTCATAGCATTGAAACAGGAAAGAGAAAAGGAGACTGAAAAGACAAGGGTGGAGATGTAGGAAGAAGACCTTGATCAACTGGGTCATTTCTATTGTATACAAATATTTGGTATTTCTTCCATTAAACTTACCCTCATTCCTCATTTTCCTCTAGTTCTCACCACATTTTTTTTCCCATCCCTGTAAGCAACACATCTCCTTCTTCTTTTTTTTTTTTTAAAGATTTTATTTATTTATTTGACAGAGAGGAGAGAGATCACAAGTAGGCAGAGAGGAGGCAGAGAGATGGGGGAAGCAGGCTCCCTGCTGAGCAGAGATCCCGATGCAGGGCTCGATCCCAGGACCCTGAGATCATGACCTGAGCCGAAGGCAGAGGCTTAACCCACTGAGCCACCCAGATGCCCCTGTAAGCAATACTTCTTTAAAGAGTAATTTTCTCTCATTGTTTCCAGTTTTTCTCTTCCAGTTCTCTATTGAACTCACTCCCATCAGGCTTTTGTTTCTAAAACCCCACACAAATGTTCTCTTCAAGATAACCACCAATGGCATCCTTCATTGCTAAAATCAATGGTCAATTTTCAGTTCTCATTTAACTTAGTGCATCAGACACAATTATATACTTTTTTTTTTTTTTTTGAAGTGTTGGCTTTCCTTGGCCCCCAGTCCACTTGTCCTGCACAACTGACCAAACCTTTACTTGGTTTCCAGAACATCACTCTCTCCTCATTTCCCTCCTACTTCTCTGATAACTCCTTTTCAGTCTCATTTGCTGATTCTTCTTCATTTTCTTGATATATATGCTCAATTACACAGAACTTATGCTTTGGAATCCATTATAATATCTGCACTCACTGCCTTATAGATCCAATTTCACAGAACTCTCCACTAATGGCTCAAAAATTCCATCCTGGACATTTTCTTTGGACTATAGAATTCTTTATAGAACTGCCTAAGCTCATGACTTTTGTCCCAAGTGAATCATGCCTCAATCTTCTGTATCTCAGTAAGTGACAGCTCCGTTCTTCTGGTACTCAATCAAAAACCCATACATTATACTGGACTCCTTTTCTTTCATAGCCTAAATCTGATACATTAGCAACTCTCAAAATATCTTAAAATTAGGCTATTCTTCTGTTTAACATCCTCTAATGGTTTCCTTTCCATTCTGAACAGCAACTAAAATCTTTAAATTATTTCACTTAAGCCTATAAGATCTGGCTTCCTACTATTTTTCTGATGTTTTCTCTTTGCTCCCATTTACTCAACAACTCCACTTACCTTCTTGCTCTTCATTAAATATATAAAGCGTGTTCTTGAAATAGGACCTTTGCACTTGCTGCTCTAAAAAGTTTTACCTTCAGATACCAACATAAAGTAGTTCTTTTTTTCAAAACTTTACTCAAATATCTTCTTAGTGAGACCCTACCTGGCCACCCTACCTAAAATTGTCTGCATTATTTTTCTCTTTAGTAAACTGATACATCATGTATTTTACTTAATACTCCTTGTTTATTACTTTTAAAATCCAAACTAGAAGGTAAGTTTCATATGTCCTACAACTGGAGCAGTACATGATGTGTGTAGTCAATAAATAGTTGCTGAAAGTGGTGCCTGGGTGAGTCGGTGGAGCACTCAACCCTTGACTTCGGCTCAGGTCATAATCTCAGGGTGGTGAGATGGAGCACAGTGTTGGGCTCTGTGCTCAGTGGGGAGTCTGCTGGAGATTTTCTCTCTTTTCCTCTGCCGTTCTCCCCACTCTTGTGCTCTTTCTATCCCTAAAATAAATAATTAATTAATTAATTAAAAAGTAACCAGTTGCTGAAAAATGAATAATGAACTTGACCTTTTCTGAATTATCAGTATCTTCCTCTTTTTTTAGATCATTCCTATCAGCAGATAAACATGATTTTAATATTCTCACCTCAAAAAATATCTCTCACCTTAAATCTTGAACTTCCCCTAGTTACCACCCTCTTTCTCCGGTCCTTTAATAGCAAAATTTAACATAAAAAAAATCTCTTTGTAGTTACTATTTTCTCTTCCTAACATCTCATCTATGCCATATCTTGCTCAAATAAGTCTTCCAATTACACCTGTCCCCTTGCCTCTGATGACATTTTATTGCCCAAAGAACATTCACATCTTCATTCCCTTTGCATTCAAAACTACTGGCAGCATTCAATATAGTTGAACATTCCTTACATCTGGATATACATTCTTCTCTGGATTTTTTGGATGACATATTTGTACTTTTTATCTCAGATTTTGCTCTTTTGTACCAGTCTGTTCTTTGTATGCCTAGTTTGCAAAACGTACTTTGCATGCCTCATCTTTACCTCTAAAGAGTTCCCTTCTTACCACTCAGTTCCCATCTCAAACATAATTCCTCAGATGAACTTTCCTGACTAATTAAAATATTAGCCAATCATTCTATTAGACAGGTTTTTTTTTTTCCTTTTACTCCATTTTATTTTATTTTTTCTTTATGGTACTTAAATTGTTGGTTTCTGATTTTTGTTATTGTTGTTGTTGTTCTTCCCTCTCTAGAATGAAAGTTATACCTATCTCTACCATTTTACTAGAGCCTAAACACAGCACATAGTAGATATGGGTTTGATTGGCAACCTCCAAGGTGACCCCCAATAATCCCCACCTCCTGGTGTTTGTGCTCTGTGTAGTTCCCTTTGCTTGAGTGTGGCTGATTTACTGACTTGTTTTTAATGAATAGGATAAAGTAAAAGTGAAGAGCTGTCACTTCTGAAATTAGGTTACAAACAGACTATGACTTCTGTTTTGCCTGTCTTCTTTTTGTTGTTGTTGTTTGTTTTGCATGTCTTCTATTGCACATTCACTCACTTACTCTGGGGGAATCCAGCTGCCATGTGTGAGAAGCCAAGATGGCCCAGAGCTGATATTTTCAGCCAAGAGTCACTTAGGATGTGAAGGCTGACAACAGCCACGTGAATGAGTTTGGAACGGATCTTGCCCCCATTGAGCTTTGAGATGACTGTAGCTGTGGAGTGTAATTTCTTGAGATATGCTGATCCAGAAACACTGAGCTAAGTACTGCACAAATTTCTGACCCTGAAGAACTGTAAGATAAAAAAATAGGTCTCGTTTTAAACAATGAAGTTTTGAGAAATTTATTATACAACTGTAGTTAACAAATACAATGAGAATCATCTTAAGGATGGTGGCTTTGGGTAGAGTATTAGTAGGAGATTTTCTCTAATGAGAAACCAGAATAAGGGATGGAAATTAAAAATCCACAATTCAAAGAGGGTCACAGGACAAAAACTTAAGGAAACACCGTGTCTATTTTATTTACTTCTAAATGTTTTCACCATTTTTTAGATGCCACAGTATTTTTTAAAATACCTTTCAGGTTCTCCTTCTGAAACCATTTATCTGTAGGTGGGATAGAAGAACCAGGACACTGGGAATGGAGCATCAATCTGAAGAAACGACAAACATTGATCAGATTAGCCAATAAATAGTATCGTACTTATTTTTAATATTTTTTATTGAAGTATAAATGGCATACAATATCCTATTAGTTCCAGATGTACATCATAACAATTTGATATTTTTATACATTACAAACTGATCCCCATGACAAGCCTAGTAACCATCTGTCATCATACAAGATTAATTAGTAATGCACTTTAACAAAAACTAAGGAGAAAGCATATCTTGTATAATCCAGTTTGTCTATAATGCAGAGTTCTGATTATGATATGTAATTCTGATTCACAAAGAGATACGATCATGGGATCTGAGCTAATTGTAGTTTTTGATTTCTGGTCAGAACAGTTGAGACGTTTCAACTGGTCTTCCAATGTTCATATAAACTTCATATTTATGTAGGCGAGTAAGCAGTTTGATTTTATTTTGCCAAGATCATTGTTTGAAAGTTAGTTTTCTGAAAGTATTGATATGTGTATATTTCAAGAGTGCTAAATTACGAAAGTGAAAATTACATGACTTGTCAGTTCATTATGCTAGGAGGATTTGAAGGGTGAATTAGATTTTACAAAACATATTGAATGCACTGTGTATATATATATATATATATATATATACTCAACATATTTTTAAGATACTTCAAATATATTAAGAGAAAAAAATCATTTTAATTTTCTGTCTCCAAAATGCAATTTTATTCTTAGGCTGATTCAGCAGAGTAGAAATAATTTTGACATTTGTAGTTTCTAGATGTAGCTTAATATAAGAAAAGAAGTCCTTGTGGAAAGTTTGTGTCTGTGAATTTCAAACTTTATTTTGAACAGTTTGAAAGTATGAGAACTAGTTTTACAACTGAAAAAAGGCAGACATTTGGAACTGAACTGAAAGACTTAATCAGCAGAATAGGAAACCTCTGTTTATATGACTAATAAATACCAGTCTGTTAGATTACTTTTAAAATAGGAATAACATCACATAACACAATCTAAGAAACTTCCATGTCTAGGGTAGATGCCAATGAAGACTGGGTTATTTGTGTGGTGGCAGTGGTCATTGTAAAGCTGACACAATTTTGAGAGATGCTCTTTTGTAGCAACTTTTCAAAGGGCAACTCCTATAAATGTCAAATATAATTAAATTGTTTATATTTAAAATAGAAGTTTAGTCAATACTGGTAATCATGCAGGTATCTTGATTTTAGAAAAATTATATAAGCTTTTATTGTGAGATGTGTAAGTTAGTTTCATGATTATATCATATGTTAACATTCACAGTAGAGTAGATCTATTCAATTGAGGATTACATTATAATTGTTGCTATATAATAAACATTTGACTCAATCATTCTTTAGGATTGATGGCCAGAAAGGTTATACCTATGGATATAAATTTGAGACACTCCATTACTAGTATGAAAATCTTAGGATAAGCATGGTAGGACAAATGTGAATATCATTCTTGTTAATGTGAATTAGTTATTGTAAATTAACTGATGTTAAGAACATACTAAGGTACCCTATGACCCAGCAATCGCACTACTGTGTATTTACCCTAAAGATACAAATGTAGTGATCCGAAGGGGCACATGCATCCGAATGTTTATAGCAGCAATGTCCACAATAGCCAAACTATGGAAAGAACCTAGATGTCCATCAACAAATGAATGGATAAAGAAGATGTGGTATATATATATATATATATATATATATATATATATATATATATATACAATGGAATACTATGCAGCCATCAAGAGAAACGAAATCTTACCATTTGCAACCATGTGGATGGAACTAGAGGGTATTATGCTAAGCAAAATCAGTTATGCAGGGTTATAAGAAAGATAGTTCTTATATCTGCGACTTCAGTGAGGTCAGATTGATATGTCTGTTTTATAAACGAAGAGAAAGGACCAACGAACGGTCTTGCAGTTACGAACTGGTAGAACCTAGGACTGGATGGAATATAGACAGTCTCACTCCACCACATCCTGAGCTGTATATGAAGACCCTTGGAAAACCCTGAAGCATTATACAAATATAGCAATTACTTTGATTCTATTTGTTTTGCCACCATTTGGGAGACAGAGATGCAGGCAGGAACCTCTATGCTAGCTGGGGGGAGTGGCACGGAGGAGTGGAGGCTGGGGGAGGGGCACGGATGCAGGAGTGACAAGCTCAGGAATATCGCAGCCCATTCTGCAGATTTCAGCCCTCCCCTTCCCTCCCCATTCATCCCTTTGTTGCCATCTTTGGGATTTTGGTCCTAAGGTTAATAAAGAGCTTCCAGAACCCCCCCCCCCCAAAAAAGATAATTATTACATGATCTCTCTGATATGAAGAATTTGAGAGGCAGGGCAGGGGGTCATGGGGGATGGGGGAGGGAAATGAAACAACATGTGATCGGGAAGGAGACAAACCATAAAAGACTCCTAAACTCACGAAAAAAACTGAGGGTGGCTGGGAGGTAGGAGGGATAGGGATAGGGTGGCTGGGTTGTGGACATTGGGGAGGGTATGTGCTATGGTAAGTTCTGTGAATTGTGTAAGCCTGATGATTCACAGACATGTACCCTGGAGCAAATACATTATATGTCAACAAAATGAAATAAAAAAGAACATACTAAGGTTTAAAATATTAAAAATATTACATAAGAAGAAATAATGTTCATTTATTTCTCTTGTGAACTTTCAAGTACTTAGAACTTATTTTGACGATGGTGATGGAAATTTTACATATTTTCAGTATTAGGATATGTCTAGAAGTTCACAATACAATCCATCACAAAATGTAGTAAGTGCATGGAGTGGTTATAGGATTAAAAATGTAACTTAATGCAGTATACATATTATGTTTCACAGTTGATGCTTTGTTTATAATTGTATTTGCTTTTAAAGTACTTCTGACTTTTCTTTCTTTGTAATTTTTGTTGTTGATGATGCTGCGGTAGAATTTTTTGTAGATCTGAGTTGAATTCACCATTTGGGAATAGAATGTTGCTTAGAAAGATTAAAGCAGCCCTTTGAGCCATTGAGAGATACTCTAATATTATTAAGACAAAATATTTTAAGAGATGAAAGGTTTATATAAAGTAAAATTGTATCTATAGTTAGGATAGAGAAGAACTGTGCTTCCAGGGATTGCTGCATAAACTTTAGTTGAAAGGAATTTCCCTGTGGTTTAGCATTATTAAATTGTATGAATTACGGAGCTTCTGCATTTTCTTTGGAGTCATCCATCACTGGCCTCGTCACATATGGAATTTGATGATACTGTGAACCAAGAGGCGTTGTGTGTTCCTTGGGCCCACTTTTCTACACTACGGGACTCATTGAGGATCAGATTATATTTACAGAGATCCTAAATGTAAAAATAATAGCAATTTTAAAAGCATTGCTTTTAAATACATAGGTTTGGGGTTTTTTTTGGTATCATCTTCCTTAATTATGTGAAATATTGTCCTATTTGAACTGCCACTAATTTCAAGGGTGAGTCAATCTACTCTGAAGATTTACTTTTGGTAATTTCTTATAACCCTGCACTGACTGAACCCAGAATATTTAATGGAAAACATTTAATCTAGGATTTATGGCTTTGGACCGAACCACTAATTACTGAATATATTTAGTACAATATGCACTAAAGAATACAACTTAGGAAAAGCAAGATATATATAAATAATACATCAGAATTCTATCAGAATTTGCTACCTATCTACAATTTTGCCTCACAGAGTGGTGAAGACCTCCAGCTGGCTTCTTCAGTGCCCTTTTTCTTTCCCATAGAAACATCACAAATAACAATTCATTATATAATTATTTCTGTGTTCATATTTATTAAACAAGTATTATTTTTCAAAAGTCCTAGGGACAATCAACAATGGATATGGGGTTTCAGTTTTTAGGGGCCCGTTATATAAATCTCATCCTTAACTGCTCCTCACAAACATACATTCAGTATAGAGTTCCCCGACGTTGATGAGTTCACTAGAAGATTCAACTGTTAGAGATGACTTTAGTTGTGTTTTGATAGAATGTTTCCAGAAAATTGCCATATTTATAGATCATTTTACCAGGTGTAGGGATACTTGTATAAGGTGATCATTTCTATTTTGGTCTGGAAATTGTGCTTATCTGGTTGGCATTTTCTGATGCTGCTGTATCAATCCTTGATGCACAGTCTCATAATAGTTTTTATCCCTCAGGTTCAAGACGTCTTGCTGTGGTCCTCTGATCTGGTGACAGCAGCTACATGCTATTTCTTTGCATAAGAATACACTTGTATAATAGGTTTTGTTGAAATTTTTTGACAGAAAGTTTTTGCATATATGTCTTACAAACTTTATTATTTATATTTTCTTTCTTCATAATCTGTTTCCATAAAGCAATTTTCTATTACAATTGAAATATTATTGCAGTTATCACTATTTTGAATCATAATAATTTATCCTGCAGCTACAAAATATGAAAATATGTAACACATGATTATTCAATCACAAATTAATATAAACATTATATTATTTTATCTACTGCCAGATTAGTAATTAACTACTAGTGTGACTCCAAGCTAGGCACTTCATTCTGCTTTTTGTTTTCTGGCCCCTGTTACCGGCTTCCTTCTCTTTTTCCAGTCAGCTTTCCAAGAAAGTACCTTGCTCTGCAATGCTGCCCTATCAGATATGTGATATATTTTCCTTGGAGAGAGTTTATAAATGGAAATATCTGAGTTAGTTTTTCTCATTATTATATTTTAATTACTATTGAGAACTATAACATACCGAGAATCCATTAAATGCTTTCTTATTCTATATTTTAGCAACCGAGTAAGAATGTGTATCATATTTTGTTTCTTTTATTACATTTTCTATCTTCTATTGTTATTATATTAAGACTTTTAGTCGTTTGCTATATCTGTTTTAATTCTACTCTTAATAGACAACTCAGAGGAACAGCCACACACAAATACAGAAACAAAATTTCTGAAACCTAAATAAAAAATGTAGTTTACCTTCATAGTCATTTTTATTGCTAAATGTATCTGAAGAAAATTGTTTTTTACATATGGGTTGTGTGACTATAATTCTGACTGGGAATCTTTTTCTAAAGATTTATTTATTTATTTGAGAGAGGGATTAAGAGCATGAGCAGAGGAAGGGACAGAGGGAGAGGGGAAGCTGACTCCCTTCTGAGCACAGAGCCCCTTGCCAATGCAGTGGATTCCATATCCCTGAGATCATGACCTGAGCCAAAACCAAGACTTGGATGTTTAACCGACCCAGCCACCCAGGCGCCCTTGGAAAAAGAAAAATTTTAAAATATTCTGTGAATATGTTGACCCATCGGCAAAAGTTGTGGGAAATAACTTACATATTGAATGATTACCATCTATTAGTATGAATAACTGCTAAAACATTTTGTATAAAGCTTATTTGTGTGCCAAAACAATAGTATTATCTGTAATTTCCCAAAGGATATCATGTTTATTTTCACTTAAATTTAATAAGAAGTATGACTCTGAAGAATAAGCTGACTTTAAGTTTACAGCAAATAAAGGCATCTCTCTTGTGCAAAATCTGTATCTTTGATTTTTCCAATTTTGACTTATTGTAGCTCCAAATAAATTTACTATGAACTGTATATAAACAGGGCAGAAGAAGCTCAATATTACATAATATTGAAATATCAGCTTGTTAAAGATAAACTTTTTTATATATAAACATTTAATTAAAAAGGAACTAAAATATTCTAGGGATAAAAGGGGTCTTTAGAAGTCATCTAGTTTCCAGAAATTACTGCGATTAAATCATCTCTAACAGATTGGTATTTTTCTCTACTTTTACAGACCTCTAGAAAAAGAGGTTCTATATATTTGACAGTTCTCACTGTGAGAAATGTTCTATTATTCTTAACCTAAAATGCTCATGTTTCAGTTTCAGATGATAATGATGATGATAATTAAAAAAATTTTTTTAGGGGCGCCTGGGTGGCTCAGCGGGTTAAAGCCTCTGCCTTCAGCTCAGGTCATGATCTCAGAGTCCTGGGATCGAACCCTGCATCAGGCTCTCTGCTCAGCGGGGAGCCTGCTTCCCTCTCCCTCTGCCTGTGTCTCTGCCTACTTGTGATCTCTCTCTCTCTCTCTGTGTCAAATAAATAAATGAAATCTTTAAAAAAAATTTTTTTATCTTAAAAAAAGAGACACAGTCATCTTTAAAAAAATTTTTTTTAAAGATTTCATTTATTTATTTATTTGACAGAAAGAGAGAGCAAAATAGAATAAGCAGGGGATGTGACAGAGGTAGAGGGAGAAGCAGGCTCCCTACTGGGCAAGGAACCTGTTGCAAGGCTGGATCCAAGCACCCTGGGATCATGGCCTGAGCTGAAGGCAGATGCTTAACTGACTGAGCCACCCAGGCACCCTGACTTTAAATCTTTTTTTTTAATCTAATTGCCATCTTCAGTGCTCGCTTCGGCAGCACATATATTATCTTATTACCATCTTCAACTTTCCCATGAGAAATTGTTATCCTTTGCAGATTGACTTCTATTTTACAGATAGTATAGATATGATAAAATTAATATATATCTTGTTTGTAAATTTCAACTTGTTTATATGTTATCACCTGATTAGAAATCAGCTAGATATATTGATGTGTGTTTTTTAAAGATTTTATTTATTTATTTGACAGAGAGATAGAGAGCACAAATAGGCAGAGCAGCAGGCCGAGATTGGGGAAAGCAGGCTCCCCACTGAGCAGAGAGCCCGATGTGGGGCTCATCCCAGGACCCTGAGATCATGACCTGAGCCGAAGGCAGAGGCTTTAATCCACTAAGCCACCCAGGCACCCTTAACTTTTCACTCTTTTAACAGCGTCTCTTGGAGGGCAGAAGTTTTTAATTGTGATAGAGTTCAAATTATTGTTTTGATATTTCATTGATCCTGGTTTTCATATTATATCTAAGAAATCTTTGCCTAACTCATAGTCACAATGATTTTTTTTTTCTTCTGAAAGTTCTACAGTCTTACTTTTACATTTAAATCATCAGGAGAAGGAGAAGCAAGCTCTCCACGGAGCAGGGAGCCTGATGTGGGACTCCATCCCAGGATCCTGGGATCATAACCTGAGCCAAAGGCAGCTGGTTAACCAACTGAATTACCCAGGTCCCCAGCTAGATATATTGTTAATGAATTTGAAGAGTATGTGTTGGATGAACTATTCTCAAAACTGGCTGTTGGTGTACCCCAATTTTGCTTTTAAGAGCTCAAGGCCACCCTTAAAAGAGAGACACAGTCATCTTCCAGCAGCATTGAAAAATGAAGCTAAATTTTCATTAAATTTAATGAATATTTTTAGAGTACTGTGAATGAAATTACATGTTACGTGAAGGATACAAAATTTATTTGAAGTGTAAGTCTTTAAGCATCTCAGAATGCAGTCATTCATTCACCTGAACATCCAAACACGAGGCAAGGAAACCTTTCATACTTACAGGGAGAGACAGCATGTATTAAAACGTCATGCCCATTATCTCAAGAATGAGGTGGTGTTATTGACTGGGAAAGAGTGTGAGGGAACCTGCAGAGAAGCTGGAAATATTTTTAAAAATATGGTTTGTGGTTAACAAGGACATATGAATAAATATGTAAAAGTTCATGTAAATGTTCACTTATGGTAAACTTTCTACTTTTAAACACCTCTAGAAAGAGATAGATTACTTTTTTTTTTAAGATTTTATTTATTTATTTGACAGAGAGAGAGAGAGACCACAAGTAGGGAGAGAGAGAGGAGGAGCAGATTCCTTGCTGAGCAGAGAGCCCGATGTGGGGCTTGATCCCAGGACCCTGAGACCATGACCTGAGCCGAAGGCAGAGGCTCTACCCACTGAGCCACCCAGACACCCCGAGATTCCTTTTTTTGGGAAGATTTATTTATTTATTTATTTATTTATTTATTTATTTATTTGACAGAGAGAGACACAGCAAGAGAGGGAACCTCTTTGCTGCTTTCCAGTGAAGCAGGGAATGTGCAAGAGGGAGAAGCAGGCTTCCAGAAGAGCAGGGAGCTTGATGTGGGGCTTGATGTGGGGTTCTCTGCGGGGCTCGATCTCAGGACCCTGGGACCATGACCTGAACTGAAGGCAGACACTTAATGACTGAGCCACCCAGGCGCCTCTAAAAAGAGAGATTCTATATATTTCACAGTTCTCACTGTGAGAAATATTTAGTTATTCCTAACCTAAAATGCTCATGCTGTGCATCTTGCTAAAAATCATATCTCAAATACAAAAAGAACTCAGGGACAGAAAAAATAAATGTTTGAAATCTGAGCCCCCCAAACCAAGGACACAAAGGCAGATGCTCAAAATTGCAGATGCTGATTTTCAACTGTACTGTTTGCAGTAGGGGCAGCTCCTAGTAGCACATTGTAAACAACGTTAGAGATTTGTTCATGTAATAATAGCTAATGATTTTTTAGAACAATAGCAATGGAGCTAATGGTGTGTGTGTGTGTATGCCTGCATGTGTATGTGTCTATGAGTGTTGATATGTGTATATCTGTTTTTATTGTAAAAATTATTGTGTTTATTGCAAACAAAAATACCCAGAAAAGTATAAAGTTAAAATGATTAAATTCAGTTCAAAATTATATTCAACAAAGTGGTACTCCAATGTATTTCATCTTAATCTATTTGCTCAAAAGCATCAATACTTGCTCCAAATATCTTCACAGCTTCCACTTGGGCAATATTTTATATTGTATCATGAAATAAATTATCTTTTTAATCTATGATCATTAATAAGGTCTTACAATATATAGCCTGTTACTTTCTTAATGACCAGAGTTTTTGTTTGCATTATTAAAATCAAAAGGTAAAATAGGATTATATCTCATGGGTGAAATTTGGGGAATTTAGAGCACCTTATTAATATTTCTTTCAACTTTATTGAGGTATATTTGGTAAAATTTAAAAGTGTACAATGTGATGATTAGATATAAGTATGCATTGTGAAAGAATTCCCACCATGGAGTTATTGAACACATCCAGCACCTTACCTATTTACCTTTTTTTTTCCTTTTGGTGAGAACATTTAGGCTCTACTCTCTTCACAAATTTCAATTATACAATACAGTTTTATCAATCAGTCATTGTGTTGTATATTAAATCCCCAGATCTTATTTATCTTATAACTGAAAATTTGTAACCTTTTACTAACCTCTCACAATTTGCCCATGCTTCACCATTCTACCCTGCTTTTCTATGAGTTTGACTTTTCTTCTTTTTTTTTTTTTACAATTCCACATTTAAGTGGTATAATGCATTATCTGTTTGTCTGGCTTATTTCACTTAACATACTGCCTTCCAGGTTCATCCTTGTTGTATCAAATGCAAGATTTCCTTCTTTTTTAAGGCTGACTAGTATTACATTATAAATATGCACCACATTAGGACTCCTGGGTCTCTCGATTAAGTGTTCACCTTTTGGTTTCCACTCAAGTAATGATATTAGGGTTGTGAGATTGAGCCTGTCTTGGGCTCCATGCTCAGCAGGGAGTCTACTTGACATTCGCTCTCTCCTTCTGCCCCTCCCCGCCACTTGCACGCTCTCTCTCTCTCTAAAATAAATAAATGCATCTTTATATATGTACCACATTTTCTTTATTAATTCATCTGTTGGTGGACACTTGGCTTGTTTCCCTGTAGTAGCTCTTGTGAATAATGTTGCAATGAACACAAGAGTATACATATCTCTTCAAGATAATGCTTTTGTTTCCTTTGGATGTATTCCCAGAAGTGTAATTGCAGGACTGTATATTAATTCTATTTTTAATTTCTTGGTGAACCTCCATACAGTTTCCTATTTTGACTATACCAGTCTGCATGCCCACCAGGAATGTACAGGTGTTCCTTTTTCTCCACATCCTTGCTAGCATTTGTTAATTCTTGTCTTTTTGATGATAGACATTCTCACAGATATGAGGTGATATCTCACTGTGGTTGAATTGCATTCCCTAGATAATTAGTGATATTCACAACCATTTCTTTACCTGTCGGCCATTTGTGTTTCTTCTTTGAAAAATGGGATTAAGGCCTTTTGCCTATTCTTTAATTGGTATGTATGTATGTATTTATTTATTGCTATCAAGTTATATAGTTCTTTGTATCTTTTGGATATTAGCCCCATAATGGATATGTGGTTTCCAAATGTTTCCCCCAATTCCAGAGGTTGCAGTTTCATTTTGTTATTGGTTTCCTTTGTTGTGCAGATGCTTTTTAGTTTCATGTTTGCTCACATGTTTATTTTTGTTTTTGTTGCCTTTGCTTTTGGTATCAATTAAAAAAAAATGTTGTCAAGACCAATGTCAAGGAGCTTTTTCTCTGTTTTTTTTCTTGGAATTTTTTGTTTTCAGGTCTTACATTTAAGTCTTTAATCCATTTTGAGTTGTTTTTGTGTATGTGTAAGATAGAGATCCAATTTCATTCTTCTGCATGTAGATACCCAGTTTTCCCAACACCGTTTGTTGAAGAGACTATTCTTTTCCTATTCTTGTCTCCTTTGTCAGAAATGTGGATTTATTGCTGGGATCTTTATTCTGTTTCATTGATTTATGTGTCTATTTTGTGTCTTGTACTATTTGAGCCTTTGTACTATTATGTACAGTATGTATTGTTTTGGTTACCTTTGCTTTGTAGTATTGTTTGGAATCTTGACAGGGATTGAGCTGAAACTGTGGATCACTTTGTAGTATGGACATTTTAACAATATTAAGTCTTCCAATCTATCAAACTGGAATGCATTTCCATTTATTTGTGCATTCTTCAATTTATATTATCAATTTTAAATAGTTTTCACTGTACAGATCTTTTGCCTCCTTGGTTGAATTTATTCATAAGTGTTTTATTCCTTTTTTTTTTAAGATTTTATTTATTTGACAGAGAGAGAGATCACAAGCAGGCAGAGAGGCAGGCAGAGAGAGAGGGGGAAGCAGGTTCCCCACTGAGCAGAGAGCCTGATGCAGGGCTCGATCCTAGGACCCTGAGATCATGACCTGAGCCGAAGGCAGAGGCTTAACCCACTGAGCCACCCAGGCGCCCCTATTTTATTCCTTTTGATGCTATAGTGGTTGGATAAATTCCTAGAAACATACAACTTATCAAGACTGAATCATAAAAAGACAGAATATCTAAATATATCTATAGCTAGCAAGGAGATTAAATTTGCAATAAAAATTTCCCAAAGTACTATTTTATCAACTGAGACAATTTGACCCCTACAAATTTGGTATTTTGGTATTATTTTTGGCTCTTGGTGAAACATAATTGGCAACCCAAACTAGCTTATACAAAGAAACACAAGCTAAAAGAAAAAAGAAATTATAGCAACTGATTTAACTAAAACACTAAGGATTCTTAGTGAAAAAGGAAGTAGTAGGCTGAAACATGTGTCTTGGTGGAGAAGACTGGAAAAAAATTCTGAGTGTTCTCTCTGCATTACTACTTCTCATCTTTATTGATTTGATTTCTCTAGTCTTCCTTTGCATATCACCCTGCATGGTGGAGTGCAAGTAGCTCCATCAGAGAAATATTATTAAATCCAAGGGGAAAATCCAATGGGAAACCACCATACTTCTATTGGAGTGGCAAACACACCACAGGGAAAAAAATCCCTTAGAATTTGAATTGTTGAGTAAGTGGAACTCTTGTACATTGCTGAGGGGAATGAAAATGGTACAGTCAATATAGAAAGCAGTTTGGCTCTTGCATATCAAATGAAATGTATACTTACTGTACAACTGAGGAAACTCAGTTCTAGGTACTTACTCAAGATAAATGAAAGCAGTATGTCCACACAGACTTATACACTAATGTTTACAGTAGCTTCTGTAATAATTACCAAAAATTGGAACAAATATAAAGTTCCATCAACAGGTGAAGATGAACAATTTGAGGTAAATCCATACAATAAAAAAACTGCTCAGCAGTTAAAAGGAACCAGCTACTGATATATGCAATGTGGGAGGCTAAATAATGTCCTTCCTCTTCTCCAAAGATGTCTAAGTGCTAATCTCCTATGAATATTTACTTATGTGGCAAAACGGACTCTGAAGATATGATTAAATCAAGACTCTTGAGATGGAAAGGTTATCTTAGATTATCTGGGTGGGACTGATATTGTCACAGAGGTCCTTCTAAGAGGGAAGCAGAAGATCAGAGAAAGGAAGAAGATACAAAGGAAGATGTGACCACAAAAGCGGAGATTGGAGATGTAACCAGGAGACAAGAAATGCTGACAACCTCCAGATTCTGAAAGCATTAAGGAATAGATACTACCCTGGAAACTCTAGAAGAAACCGTTTATACTGACACCTTGACTTTAACCCCGTAAGACTGTATTGGACTTCTGACCTCCAGAACTGGAAAATAGTAAATTTGTGTTGTTTAAAAGCAGTAATTTGTGGTGATTTGTTATAACACTGATAGGATACTAATACATAAAACAAAATGAAAGAAGTTCAAAAGCATCATGCTAACTGAAAGATAATTTATAGCTAGATAAAAATAAATTTAGTGTTGGATTTTACATATGCATATACCCATCCCTGTCACTTCTAATCAAAGTGATAAAGTAAGATCCATATCATATTTTGTTTTGTTTCCTTTTTCCCCAAATGTGATTTTCCTGCCTTCTCCTTTGATTATAAACCTCATTTCCAATATTTGTGTACCAATTTTACATTCTGGAGTTGAATATTATATTGAGCTTGGTATAAGAAAATGTCACCTATGTATTCAGGGTAACTTTTTTCTTTCTCTCTCTTTCTGCTCAGCTCCTACTTTTTTAAAGCTCTTACTTTTTCTTCTCTAGTGTATCTTCCTTCCATTAGCCTGGAACCTTTTTTCTAATTCAGTGCCCTCTATAAGAAAATCCATTGGGTTAGAAATAATATTTTAATATTTCTATTCATTTTTATAAAAATAAAAAGCATTTATACTTACTGATATTTAATGCTACAGGGATTGACCCTGGTGTTCTTTGTTGGACCATTTATCAGATGATCCAGCATGATAGCCCTAGATGGTTAAATAGGACAGCCTGAAGGGAGCATTTCACAAGAAAAGGGGGTTAATTTGCTTTTTGTGAATTTTCTCCAGTAAATAAGCTTACAGATTTTATAATCTTAAATAGTAAAAGTAGTCTTAATAATTCTTTTGAAATGAGATGGATCAAGACCCTATTAGGGTCTTGCATAAATGTGTGCTGACAACTTTAGCTGTTTAGATGTTTGCTGGTCTAAAGTATCAAAAAAATTTTTTTTTCTAATTTAAAGATCAGCTACTAATTTACAAATGAAATTGTTTAAAATCTGTTGATCTTTAGATCATGGAAAGTAGCTTTCGTTGTGTAAATAAATAGAAAATATTTTACAAAAAATGATCACAATCTCCCCTTTCAATGTAAAAGCAAAATTTTAACGAGTGCAAAAGTAAATGGTTTTTATATGCATTTTTGAATTTAAAGTTTGGACAGTTTTTAATCACCATGAAATTTATTGGAAAAAAAATGTAAGCTTGTTACCTGTAAAAAACAAAACAAAGCTGACATATATTTCAATTTAAAGCAAATAAACCTTGCCATCCAGGGTTCCCAACTTGTTTAAAAATCATTCAAAAGAAAACCTGAAGTGGGTTTTAGGAAAATATCTCTTAAAAATATTAAAGAACAGCTGATTGAAATCATGGTGGGTGAAAAGCCAAATTTCCAAAGATATTTGTATAGCTGTTGGTTGAGATTTAAAAATTGGTAGCACGTTTCTTTAAAGTTTTCCCTTTTAAGAAGCTCTAAAACAGATTTTGTTCATTTTCAGAGTTTAAAAAATAGTCCCTTGAAAATTCCTAAAGGAATGTCGGGGAGAAATTAAGAAAAATTAATACCTCTATCTATCTTAGATATGTAGTTTCTGCTTATATTCTAATTCATTGTAATCATAATATAAGAATCTTTTTTAAATTTATATTTTGTTTGAAATATGTATAAGTTAGACATCACTTTGGTGCTATTAGACTCATCACTTATTACTATTTATGTTACTTTTGTATAGGCATACCTCAGCGATACTGCAATTTTAGTTCCAGACCACTGCAATAAAGCAAATATAGCAATAAAACAAGTCAAATAATTTTTTTGGATTCTCAGTGCATATAAAAGGTACATTTATACTCTCCTCCAGTCTGTTGAGTGTGCAATAATAGCATTATGTCTAAAAGCTGTACATACTTTATTTAAAAAATATTTTATTGCTAAAAATGCTAATTATCTGAGCTTTCAGCGAGTCATAATCACAGATCACAGATCACCATAAAAAATATAATAATAATGAAAAAGTTTGAAATATTCCAAGAATTACCAAAATGTGACACAGAGACACAAAGTGAGCAAATGCTATTGGAAAAATGGCACCAATAAACTTGTTCTACCAATGGTTGCCACAAGCCTTCAACTTAAGAAGGAAGGAAGGAGGGGTGCCTGGGTGGTTCAGTCGTTAAGCAGCTGCCTTCGGCTCAGGTCATGATCCCGGAGTCCTGGGATCGAGCCCCCCATCGGGCTCCCTGGTCTGTGGGAAGCCTGCTTCTCCCACTACCATTCCCTTTGCTTGTGTTCCCTCTCTCACTGTGTTTCTCTCTGTCAAATAAATAAAATCTTTAAAAAAAAAAAAGAAGGAAGGAAGGAAAGAAAGAAAGAAAAATTTATGATGTACAATAAAGCAAAGTGCAATAAAAGAGGTATGCCTATATTTATAAACTACATTGTTATAAAATCATATATTATTTTACAAATCCTCCAATATGCATTGTGCCAGGCTAATATATGGAATAAATTAACATTAAATTATCTAGCTTCTGGCTGAGATCCATGTGCAAAGTAATTAAATAGAACTGCATCCCTTTCCTCTTCCAACAGTTCTGAGATGTGGGCATAAATTAGACAAATACAAGATATTAGGAAAGAATTAGAATAAAAACAAGAGCTATTTATATTGTTCCACTATTCTCAATTCTCAATTTTGGATATACTATTATTCCTTGTAAATTCTTCTGGGTTCCCTATACTGCTGAAATAAGCTGTAGCTATGTTTGTTTGTAGGGAGTTATAAAAAAGTTGTTAATTCAAATAAGATTGTATCACAGCACCTGACAGAATATCTGTGTTTAAGAAAGGGAGTTTAGCCAAAGACTTTCTTCTGGAATTGGGCAGATATTTGTCTCATTCATAGTGGATGCCCTATTATAGTCTTTATCTTCCTGTTATAAAACACTGACACTCTTTTTAGCTTGGCAACTTTCTTCCTATTTGTACTTAGTTTCAGTAATTGCGCTCATCTCTACTTGTAAAGCAAATCTCATTTGATTACTAGACCAAATCAGTCTATTTGTGTACAGAACCCCAAGGGACTGAAATTTAATCCCTTGAGTATTTAATGTTCTTGTGAGTCAGGAGCACAGCTAAAGTAAATTGATGATCAGAGGCACCAATTCCTAAAATTGTGGGTAGAGCTGACAGACTCTTTGTTCTACTGAGAGCTTGTAGACACATTTTTTTTTTCAGTAATCTCCAAGAGGGACTAAAAGTGAACACAACTCAGTGTCAGTAGAAGCATCTTAACCATTAGCAAGAGTGCATTATTGGTCTCTTATTAATTTTTAAAAATTCTAAGTTTAAACAAATAATGATCAGCTGCAATTTCCACTCACTTTGTTTATTTTGAAATAAAATGCATGACTTGTCTCTATGGCTGTCTTTACTGCATAGTCTCATTTGTGTGTTTTTGATATTTATTTCTCAGATTCTCTACCTATTATCTGAAAGAGGAAAAAATGTCTTTCTTGCTAATCTTCAGTTATAATCCAGTTTTTGTAATGTACTTAGATTTTTTGTAAGTCGGTATTCGTATTTACCTCATCTTCTTCTTCTTAACTTGGTGAAGAATCAGGACTGATGGTGACCCAATAGAAAGAGCACAGGAGTGAGCGGACATTTACTATACACGTGAAAGGGCAAGTAAATACTGCCTACAAAATCCAATAGAGCCGAGCAAGAAAAGGGAGTTCATAGGCAAAATCAGGCTTTTAGGAGACTTATGGGTAATTGGGGTTAAAGTAGATGAAAAAAGGTAACTTGGAAGCATTCCATCAGCTTTGAGGTAAGTGCGTGTAGATTCTTTATATGCCATGACCTCAGTCAATAGCATTGCCAAAATGAGACTAGTTCAGAGGCATTTGACATTTATTTTCAACTGGCTTTTGTAATACTCTTGAGAATTTTTTAAAATTCTCAAGCTGGAGGTCAAAGATGGTTGCTTCTCTTTTTATTTTTTTAATGATACGCAATCATTAATATATGTTGGTAAATAATAGGCTGTTACTATTTCAGCTATTTCCCAGAAATATGTACAGCTGTTTACTGACAGTGCTACCTCTTTTTCACAGATAAGTGAATCATAGTAGCTTGGTACAATTCCAGATCCTCTTCTATTCTCTGCAGATAGATTTGCTGTGTCATCGCTAGGTAGATATGAAGACAGCCTCCTGCCACTCGCATTCTAAAGATTTGTGGGCTTTTCCTTTTTCCTCCTGGTAACTAATGTCTCAGGGAAGTGATAACTGTGATCTCTGAGTGCTGTAGGGGTTGCAACCTCTTGCCATAATGCTTAGAATTCAGTATGTATATGGTCCCCACTTTGAATTCCTGGATCCAAGTCCCAGTTCTGAATCTCCTGAACTAGATCTTTCTAGGTCTTCGTATTCGGCTAGTAATTAGATTTTTTCAGACAAGTTTAACTTTAGGACTGTCAGCTGCTTTCCCAGGAGTCTCGGCTTGTCTGTTTCATACTGTATTAATCAGGACTATGGCAATGACAAATGGCCAAATTCCAAAATAAATTAGCATAAGCGAAATTAAAGGGGAAACAGTGGTTTCTCATATTGTTGTTAGCATGAAATAGCCTAATGTATTTTAAATACTTAAAAGAGTACTGGATATAAACAAAGTGATATCAGCATTATCAAACTGAAAGTGCCTTCATTGAGCTCACTAAGCAATATTATACATCTGCTGTGGGCTTTCAGGACTTTACAGGGAAAAAAGAGAGAGAGAGAGGAAGCAAGGTTTTCTAGTTTTATGAGACTTGCAACCTAATGATGAAAATCAAACACTTGCACAGTCACACAGAAAGCACAAGATTAATTACAAAGTAATATTGTATAAAATATATTGCATGAGGTCAAAATATAAAGTATTAAGAAATATGAATTTACTCTTATCTTAAATTTACACCTTCTCTTAGAGCATAATAATTTAGAGTAAAAGAAATATTTCTTAAAATGTTGAAAGTTTCCATTGTTTTATAAAATGCAAGATATTTTTATCACTATTAAAATGTAGCCTAAACATCTCATTTCAAAAGAAGAAACTTAAGATCAAAATTGAGTTGTCAACACTAACAAAATCAGTAGCAGGCTGAAGACCAAAATCTAATTTGGCTAACTCCCAAATAGTATTCCTTCAGCTAAAATTTTGCAGAAATGCAGGAACTAAAGAGTTAGTGGAGGGAAGATGAGCTAAATGGGAGAAAAATGGAGTTTTGTTTCAGATTATTAAAGAGAGACATGATTAAGATGAAGGAACAATGTATGATTTTACCTATGATGTTTCTTAAAAATTTTAAACTTAAAAATACATGAATAGGGTGCCTGGGTGGCTCAGTCATTAAGCGTCTGCCTTCGGCTCAGGTCATGATCCCAGGGTCCTGGGATCGAGCCCCACATCGGGCTCCCTGCTCGGCAGGAAGCCTGCTTCTCCCGCTACTGTTCCCTCTGCTTGTGTTCCCTCTCTCGCTGTGTTTCTCTCTGTCAAATAAATAAAATCTTTAAAAAAAATTAAAAAAAAATACATGAATAAAAATGATGTTGCTAATTTCTTGGGCTGGGCTGGATTTTCTTCCACTGTATTCACAAATCATAATTTGTTTTCACTGAACTCATAAATAGTGGATCTTTACTTATATCATCTATCTTAACTCAGGAGGTTATGGATAGAGTCTATCGTCCAATAAAAGTCTAATTCCTTAAACTGTACTCTGAACCTTTGATTTGCTTTCCTTTTCAAAGACTTTGTGTCCACCTTTTTTTTCTTTGCCTCATCAGTGTCTCTTTAAATCATTTGAATCAGCATGCAGATATATTCTGTCATTTAATAAGACTTCCCTTGAACTTATGTGTCTTTCCAATTTTTGCTGTATTTTGTCACTTCCCTCAAGGCAAACTTGTTCAGACATGTCATCTGCAGTCAATATTCTCACCTTCTCTCTTGTCCCTCCTTTTCTACCTTTCCCTAGTCTGATTTTCATCCCTTTACCTCCTTTGCCATTGCTCACGCCAAGGTTATCAGTGAAGTGACCTCTAACAGTTGCCACATCCAGGCCTCACTCTTTACTAGATGCCTTAATGAAATCGATTATAGCTGATCTTACTAGATATATATTACTTATTGTGGCAGATTATATATTCCAAAGATGGCTGCATTAATATTCCCATACACTATTCCAACAAAGTGGCATTGAGAGATATATAGTCTACATTTCCTCATTTCCATCAAGAAATAGGGTCTCTGTTTCCTCTCCTTGAACTTCAATGGATCTTTGAAAGAGTACTGACCAATCAAATATGGTGGATTAGATGTGGTAGGGCTTGCAAGGCTACATGATAAGAGGTGACTGGCTCTCATCTTGCTCTCTCTGTTGTGATATACACACTGGGACCCCTGAGCTGAAAAGTAAGAAGTCCAGCTGTTCTGAAGCCCTTCTGGAGTAATTACATGAGGTTACAGCAAATGATAGAGAAAGATGATCTGGGAAGTCTAACTATTCCACTCCCCACTATGAATCTTGACAATACAAACAACAAACACTTGAGTGAGTAAATAAGCTTTCACATGATTTTGGCTTCTTGCCCCAAACTGCCCCAGCTGATACTTAGTAAAATGAGCAATGGAGTAGAGTAGAACCCTGCTCAGGGAGCTCATTTATAGAAAATAAAATTAGTAGCCTAAGTTTGGGAGTATTTTCATTACACAGCCGTAGTAATTGAAACATTTATATTCACTCCTACAGTAATAGGTAGTTTGGATTTTCCCACCTTCACTAGTTACTTCTTCTAATTCTCTTTCTTTGGCTCTCATTTCTGTGACCAGCATTTTTTTTAGAGCATTCCAGGCTTCTGAGATGCCCATTCTTTTCTACATACACTATCTAAATTACTTTATTTCATCATAGTCAATGGCACTTATATGTGGATGACTTCTTCTTCCCCACCACATTGCATTTCTATCTCTGATGCCTCCTCTAGATTCTCTAAATTCCAAGTTAATATATGAAATGGCCTACTTAACATCATCACTGGGATATTTAATAAGAATTCAAACTTAACACATACAAAGCTGAGCCCTTGATCTTTCCTCCCTGTAAAACAGAACATAAAACTTGTTCATTCCCTAGTCTTCCCTATCTCGGTAAATATAATTACAATTTGTACAATTTTCAAGCACAAAATTCAAAAGTAAATTTTGATTCCTGTCTCTTAATGACTGTATCTAATCTATATCCATTGATTATACCTCTATGGTGTATCTCCAAACTTTTCTTCATTTCCGCTTCTTCCTAATGCAAGCTGCTCTCATATCTTTTCTAAACTATAGAAATAACTTCCTTAATAGTCTCCCTTCATCCAGTGTTAACACACAATAGTCTATCTTTATGATAATAGCCAGAGTGATCTTTTTCAACCAAAATCAGATCACATTACTAAAGTGGCTCAAAAGCCATCAATGTCTTCTCGTATAGGCAAATTTTATTTTCTAAAGATGGCTTCCACATTTTGCTCTTCTTTATATTATTACTATTTTTTTTTTTTTAAAGAGAGGGAGAACATGACTGGGGGTGGAGAGGAAAAAGAGAAAGAGAGAATCCCAAGCAGGCTCTATACCCAGCGTGGAGCCTGACGTGGGGCTCTATTTCATGATCCTGAGATCATGATCTGAACCAAAAATCAAGATCCGATGCTTAACTGACTGAACCACCCAGGTGCTACTCCCCACATTTTGATATTCTAATGTGACTTGATATTTCTGCTACTTAAAGGTGAGAGTCTATGTCCCCTCCCTTTAAATCTGGATGGCCCTGTGATTCCAGTGGAAGTGACATTACAGGTGAAAAAATCGGATAAAACTATACCTACTTCTCTTTGGACACTTGCTTTTGAAACCAGTCCTGATGCCTGAATAAGCCAAAGCAGTCTATGGAGAGGCGCATAGGGAGAGAAACAGTGGCCCCTCCTAGGGTCAGCTATATTTCTAACCAATTGTTATTTATTAATTTGCCAGCTATGTGAGTCACCTTGACATCTAGAACAGAGATGTCTGTCCTGCTGAGATTACAGAATTATGAACAAAAGAAATTATTCTTATTGTTTTAAATCATAAAGTTTTGGGATAGATTTTTTGTTTGTCTTTTAATACTATAATAGAAAATTAACCCAGATTTTGGTACCTAAAAGAGGGATGCTGCTGTAAAAACCCTAACCCATGTAGCACTGGCTTTGAGATGGGCCATATGAGGAAGCAAGAACCCTTGGCAAAATGTTAGAAAATGTCTAAAGAATATTGAGGAATTTGTCTATGATAGCTCAAAGGAAAATAAGGAAAATGTGATTGGAAGGTGTTTATAGTAATGAAAATTCTGGCAACAGTAAATGGACCATAGGAAATGTTCCAGTGAGTTCAATGATCAAGCTAAAGGAATTTTCAGGCAGACTATTCAAAGTGTCATCTGGATTTTATTCATTGTCTATGATTCAATTTGAGAAGAGAGGAATGAGCTAAAAATGAATTCTTAAATATAAAAGATCCAGAACTTTCTTAGTTACAAAAAAAATCCTATTTCTCTTCCCAAATTTCTCTTGGTGGCAAATGATGCTCATATTAAGGACTGGCTTAAGGAGAAGGTCAAATGTACTAATAAAATCCATTATTAAGATCTTAGATCTGCGGTAGTTCCTCATAGAGCCTTTCAATAGACAAAAGTCTTTTAAAGTAACATAGTAGTGTAATTTATAGTACTGTCCATTTTATAGTAAAGCTTATAAGGATCTTAAGGATGTTATTCCACAGCAGTGGCATGGTGAGTTCAAGGAAGAGAATGGCTTATCTGGAAATGATGGTTAATTTGTGTTCATAGTGTTTTGTCTGATGGAGTGAATTACAAATCAATACACAGAAAGCACACCAAAATTGTTAAAAGAATTGTATTAGCTTATAATAAAAAGAAAATAAACAGTACAACTGAAGAAGAGCCTTGAACCTTCAAGCTTTTATAAACAAACAATAACCTTAAGAAGGCTTAGGAGAAAAGGAAGGTATATTCAGAGTCAAGGACCAAGAGCTCACTGAATTGGCTCAAGAGCCATGAAATCTAATTTCCAGAGAGTAGGACTATACCCTAATCAAGGAACTAGCAACATATGCCTGGCTGGATTTCAGAATTGATATAGACCAATGACTATTGTGTTCCTTCCATTTCCCTGCCATTTCCTGCTCTCGTAGTTATCCAGTGACTGCCCTACCATATTATTTTGAGTATTTGGAGACCTAGAAAAATTATCTCTTTAGGTCAAATGCGTCACATGTCATCACATCATAAGAAAGAGTGCTCAAAGAGCTGTATTTGAGGAACTGCACACAAAGAATATCACTTATAACTAGACTGATTTGGATGTAAGATTCTTGACTTTGAGCTGATGCAATTATGGAATGAGACTTTTCAGTAATGGGAAAGGAAATGAACATATTTTGCATCTAGAAGGAATATAAATTATTGTAGCCTGAAGACAAAATGTGGCATATTATATTTTTCAAAGACGGCTGTAACAAGACCTGCTTTCTCACTTTTTCTTCTTACAATGTGGCTTTGATACTCTTCCTATCAAGAGCTATGCCTTTCCCTTGAATCTGGGCAAAATTGTGATAATGAATACTATATGACTTTTGAGAATAGGTCATAAAATATGATACATCTTTTTTTTTTTTTTATGATACATCTTTCTTGATCCCTGGCATGTTTTTTCCTAAAACCTAGCCACTATGTTTGCATAGTCCTAAGACAACTGAGAGGGCCAGGTGAAGAAGAACTGAGACCCTTAGTCTGCAGTCCTGACTGTGCTCCTGTCTGATAGTACCAACTCAGCAATCATGTAAGCCCTCTTGACTCTGTCAGCAACCCCCTGTTGGATCACTTGCAGCTAATGCTGATGTTGCATGGAAGAATGCAGATTTGTGAGCAAAATATATTAGTATTTTGGTTTAAGTCCTAAGTTTTAGAGGGCTTTGTTATATATATTAGACAACTGATACATAACATAGAATGAAATCAAACTCCTACCCTGTTCTGTGAGACCCTATATGATTTAGTTTCTGTCTATTCCCCAACCTCACATATTATTATTCTTGTAATTCAGGTTGAAGTTTATGGATTACTAAGATCTCCAGCCCATTTACCTATTTATTTTTCTCATGACATCTGTGTCAACCAATTATCTATCTATCTGTTATCTATCTATCTATCTATCTATCTATCTATCATTTATCTTCTATCTGTCATCTTACCCTGCTCACTATTAAAACAAGGTCTGTGAAAACAAAACATTGTTCTTGTTTTCTTCTTTATCTGAATTACTTGAAGCACTGCTTGGCACTTAGTAGGTACTCCACAAATACTTGTTGAGTGAATAAACTGATAGAAATAAATACTAATTTAGTTTTATACTATAGAGAAAAATAGAAATCTAAGATTTAATATAACATATATTTCCTAGAAAAAAATGATGCTTTCTTTTTTTAAATTAAATCTGTCAGATTGACTTAGAAAAATGTTCACAATCTTGTAATATTGTGAAAAATAAATTGATTTCTATACTACCTACATCAACTCTGTAAGTTCCTCCACAACAATAAATATTATAAAATAAAATTTTCAGATAAGAGCATATATTTAGTTATTTGATTTTTTCCTTTTGATATGAATCTTTTACTTCCTTCAAAAAAACCCAAAATATTCTGAAATTTTCCTTTTTTAATATTGTGTTTGGAGTTTATTGCTCAACTCTTTAAAAGTCTTTTTCCAGGGAGGAAAACATATATAGGTATTAGTGAATAAAACAGGAGGACTCTAATTTTCAGGAATTTGGGATGTATATCCTTGCAAATAGTGCTATAGCTTTCCATCTAATCAAAGTATAAAATAGAAAAATGATTTTAATTTATTTACTTGGAATTTGCTTCTTCACACTCTGAAGCCCGGATAAATGAGTGCATAAATACAGTTAGAATAGTCCTTCTCAACAAGAATTAGCCCCTCTGTGAAGTCCCAAAATAGTAAGAGGAATTATACTAGTGATATTTTTCCCTTTCCGGAAAAATGAAGTCTCATTGGTGCCTAATTCTAAAAGAATCAGAGGATCTGCTAAATCATACCATGATGTTTTCAGCTTTCCTCAATTTTTCTTGGGATTTCCTTCAGATACAGCTTACTGAGAGCAGCATACCAGGTCCTTCAGGTTTGCAGAGTAGGAAGAACAAGTCATAGCCTTAGGCCAAAAGACAATCTTCTACCTTGATCATCTGTGTCCTTGTTCTGAACCACCTCTATTGTTGCTCTTATGTAGAATCTCTTGGGATTAGTAAGTAGTTAGTAGACTCTAATTTGCTCTTATTTCTTGCTCATTTGCTTACTCCTTTGATAAAAGGCTGAACTATCAATAGATTCTATAGTTATATCTTAGTCTACTAACCTAATCATAATGAGATTCCACTTTAGCATGAACACAGCAACAGTAATCATTACTTAATTCTAATTCCGAACTCACTGTAAATAAGCCAAACCACATGTTTACTATTCAATTTCCAATGCACGCAAATAATAACATATGTTTAGCTTATCATAGTGCCTAACTCTCTTTGAGGAGCAAGATTATATTAACTTGCGCTTATTTTACAGTTTCACACAATGTCTCGTTAATTTCCATATTGTTTCCTTAAGCTATTGTGTATAGTCACTTTCCTTATCACCTACTTCCCACTGTTGATTCCATATCTTTTTCTTTAGACTCCTGTTTGCCTTGTTCCTCTATTAGTGAGAGCTCCTGTGGTGATCTAGCTTCCTCCACTTTCCATACCCTCAGATAGTCTCAGCATCTTCCATCATTTTCCACATATATTACTTGGTTTATGCCATGCTATATTTGTAAAATACATAAAAAGATTGGTAGTATTTTTATTTTATAGATGATGAAACTGAAGTACAGAAGATAAATGACTCTTCAAAGGCCATGATTTGTGGACCTTGTAGTGGATTTAATGGGAGGAAAGCAGAGGTGAAATGCCAGAATAGAGAAGTTAGAGAGAGCAGAGATGAGTGATAGAGACCTAAGAAAGAGGGAATTAAATGGTCCAGGGCATAAAATGACCTGAGGAGCAGTAGATATAAAAAGAAGGAAGACCTTAAAATTGGTGACTCCTCTGTCCTGATAACTTCAAGGTACATTTCAATTTGAAATCTCTATCACCTCATTGCATGGGGATGGATGAAAAAAACACATACAGAGCATTTATCTTTTCCTGAAGCTTCTCAAATTTATACAATTTCTAAGATATTGAGGGAAAAAATACTACAAGCGTGTTTAGTTTTTTCAGTTATTGCCATTTCTCTTTATCTCTTAAGTACATTTTATAAATTTGATTTCATGTATTATTTAATCTTATCTACTTAACATGATATTGTTCAGCTGACAAATCTATTTATTAAATATTCATCACACACAATTTAGTGGCTTAAAGTTATGCATTTGATACTTAACATATTTTGGGAGAA
This sequence comes from Procyon lotor, assembly GCA_028646535.1. Classification (NCBI taxonomy): domain Eukaryota; kingdom Metazoa; phylum Chordata; class Mammalia; order Carnivora; family Procyonidae; genus Procyon; species Procyon lotor. The sequence continues at coordinate 99,614,987 of CM053603.1, forward strand.
AATTGACTTCAATAGAATCACTTCTGTAAAAACCATGTCCCTACTATTATTATCTGCATGATAATGTCAACAGTGGACTTAAGGATGATATCACTCCATTTGGGTAAAATTTATCAGTTTCTTTTAGCCCTCTTTGTTAGGTTAGGTCTCTGTCCAGTCACTTCTTTCATATTTACAGAGCCATTGTGAAGAACTACAGTTTCTTTTTTCTTTTCTTTTCTTTTCCTTTTTTCTTTTCTTTTTTCTTTCCCTTTTTCTTTTCTTTTTTTCTTCTTTCCTCCTTCCTTCCTTCCTTCCTTCCTTCCTTCCTTCCTTCCTTCCTTCCTTCCTTCCTTTTCAAGATTTTATTTATTCTAGAGAGAGAGTATGTGTGAGGAGTGGAAGGAGTGAACAAACAGACTCAGTGCTAAGTGCAGAGCCTGACTTGGGGCTCAATCTCATTACCCTAAGATCATGACCTGAGCCCAAATCAAGAGTTGGATGCTTAACTGACTAAGCTACCCAGGCACCCTGAACTACAGAGTTTCTATGTGATGCAAATCAAGGGATGCTCCTGGCATTCCAAAGTGCACAAGCTGCAAAAATATATCTAATGATTCTGCATCAGTTTCATATAGCAGAGTTTTTGTTAGGGTCTTCAGCAGAACATATTCTAATTACTACAAAGAGAAAATAAACCTATACCTGCTAAGACACAGAAGATTTATTTGGGGAGTGTCCTCTGTGTTATAGACAAGGTAATGAGGCAAGCTGTGTTATAAATGTTGGGAATTCGAAAATGAATAGTACGACTTAAAGCTCACTCTCATAGAGCTTATATTCTATTATGTGGAGGAACAGAAAATAATAAAATAAAAATAGGAAAAAACACTGCGGAGTAATAAATCCTTTATGAAGGAAAATAGAGCAGGATAACAGGATAGACAGAAAAGGATGTTGTTTTAGAAAAAAATTCTTTTAGGAGTGGAAATATAAGAAGAAAAGACAGTCTGTTAGAAGATATATATAGGAGTGCCTGGGTGGCTCAGTGGGTTAAAGCCTCTGCCTTCAGCTCAGGTCATGATCTCAGGGTCCTGGGATTGAACCCCACATCTGCTCTTTGCTCAGCAGGGAGCCTGCTTCTCTCTCTCTCTCTGCCTGCCTCTCTGCCTGCTTGCGATCTCTCTCTCTCTGTCAAATAAATACATAAAATCTTTTTTTAAAAAAAGAAGGTATATATAAACAGAAATCTGAATGAAGTGATTAAGTTTGCTTGCCAAGCAAATATGCAGAGCGATAGTATCATTTTGGGGTGGGGGAATAGCAAGTACAAATGCCCTGAGATAAGAGTGTGCTGAGATTACTTAAGGAATATCAAGGGAACCGTTGTGACTAGGGTGAAATAGGCAACTAGTAGAATGGTAGGAAATGGAGACACAGAGAAACTAGAGATAAGACCAAGCAGTATAGGGGGTGAGGAACTCATTGTAAGTGTGATGGGAAATCATTGAACACTTTTGAGTAGAAGAGTAACATTATCTGATTTACCACTTAGAAATATCATTCTTGCTACTGTATGAATAGAATGAGAGATGGAAGGCAGTAAACAATGGTGCGAGTAAGAAGGCTACAGAAGTTGTCCATGTTAGAAATGATGATGCCTTCAATGGGTTATTGGTGGTGGTGGTAGAGGTGGTGAGAGGAGTGAAAATAAGAACATATGCTGAGGTAGCTCTGATTACCTTTGGTCTGATTATTACTCACTGGGGGCTTTGATATGAAGTTTAAGAAAACAAGAAGGATGAAGTGTGATTGCAGTGTTTTAATCTTGAACAACTAGGTAAGTGGTAGCACCATTTTCTTTCATAGGGATTACTGGAAGACAACAATGTTGAGAGCAGAAAATTAATAGGAATCAAGAGATTGTGTTTGGAGATATTGAATTGAGATGCCCAAAGACATTCAATCAGAGGTTATTGTGGTTTGTATTCAGTTAGTTGAGCTGTTCTGAATTGTGTTTCCCCAGATTCCCTTCTCAGAATTGCTCTAGAAGGGTCATAAAAAATATTTTGCATTAGATTTGGAAAGCAAAAGCAAAGCAGCAGCCATATTCTTTTTATTCTCGGAAGGATAATGCAGAGAATGAGGTACTTTTGCGGGGCACACATGTGGTCACTGATCTGCTGACTCATCTTGCTGGTGTGAGGCAGCAGCCAGCTCTTAGAAAGTTAAGAAGTATAGAAAAGAAAATGAATATCTAGTACTAATGATATATTGTTCATTGTTTGTTTTATAATGGATAGATGGATAGTAGAGATGAAGCATATTATTAAATAATGTGATGAGGGATTTAAGTCATAATTAAAGAACAGTCTGGCCAGAAAGGATAACAAATACCTTTATGCAAAAAGCTCTCGTTGGTCTTTAGAGCCTGGCAGCTTTAGAGCTGGCAGCACCTTTAAGAGGCGCAGAGTAAAATCTGCCACAGTTTTCCCAGGTCTGTTAAAAATAGACCTAGGTCAGACACATGCCATCCATCAGAATTAAGTGGATCACTCAGCACCTGCTTCCTGTACCTGTCTTCTGTTATTCCATGTGCTTTCCCAGATACTGACAGGTCCTTGGCCCTTGCTTCTAGGTATAACAGTGATCTCTGCCCAAGGGATGGGTAATAATCCCTGGAACAAGTTATGCAAGCCAGGCATATATTTATCATCTCAGGATTGAGCTTCCATTACTAATGATAGCTATTTTGTATTGAGTCCTCATTCTATGCCAAGCTCTTTCAAAACACATTCCGTATCTTATCTCATTTGATCCTGGCAACAGTGGTATAAGGCAAGTTCTGGTCTTATCCCCATTCTGCATTTAAATAAATTTAGTTGTAAAGAAATTAAGAAAAAGGTCTGACAGTGACTGGCAGAACAATTAGGACTTGACCAAGTGCTACCTGCTTGTAATGACAGAAATTACTGTATTAAATTGCTCTCATGGGCTTAAGGAGAACTTTGGGGCAAGCTTCTTTCCTGGAGAGACCTCTGGGAGAATGTAACTGGTTGCTTTGAAATTGAACTCTGAGTTGGCCCTAGATTCTTTGAAACCTTAAAGGAGGGAGAACCTGCAGTTTAACTCCTGCGATGTTTCAAAAGAAGATAGCTAGTTTCTATTTTGAAATAAAGGCTACATATACATCTTTATGACAGAACTTTTATTCTAGAAAAATCATTCAAATCAACCATATAACTAGATAAATAAAAAAGTAGACTCCCCTATTAGAAAAGATATTCTGGATTCTTCATTATAAGCAGTAAAAAATGTTCTGTGTAATAATGGAAAATATGGTCATTGTGATACTTCTTTGCAGACTGATATTTTCTGGGATTTTTGTTGTTGCTGCTGTTAATAGGATAAAACTTGATTGTTCTAGAAAACAACAGCTTGTCCTGTGGAGAACTCTGAGGACTTGCCGATGGAATATTAGAGGCTGAATACCAAAAGGCAAAGAAGCTGTTTTTGAGAAGCTTCTGGGACACTGGGTGTAAGCCATGGTGAGCTGGGTGGCAAAGGTGGTGTATGGAGCTGGAAGAGCCATAGCTGGAAGAAAAAAGCAAAAGGTATATCAACCAGGAGTTTGTAGCCATCATAAGCATGTATGTACTGAAAAACATAGCTATAAATCATATGAAGCAAAATTGATATAAATAGAACCTCATAAAATAATAGATTGCAACATTTCCGGTAAACAAATAATATAGAGCTTTTTCCCCAAAATATTCATATAGTATGTTAGCTTGAAAATCAATAAAATGCAAGCAAAACTGAAATAAGTTATAGTACTGGAAGACAATAAAACAAAAATAGAAGTTAAAAGCAAAATGGCCAAAATCAATGTTTTAAAAATAAAGAAATATATTTTTCTCTATTATTTGTGTTAAAAAGGAAACTACAACTGAAATTGTAGATTATTTAAAAATGAACCTCACTACATATCAAATCATATGTTAAAATCACATTCAAGATAAATTTTATAGCATTAAATACCTTCTAAAAAGTCTGATAATAACTAATATTTACATTCACCTTAAGAATCCAGCAAAACAACAAAATAAACTAAGAAAAAAAAGGGAACCAAAACCAGTATAATGTGTTGTCATTATATTAAATAAAACTGAATCTAAGCATACATTCTTGTTTCTCCATTAAACAATATAGAGCACAAGCAAAATAAGTGGGTCACTTGCTCTAGGAAATACTTGCTCTTAGAAGATAAGACTGTGAACTAACTAAAATAGCTTTTTAATGGAGACTAATAGCTTGTTCATCAATACTCATTTCAAGACCTTCACTTCATGGTGGCCATCAATCCAAAATTATTATTTCTTAAACTCTGCCAAATTCCAGCCAGTTTCCCTCCTGGCAAGACTTGCTTTAAAATCCCAGTCCATGGGGCGTCTGGGTGGCTCAGTCGGTTAAAGCCTCTGCTTTTGGCTCAGGTCATGATTTCAGGGTCCTGGGATCGAGCCCCCACATCGGGCTTTCTGTTCCGCAGGGAGCCTGCTTCCCCCTCTCTCTCTGCCTGCCTCTCTGCCTACTTGTGATCTCCCTCTCTCTGTGAAATAAATAAATAAAATCTTTAAAAATAAAAAATAAAATAAAATAAAATCCCAGTCCAGGAGCTAAAACCCAATAAATATATCTCTTTCCTTCTTACTTTTCCTTTCTGAGACACTACACTAGTATTCTGTCAAGGTAGTAGCCTTCTTTACTGCATTAGGTCTAATAAACTTAGCTTTTCTTGATTAATGATATTTCTGGAGGCATTTTAGTAAGTTAACATCCAGTGGAGGTAGAAAAAGAAAATATATAAAATTTTTTAAAAAAATTAAATGAGGTAGAAGTAACAAACTTTTTCATAGAATTTTTCAAATAATATATGAAGACACCCTTCAGGAAGTGGGGCTTAATTCTTGTCCTTTCTTTATATCTCCCCATTAAAGATGTACTAGACTTGCTGATATCTGTCAAAGAAGTATATAGGAAAAGGAAAAAATAGTAAATTTATAGTGGAGGAATCTTAACCAAATGATGAAAGTTAATATCACCAATGATGGCATGTGGACATCATTGCCCCATGATATGATATGATAAAAAGAGTACTTCCTTCTGTGGTATTCTTTCCCCAAGCCCAGAATCCCAGTCCAATTAGGAGAATAGCAGACACATCTATATTTGGGATGTTCAATAGGATACCTGCCCAGTATGCCTCAAGGCTTTCAAGATCATGAAAATTAGGAAAGACTGGGAAATTCACACAGATCGGAGGATCCTGTGGAAATAGAACAGTTTTAAATCTGTTTAAATCTTAATTTAAAATAATTTAAATTAAATCATTTAAATCTGAAGGCAGATTTAAATGAATGAATCCCTGTAAAAATACCAATAGCACTTTTCACAGAATTAAAACCAACAGTCTTAAAATTTATATGGAACTGCAAAGGACCCTGAATAGCCAAAAAATTTCCGAAGAAAAGCAAAGCTGGAGGTACCACAATTCCAGACTTCAAGTTACATTATGATGCTATGTTATCAAAACAATATGATACCAGCACAAAGATAGACACATAGAACAATGGAACAGAATAGAAAACCCAGAAATTAATTCACAATCATATGGTCAGTTAATCTTCAGCAAAACAGGAAAGAATATCCAAAAAGAAAAAGACATTCTCTTCAACAAATAGTGTTGGGAAAACTGGTCAGCTACTTGCAAAAGGATGAAACTGGACCATTTTCTTACACTGTGGACAAAAATAAATTCAAAATGATGAAAGACCTGAATATGAGGCCTGAAACCATAAAAGCCTTAGAAGCGAACACAGGCAGAAATGTCTCTGACATCAGCCATAGCAACAAGTTTTCTAGATAAGTCTCCTGAAGCAAAGGAAATAAAAGCAAAAACAAACTATTGAAATAACATCAAAATAAAAAGCTACTGCACAGCAAAAGTAACAATCAACAAAACTAAAAGGCAACCTACAGAATGGGAGAAGATATTTGCAAATAATTTATTTGATAAAGGGTTAATATCCAAAATATAAAGAACTTACACAATTGAGTGCCCAAAAAATAAATAACCTAATTAAAAATGAGCAGAAGACACGAACAGACATTTCTCCAAAGAAGGTATCCAGATAATGTCACTTATCATCAGGAAAATGCAAATCAAAACTACAATGAAATCTCACCTCACAACTATCAGAATGGATAAAATCAAACACACAAGAAACAACAAGTGTTGGCAAGGATGTGGAGAAAAAGGAACCATCTTGCACTGTTGGTGGGAATGCAAACTGGTGTAGCCACTGTGGAAAACAGTATGGAGGATCTTCAAAATCTTAATATTAGAGCTACCCAATGATCCAGGAATTATATTACTGGGTATTTCCCCCAAAATTACAAAAAGACTAATTCAAAGGGATATATGCACTCCTATGTTTATAGCAGCATTGTTTACAATAGTCAAGGTATGGAAGAAGCTCAAGTATCCATCAATAGATGAATGGATAAAGACGATGTGGTATATATCATAGAATATTATCCAGCCGTAAAAAAGAATGAAGTCTTGCCATTTGCAATGACATGGATGGAGGTAGACAGTAAATGCTAAATGAAATAAGTCAGTCAGAGAAACAGATACCATATGTTTTCACTCATATGTGGAGTTTAAGAAACAAAACAAACAAGCAAAGGGGAAAAAAAAGAGAAAGAGAAAAACAAAACAAAACAAAACAAAAAACAGACTCCTAACTATAGAGAATAGATTGATGGCTACCAGAGGGAAGGTAGGTGACAGGAAGGGTGAAATAGGTGATGGGGATTAAGGAGGGTACCTGTGATGAGCACCTGACACTATATCCTGACGCTAATATGAGAATGTATGTGATATATTGGAATTAAAATTTGAAAAAAGTAAGAAGAATAATAACAACACTGATATCTTATTTAAAAAGAAATAGAACAGTTTCATGCAACAGAGTAGCCTGGTTTGAGTTAGCCTTTTGTTCCTCCTGGAACAAAAAGAAGACAATAGAAGAATTGATGAACTCCAAAAAAGTCTGGACTTTAGTTATAGCAAAGTTCAAATAAAAGTATTGAAATTGGGGTTGCCTGGGTGGCTTAATCAGTTAAGCCTCTGCTTTCGGCTCAGGTCATGATCTCAGGGTCCTGGGATCAAGCCCCACATCAGGCTCTCTGCTCAGCAGGGATCCTGTTTCCCCCTCTCTCTATCTGCCTGCCTCTCTGCCTACTTGTGATCTGTCTCTCTCTAATAAATAAATGTCTTAAAAAAAAAGTATTAAAAGTGAAAGCAAAAGACAAGTTCCTTGATAAATACAAAAAAAATCCAATAATTCTCATTAGAAACAAAGAGAAAAAAATCAGTTGCTACTTACAAAAGGATATCACCAAAGATCAGAATTGATTTTGAAGTGACTTCGTTTGGGATTTTATTCTACATACTGAAAACTTAAATGAAAATTTTAAATTTCCTTAAAAATAATCTAAAATATCAGAACTTAATCAATTATATTTTAAAGGCTATGTAATCAGTAACTAGATATAGAGGAAAGGTAAGAAAAGCCTACCATCAGTAAAGCGTAGGTTATATGATTTCTATGTAGGAAATAGAAGACATTCAAATAAACTCTTAGAACTAGTTAGAGTACTAACACATACCTATAGGTTTTTTTGTGCGTGTTGTGTGTGGTTGGTACTCAGTAAAACAGTATTAGGAGGAAAAAGGTCTAATTAATGAAAACCAACTACAAAAGTATGTGAGAATATTCTAAATATTGAAATGGTTCAGATTTTTGTGAAAAATAAAACCCTTCGTTAAAGAACTAAAATATGCAAAAATTCAAGGTTACCTGGTATATGCCAAATGAATCTGTTCATCCAATACAACTCTAACCACAGTCAAAAACAATGAACACGGAAATTGATTAGCTATTTCCAGAGTTTATCTGGAAGAGTGAATGTGTAAGGAAAACCATGAGTATATTGAAACGTTGGTAATGAATTACTCAGAGTGGTGGAATGTCTCTGGCAGATAGCAAACACGCTATACAGTTGGATTAATTAAAACAATACAGAGGAGGAGTTTTATTTATGGATAACTACAGCCATGCTTAGTTGCTAAATGGCAAAAATCATAATAAAAAGTATGGATTCATGGCCATTATGTATTAGCAAGTCATCAAATCTGTGAGAAAATATTTAAGCTACATACCAGAGCAATGAACAAAGAAAGTGAAAGTAATTCAAAGAATAAGAAGTAAGAGCAACAATCATGAAAAAAGTAAAATTGTTGATAAGGAAATATACTTGAAAACAATGAAATTCAAAATTTCTCTATTAACTTTTTTTTTCTCTGAAAAAGCAATAATTAGTGAATGTGAATGTGGGGAAAACACACAGTTGATGAAAATAAGTTGGAGGACAAAGTACCTTCTCCTATCAACATTTGAAATGTGTGGGTGCTTTGTCTCAAAAATTCTACTTACAGAATTTAATCCTATAGAAATTTTCCCAGTTAGCTGTTCGTTATTGCATCAATTTTGGGAAAGAAAGAAAATGAAGTCCTCTTATATTTTATTAATATGAAGATGGTTTAATAAAGGGAGGTACATTTACAAGTTGGGAATAGTTGGCTGCTATAAGAATGAGATGTTCTGGTGTGTGAGGACGCCCATGGCATTTTGTTGGTGGGGATGAGAAAACTGCTAAACAGTATATGGAGTCAGGTTTCATTTTGTAAAAATAAATATATTCTTGTGTCTTTTTCCTATACACACATATATGTATACCTGTACATACATATGTACACTTGTATGTACAAATTCTAAATTATACACCGCAGTGCATTCACAGATTATAGCTAGTGCAGAAGCACTTCAAGGGATGGGTATGACAAATTTACTTTTACTTTATACATGTCATATTTTCAACGAGCAGTCAGTCTCTTGAAGGTTGCTTATTCTAAGCTGTAGGCCAGTGTTACTGGAAGCCTGATGCTCTCCACACCCGGCCCCAGTAAGATTGGATGCTCCTGCTGTTATTGTATCATTTATCACTCAATACATGAATGCTTTCTATGTAAGCTGCCAGCTGCAGCACAGGAGGGATATTATGACCACAAAACACTCTTAATGCTTAATTCAATGTAAAATGATTAGTAAATGTTGGACAATGAAATGAATCAAAAAAGAATGAGTGAATAAATGATTCAACAGGAGAAAGAATGAACTAAAAAAATAAAATAAGGTAACAGGAAATAAAGAAAAAAGAGTATGACATAATTAGAAAGCTATAGTTTCCTGTGAAGGACAAAGAAATGAAATGAAATAAAAACAGTAAGCTAAGCAACCAAATTTCATTGGGCAGGAGTAATAGCTCTTTGATATTGGTGGAAGTTATTTGCATTTTTGTCTATTTTGCAAACAAAGTAGAACATGATCATGTATATTACCAAACACAACAAATTAACTTTGCTATGAAATTGATTAAATTGTAATAACACATTTCATTCACTGCATTTCTTTGAAGCATTAAGATTTTCTTATAATTACATAGCGGTATCATAAGTAGAAAAATTACTATTTGCTGAAATAATTGAATTATCAGCTTTTCATAACATCTTGACTAAAACTTATTTTTAAAAATTATGCACTTCCTTTAGTTGTGTATTGCTTTTCAATTAATAGCTTTCAGTTGGCAAGAATGGTCAGTACCGTTACATTTATTCTTTCTCAAGGTATTCATTGTTCAAAAGATATGAAATGTGTGGTACAGAACCCAGGATTTTTGGGTACACCCATGCTGACATGAGAAAGCTGGTTCACTCCCATTACTAAAATATGCTACCTTACCATGTTTTTTCTTCCAAGAAAATAGGCACATTCATAAAAACATAGCCTTGAAACTCTGAACATAAAGAGAGGAAATGAAATTCTGTCTTTTGAAATAGTGATTATTTCTTTTTAAATATTTAATAAGCTGGGTTAATGTACGTCACTGTGAGATTTTTGTTTGTTTGAAGATTTTATTTATTTATTTGACAGAGAGAGAGAGAGAGAGATCATAAGTAGGCAGAGAGGCAGGCAGAGAGAGAGACGGGAAAGCAGGCTCCCCGCTGAGCAGAGAGCCTGGTGCAGGGCTTGATCCCAGGACCCTGAGATCATGACCTGAGCTGAAGGCAGAGGCTTAACCCACTGAGCCATCCAGGAACCCCTCTTTTTTGTTTGTTTTTTGAGCTGTACAAAACTTAATCTTTTTTACTTCAGGTAGAGTTTGTTCAACTTCTTTAAGTACTAAACTCTAAGTTACAGTAAGAAGAACTGGAAACGTTTATGTTGTTTTTCAGGGTTTTGTTTGAGTACTATGCCAGTGGTACTAGATTCCCCTTTTAAGAGGTTGGGATCATAGGTAACTTATTCTTAAAATATTTTTTTTAATAACATATCCTGAATCCACTCAGCTAGTTCAGAGGTCAATAAACTACAATTCATAAACTCAGTCTGGCTCACTGCCTATTTTTGTAAATAAAGTTTTATTGGGACATATTGACCTTTATTTGCATATTGTTTGTGAATTCTTTTTTGCTGTAACAGTAGAGTTGAGTAGCTGTAACAAAGATTGTGTGGACTGCAAAGCCTAAAATATTGATTATATGGACCTTTACAGAAAACATTTGCTCACTCCTGATCTTAATTAATTAATTGTGTCTGCCCAGTCACTGTATAAATACCTAGAAACCATAGGGAGTACATGTAGATTACAGTGGCATTTCTTATACTTGAAATATGTAAATAATCTCTTTTAGGCATGAAAAATATTCTCCTAGACCACAAATAGTGACTTAAATTAATTTTTAAAACATTTTTTTAAAGTTTTTATTTATTTATTTGACAGAGAGACAGAGAGAGAGAGCACAAGGAGGGGCAGTGGCAGGTAGAGGAAGAAGCAGACTCCCTGCTGAGCAAGGAGTCTGATGTGGAACTCCATCCTAGGAGCCTGGGATCATGACCTGAGCAGAAGGCAAACATTTAACCTACTGAGCCACCCAGGCATCCCTGAATTAAATTATTTTTATTGTATGCCTGAATAAGCATATAACTAAATATATATATATGTACATAAATATATATATTATATTTTTATGTTATACATATTACTGAAGAGGAAAATTAAACTTTTCTCTTTGAGAACTTGTAGATTGACAAAATATGTTTGCACACTTTTATTCTGTTTAAGAAATACTGCCCCATACCATGGTGAAAATATTTCGAAAGAAAGAAGTACAGGTTATTGGTTATTCAGAAAAAACACAGATTGAAGATACTATAATGTTACGTAGTGCTGGAACAGCTTTTATTTCAGATGTCTAAAATTTGGGCAGAGAATCAAAAACAAGTCTATTTCAACAAAATCCACTCTTCTATAAGCAACCTAACAAATTTAATAAAATAATAGTCAATTCTGCATCATATAGAATTATGAGGGAATTGAACAGAATATGGAAGATATGTTTCCCTTACTGTAAGCCAACCTAAAAAATATACAAAAATTACTACATTAAATGGCTGTGTAGTATAAGATTTCAAGTCTATATATGAATAACTGCCAAAACATCTGGCAAAAATAATCAATACTTTAAAAGTTCTGAAGGAGTTTGATTAATTAGAAGAAATGATATAAGGTAAAGGAATTTGCTATAGCAAAAATTCTTATGATAATGAACCACAGTAAAATTCCAATTAATATAATGTCATATCCATGTACAAAAAAAAGCCTGGTCAAATTATTATATTCATCAAAAATGGGCCAATATAAAATTTTAACTTACAGTGAGATATATTTTGATGCTGTTAACATCTTTAGAGATGTTTAACTTAGATAATTATTTATAAGATTATAGAATTGTATTTTATTTTTATTTTTTTAATTTATTTTTAAATTTTATTGATTTATTTGACAGAAAGACACACAGTGAGAGAGGGAACACAAGCAGAGGGAGAGGGGGAGGGAGAAGCAGGCCTCCCGCCAAGCAAGGAGCCTGATGTGGGGCTTGATCCCAGGACCCTGAGTTCATGACCTGAGCCAAAGGCAGAGGCTTTAACCCACTGAGCCACCCAGGCTTCCCTATGTCTTGATCTTTATAGTATACCTTGTGGCTTATTTGTAGGAAAAGAGAGCAGAAAATTAACAACTGAGCCACCCAGGCACCCCAAGATTATAGAATTTTAAAACAATTAGGAAATTATGATTTTTCTGGATGATGCATTTCTGATTTTGAACATTTCCCAAGTACCAACAGTGTCCACTTTTTAATCAACTGTTCTACAATAGGCCATAGAATTTGTCTGATGTGAGGATGACTAAAAATGATGACTTGGACTCAATTATAGGTTACTTTTACTTTTATTTTCTTTGAAAGTAGCAAATAAACAGACCAGCTAATGTAAATGAGATAAGAAGGTAGATGGAAATGAGGACATACTTTGCCTCTTCAACTCACAAAGGTGCTTCAGAGGTTTTGGTAAACCACCAGAAATGAGATTTTGCCGAGTCAGAATGGAGATCTATGGGCTCACTGCCTTTTATGTCCCCAACAATCATGTCAGTACCCAGAAGCAAGTTACATTATCCTAAAAGCTAACAATTCCTTAATTCAGGAAGTTGCATTCCCCAAATCATCTCTGCCAGGCCTGGGATGTTCTTTTTTTTTTTTTAAGATTTATTTACGTTTTTTTGGAGAGAGAGAGAGAAAACAAGGTGGGGGGGGAGAGGCAGAGGGAGAAAGAGAGTGAGAATCTTCAAGCAGACTCCCCACTGAGTGTAAAGCCTGACACAGGGCTCTATCTCAATATCCTGAGATCAAGACCTGAGCCAAAATCAAGACCTGGACATTAAACGGACTGAGCCACTTGGGCACCCCTAGGACATTCACTTTTATGCACACTTAGGCATAGCCAGGCCTATCATACCAATAATACTAGGCTTCCCTGATTACCAGTACATGAAAAAATTACTTAACTGACACAAAGGGAAAATGCAGGTGCAAAGAATAAGGACAATGAGTAAGAAAAGCAATGATACATTTTTAAATAAAGAGACTCCTAATTTTTTCGACAAAAATTATGCTTTGATTATCCTATCATAGATTACTCTGCAAGTTTTTATGATTTTGAAATTCTCTTAATAGTCCCCATAATAGACTCAGGAAATTTAGTAAGCAAATAAATTTTGTTATCATAAATGCAATAATGACCACATTCATATCAAGAAATGATATATGAACTCCATCTGATAGGGTAGCATTTTTGCATTTCCCCTTCCTCTCAGAATAGACTGTGGCACATTATAAAATAGATTCCCTTTAGTTCATGACTTGTTCAGTTGCAAATTCATGTAAACTACAGGACCAGTTTGGCACCTGCTGTGATCATGAGTCTACTGCTGTTTCTCTAATCAGAAAACATTCCTATTAGATAAACCATCTGGCTTGAAAAGCATCCCCTTTGCATTCAAAATGGTTCTGTTAGAATTCAGCCAAAGTATATTTTAAAAGGAAAGATGTGTCAGCAAGACTAGTCTATTTACTAATGGAATAGTCCTCTATTAAAATACCATTTGTGGAATAAAAACCATAGAATGAAAATATTACACAACATGAATATGTTCTAGTTACATGTGGAAATGCGGGTGGTGGCAACTTTTCCCTAAGGCCATCCACTGAAATCTGTCGAAATTTAGTCAGTCATAGTCATCATCTGGTCAGAGCCAGCTAAATTGCATGCTATTCTGATTGCAATCATTTTCATTGAGGTGTGACCTATGAACATTGCTTAGTTACCTGTGGGAACAAGGTTACCACTTGGTTTTCAACTGAATCATGTTTATTCTTGTGGATATGAGTCATTTTTATTTATGCTCCTATTCTTCAGGCTATATGTGTTTTATATCATTTGGTAAAATAGTAACAATGTAATTCTCCTTTGGAAATAATCCATAGGGACCTAAAATATCTAATCTTAATATTTGGAGTGAATTTTGGGCACTATTAACAGGAGAAATAAAATATTGCAACATGAGACTCTTAAAGTTAATTTAAAGCTTAACAGCTATGCCAACAGAAGTGCTGTTCTTT
>CM053603.1:99629671-99654174 GCA_028646535.1 Procyon lotor
CTCTGGTTTTTGGGCGCCTCAGGGTCAATCAGGCTGTACATTTTATAGGCTTCTATAAACCTTTCTAGAAAAGCTCCCCCAGAGACTCATCCTTACCTTGAGTCACCGCACTAATTTTAGATAAATTTATGGGTCTCCTTGCAGTCACATGGAGGCCTCCCAGTGGAGCCTGGAGGTAGAAACGTAGGCTCTCCTTACCTTCATCGGAGTTTGGATTCCAGTTGGGGGTTCCTTTGGGCAGGAGTTCTCCATTCGCTGGGGATTGGGGTCCCAGCCAAGTCTCTCACTTATCACCTTATGGGTCTCCCGCATTAAATGGGGTGGATTGGGATTGCACAGAATCTGTAGGACATAGGCATTCAATAAATATTCACTGAATGAATGAATGAATGAATGAATGAAGTAATAAGGTTTTTACCCCTGGAAACAGAATATTTTGATGTCATAGGACAAGGCCTTGAAATATATTAATTGTTTCAGTTTGTAAACAGCTATTGTACACCTCTGGCATGACATTTGTGGTATTTTATTTTTTCAGTTAGTGACAATGGGCTTGCAAAAAAATTATTTCATAGATATTCTTTTATATCTGAATGACTAGAAGATATTGCTAGTATATCGGGAACTAAAAAGTACATTTTCCACTATGTAGTTACTCTTAATTTTTCCAAGTTAGCTATTGACAGGAAAATAAGCTTTTAGTAAATTTTCCTTCTTTTAGCCAACAAATTCCTAGAGGCAGAGGTCGATGTATTCTGCAGCGTTCACTTGTCAAGAAAATGGAATACAATCTGATTTGCTCTTTCTTAATAATCTTAACATAGTTAGGCATAATGCATGAATATGGATTAGGTGCTTATGAAAGAAGATGATGGGTTGGATGGCACTGAGAACTTCTCTGATTTCTTCTCCAGGCGATGTTTTTCATAAATATTTCCAACACAAATCACCTCCTCTATTTGATAATTTTGGGTGAATTACTGACTACAGTTTTATACAGTATATTATTAACAACCTCCCTAAAATGTTGTGGACTTTTTAGATACTCTTTAGTCTTGAAACAACCAAAAAAAGTTGTTGTTATCTTTGACATTCATCATCATTTGTTTTGGGATTGTCTTTATTTATTTATTTATTTAAGGATTTTATTTACTCATTTGACAGAGAGATAGAGAGAGAGCACAAGTAGAGAGAGAGGCAGGCAGAAGAAGAGGGAGAAGCAGGATCCCTGCTGAGCAGGGAACCCAATGCGGGGCTCGATCCCAGCATCCTGAGATCATGACCTTGAGCCAAAGGCAGCTGCTTAACCAACTGAGCCACCCAGGCACCCCTGGGATTATTTTTAAAAAATTAGTTTAGATTTGCAGTAACCTAGAGATTTGTGTGTTGTTTTGTCATGTTGCAAGTTTGTTTTACAGGCATTAATTATGTTTGTTTTTTGTTTTAAATGATAACTTGAGATCTTTCTCCAACATTTTCTTTTTTTAAAAAAGTTATTTTTTTCTAATTAAAAAATGGGCAGAAGACATGAACAGATCTTTCTCCCAAGAAGGTATCCAGATAGCCAAAAGACACATGAAAAAAAGCTCAACATCACTCATCATCAGAGAAATGCAAATCAAAACTACAATGAGATATCATCTCATACCTTATCAGAATGGCTAAAATAAAAAACACAAGAAACAACAAGTGTTAGTGAGGGAGAAAAAGGAACCTTCTTGCACTGTTGGCAGGAATGCAAACTGGTACAGTGACTATGAAAAACAGTATGGAGATTCCTCAAAAAAAATTAAAAATAGGAGCACCTTGGTGGGCTCAGGTCATGATCCTGGGGTCCTGGGATCATGCCCCACATCGGGTTCCCTGCTCAGCAGGAAGCTTGCTTCTCCCTCTACCACTTCCCCTGCTGTATTCTCTCACGTCTTGCTCTCTGTCAAATAACTAAATAAAGTCTCTTAAAAAAATTAAGAATAGTCATTGTAGAGCCCTCAATTCTTCCTGTTTTGCCCAAATCTGGCTGGTTGCCTTCTCATCATTAGGTTACAGCTCAAATATCACATCTACAGAAATACCAGTCTTTAACTTCTTATCTAAAGTATTTTCCTTCACTGTCATTCTCTGTAATAGACAATTCTTCACCCTATTCATTTTAAAAAACACCCTGAGTTTTTAGACCCATCTTGGATAGTCACATGTTTCAGAGGATGTGGGCTCCAACCCCGCTAGTCTAAATTTGATGGGTTTAAATCTTTATAAGTCAAACTCGATGGTTTTCAACCAGGACAGAGTCCCACACACAGAAATGTTAATATCATTGTTTTGAGGTTAAAAACCATTTTTCTAAATCAGTTATGGTATTTTGAGTACATTTTGAGTGGTTTGGTGTAGCAATGGGCATAGGTTGCAATTTGCTAAATGAGAAATGAAAGAAAAATTATTTGTGGGATTCTGAGAAATGTTCTTGGTCTTAAAAGGAGGATGAAAGAAGATGTAACTTCTCAGCAATCAGCTGGGCACTGTTGTATAAGAATGTGAAGTATGGTACCCTTGCAGCTATCATATGCCTAGGAAGGTGAAAGCCTGAGGATAGAAGCCAACGTCAGGATAGCAGAGAAAAAAGACAGAATCAGAATCTAAATGGCATTGTTGAGTTAGGTAACTCTTGCACCACATGAAGTATAATTTTTGCTTGTTTGTTCTTTTTGTTTTGTTTTGTTTTTAATGTGAGATAATAAATCTCACTCTTACTTAAGCCATATAAAGATTTAAAGTTGGGTCTCATGTTAATTGCAGACCAAAGTAGCTTAATTGGTATGTTTTCTAGTCCATTACCCTGACCGGTTGTCTTAATGCAGGCAATAAAATCTGAAATTACTTTGCTTATTTATGCATTTCCTTTTTTTGTCTTTATTTTCCTGCATTTTAAGAGAAAAGAACATTGTTACATGTTCATTTCTGACCCAATGCCTGGAATGTTGTTTGAATGAATATGTGAAAATATATGAAGAATATGTAAATATATAAAAATATATGAAAAATATATGATGAATACATTCAATATACATTCAATATATCAAGCGTATTTTCTAAATGTCTAAAGGTAAGATTCTCATTTACTATCACAGCTTTAGTTTCTCAGCTTTTTCCAGGAATACTTTAATACTCTATTAAAATATCTTTTTCTAAAGTTCATACTCTATCAATTCATCTTCCACATTGTTGTTAAAGCGGGAAAGATCTTACCTGCTTAAAATCTGTCTACGGTGATCAATTACCTACTCAGGCAAATTAATACTCTATTATAGGTAGACATCAGGCCTCTACCTATTTATCTAACTTGTCTGCCTCTACTTGTATTATAGTCACAACTAAGATCTCACATTTCTTCCAACAAACCAGGTGTAGCAGACAGAATTCTAAGATGGTTTATAAGATTTCTACATCCTGGTATACACACTTTGTGTAATACTTCCCTTTGAGTGTGGGTAGACCTAACTCAATCAGGTGAGCTCTTTGAAAAGAGGATGTGGAGGTCAGAGATGGAAGAATCTAGAGATAGTCAAAGCTGAATCAGATGCCTTCTTGGCCACAGGAGACTTCAGTACTATCGCCACAAGTGATTGAGTTCAGCCAACAACCTGAATAAATTTGGAAGCAGACCCAAAACTCCAGAGAACCCCAGCCAGGCTGACATTTTGATTGCTGGTTTCTGAGACACTAAGCAGATAATTCATCCAAGACATATCCACAATTCTGACCTACAGAACTGTGAGATACTATATGGGTGGTGGTGTTGTTTTGAGCTGCTAAATTTGTGGTAATTTATTATGCAGCAATAGAACATTAATACATCATGCTTGCTTAATTCTCCTTTCCTTTCACTCATTGTTCTCTCTAATTTCAGTCCATGTCAGCCAGGTAGGTACTTAACTTATATCCTTCAAGATCCAATGCATCCATTACTTCATTTAGAAATCCTTCTGCAAAATCTTTCTGCAAAACACCTTTCTCCTACCTCCAGCTTGTTTTGCCATGCCTCATTCTCCCCCTCACTGGTTTTCACTGTTCTAACATTTCCTGTCTCAACATGTCTATTATATTAGAACAGTACTGCTCTCATTTTGAACTGAAGCTATGACCTCCTGTCTTGGCAAGACCAGTGCCATACTGGAGCCAGGTTATCAGGAGTCTTCTGATAAAAGCATATTCCAGGTATGCTGAAGATATTTGATTGATTCAACAGCAATACCTCAAGTTTTTGTGAGGGTGTGGTATCAGTGTTACTGTCACTCAGATTTTTCCCCACATTAATCCTCAGCAGACTAATGACTGACTGAACCCACAGATGACAGCAGACACAGAAGGTACCAACAAAATTTTAAGAACTGACTTGTGATTTACAAAGCATAATAATAACATCTCTGGGGGCACCTAAGTGGCTCAGTGGGTTAAAGCCTCTGCCTTCGGCTCAGGTCATGATCTCAGGGTCCTGGGATCGAGCCCCACATCGGACTCTCTGCTCAGTGGGGAGCCTGATTCCCCCTCTTTCTCTGCCGGCCTCTCTGCCTACTTGTGATCTCTCTCTGTCAAATAAATAAATAAAATATTTTAATAAATAAATAAATAAATAAATAACATCTCTGTTGCCTTCACCTCTTCTCTCTGAAATTATTCTAAGACAATGAGAATTACAAGAAAGAGATGAGAAACACAGCTCAGTCTTTGATGGCACTAAAACTATCTGTAACCCTAAAAATATATGAAAAATGCCTACCAAATCCAATGGCAATAGTAATAGAACGCAAGAAAATGCTGAGAAGGGGCGCCTGGGTGGCTCAGTCGTTAAGCGTCGGCCTTCGGCTCAGGTCATGATCCCAGCATCCTGGGATCGAGCCCCGCATCGGGCTCCCTGCTCCGCGGGAAGCCTGCTTCTCCCGCTGCCATTCCCTCTGCTTGTGTCCCCTCTCTTGCTGTGTTTCTCTCTGTCAAATAAATAAAATCTTTGAGAAAAAAAAAAAAAAAAAGAAAATGCTGAGAAAAGAACCCTACAGCTGCACCATCAGTTAATGCTGGCATAGAGAACCCTCCAAGGTAGGTGGTCATCCTGAGGAGTAAAATATAACTAACAATTGTGCTTTTTCAATGGTTTGACGGGCTGTGGGAACTTCTTTAGACTTTGTTTATCATCACGGAGAAATAAAGAGAGGAGGTTGAAGAAGAAAGCACACGAATATGGCGAATGTACAGAAAACAGTCTGCCAGGGAGACCAGATAAAAGACTTTCAGCTGTAAGCAGCCCTGCAACTGCTGATTTATTTCAGCTGGGAGAAGTAAAAGCTAAATAAACCCTCTCTGTCTCTGTATATTTCTCTCTATGTGTGTATATGTGCACATGTGTTTGTGTAAATCATAATCACACACACAAGCTCAAAACCTTGTGTCATAAGAAATTTCTCCATGGACTGGGGAGATATCCTGGTAATCTATCAACTTTTCACTCTTTATCACATAAACCATCTCCTACCAAGAGATGGCGGTATAGACAGAATTCATTTTATTCAGTTAATTAATACTTTTAAAATATTCAACTAAGCATCCACAAATATTTCTACAAGTTCAAAATTAAGGACAGACAAAAATGCAAGTGGCAAATTAGGAAAACATAACCGAAAAATGTCACCTTGGAGGAGATGCAAAATTTTTAACAAACTGTATGAAAATACACAATTTAAAGTAGGAGCTCGAAGCAGAGAAATAAGAGAATGAGAAAGACATTGGATATAGGGATACATATGTACATACACCAATCTCCAGAGCTTAAGAGGCAAGAAGAGAAAATGAAATATTCAGAGAAATGAAATCATTGCAATAAACATCTAAGAGAAATAAATAGACTCTGCTGGAAAGAGAATGGAAAGTCAGATCGGGACTGTAGAACAAAATGGTAAAAAAAGAATGAAAAGAATTAAAGGAATGAGCGCTGGGTGGTAAATAAGAAACCGAAAGCATATCCAAAACAGATATAATTGGTATACTTGAATAATAAAACTGAAAGGAAATAAGAATTTCAATATATAATGAAAAGTTTTTAGAACTCTAAAAAACTTTGTAGATTGAGGAGAAAAACTTCACTGTAAACATTGAATGAGAAAACTATGTCAAGGTACAACTGCAACGATGCCTGTTATACTTTCTGGAGTTCAAAGGTAAAGAATAATCTTTCAGGCTTTGAGGAAAAGGATAAAGATGCCTAGAGTAGGTAAAGAACAGAAGACCTCACATATCCCCTGCTCTTTTCAATTTCTGTCTCTTTTTGGCCTTTTTTTTTTTAAGATTTTATTTATTTACTTGACAAAGAGAAAAACACACAAACAGGGATAGCAGCAGGCCGAGGGAGAGGAAGAAGCAGGCCTTCCACAGAACAGGGAGCCCAACACAAGGCTCGGTTCCAGGGCCCCAGGATCATGACCTGAGCCGAAGGCAGGTGCTTAACCTACTGAACCACCCAGGCTCTTTTCAATTTCTCAAGCAAAGAAAATCTGAGTCTTTTTTACTCAGTCAAAATTTCATTCCTGATAGACAATTTCCAACACATAAGAGTTCTGAGGAAGAAGTTTCTAGATGGCAAATTAACTAATATAGTAGTAAATATAGACAGTAAGGCAAAAGATTGGCAACTATCATTGGGTTCATTTAATTGTAGAACTAAAACTAATCCAGTTGTGGAAATTATATGTACAGACTATCATAAACCATCACTGTATCAAACCATCACTATTATCAAAAAGTAAATGGGAGGGGTACCTGGGTGGCTCAGTGGGTTAAAGCATCTGCCTTCGGCTCGGGTCATGATCCCAGGGTCCTGGGATGGAGCCCCGCATTGGGCTCCCTGCTCGGCGGGAAGCCTGCTTCTCCCACTACCATTCCCTCTGCTTGTGTTCCCTCCCTCACTGTGTTTCTCTCTGTCAAAAAAAAAAAAAAAAAAAAGTAAATGGGAGAGAAGGGAGAAGTATAACTAATTAAAAAGCAGCAAATAGACCAATAGCAACAACAACAAAAAGCAAGAATATGGTATTATTACATTAACTCAAGGCAAAAGCACAATAATAATAAGAGTTTCAATTCATAAAAATTTCACAGTCACATATAACAATGTATGAATAAATATAAAACCCAAATTCATGAAATAAAAACTACAAGGAAATTTTCAGTAACATTTTGAGAGTTAGATATTTTAATTAATTTATCTCTTTTGCTGGTGGCATTTCAGGTACACCAAAAATAAATACAGCTATAGAAGTCCAAAATTGTGTAATATATACAGTGTATCTAGTTGATATATACCTTCAGAAATAGACCTCAGACCTTTACAGAGGATCATTTTCCTAGGAAATTAAGGTTCGATAATCCAAGCTTCTCATAAGTGCCTAGAAATGTAGGCATGGGATATTATCAGTTACATGTGCATTATAAGCAGAGATATTCAAATCACAATCTCCAGAAGAGTTTGAAGGATGTAGGAAATTATAAAGTTGTACTTGAGAATTTAGGGAGGAAATATTTTTGAAGGACCTGACAACATCCTCATTTTGAGTAGGCAGTATTTTTAGCAACCTACTCTTCTGACAAAATGTACTGCTCCATGTAGATGTGGGTAGATAAATTGCCTCCTTCGTTGGGGTTTCTTGGTCAATCCTGCTACTTTGTCTTTATGAAAACTATGCAATTATGTATTTTTTAGTTTAATTCTAAATAATTGAAAGGATAACACCAAAACCAACTAGAATTCATATCAATAGTTCAAAGATGACTAATTCAATATTAAGACTCAGTAAGCACAATTTACTGTAGCTATAGAGAAAAGATTATATCTATTGATACTGAAAACTAATTTGATCAAAGGCTACATTCATACTAGATAAGATTGCTAAGGGATTGCTAACCCTAGCTGAGGGTTGTTGGAGGAGAGCAGGATGAGGAGATGGAGTAACTGGGTGATGGACATTAAGGAGGGCACATGATATAATGAGCACTGGGTATCATATAAGACTCATGAGTAACTGACCTCTATCTCTGAAACCAATAATACATTATATGTTAATTAATTGATTATAAATTAAAAATAAAAAAGGAAAAAATAAAACAAAGGAAGCATTTAAAAATGACATAATTTAAATCTCCATCAATATCATGGTAATACAATAGACAGTATATGTTATTCAAAAAAACAAACAAAAAATTGCTAAGGATATACTTTTTTTTTAAGGATTTTATTATTTATTTATTTATTTATTTATTTATTTATTTGTCAGGGAGCGATAGCAAGCACAAGCAGGGGAGTGGCAGGCAGAAGGAGTAGGCTCTCTGCTAAGCAAAGAACCTGATGTGGGACTCAATTCTAGGACCCTGGGATCATGACCCAAGCCAAAGGAACTTAACCGATTGAGCCACCCAGGTGTCCCAGGGATATACTTTCTTACTATGTTATATAAATAAAGGCAGTTCCTCCTTACATGTGTATATTTGCATGTGTATATAAATGTTGATATATATGTAATATATAAACATACCTATGTGTGCATGCATATGTCTTATGCAAAAAAAGTAATTTGTATTAAAGTTGAGAATACGAAAATTGACTACTGTCACTTATATTTAATGTTTTTGTGAACGTACTAGTTATTTGAATTTACATGAGAAGGCAAGTATAAAAATTGGAAAGGAAGAGACAAAGTTGAAATTGTTTATAATAATATAGTGGAAAAACTCAAAAGAACCACATAAAAAATTATCACAAGTAATAAGAGATTTCAGTAGAATGGTTGGTGCTAAATCAATATACCAAAATAACATATACATCATATATATTACATTTGTAAAATGCTTGTTAGGAAGGATAATGAAGAAATCTTTTATTTACAATAGCCACACAATCATATCTGTGAAAAATCTAAACAAGAAATACAGCAGATTTTTATGAAGAGATATTCATAATAGTACCAAAGGATCCAAAATGAGACTTGAAATTTTAGAAAGGAATGCCTTGTTGTTGGAGAGACAGATTTAATATTAGAAGAATCTCAACAAATCCTAAATCAATGTGCAAGGGGTGATTCCTGCAGTATACCAATAGGATATTCTTCATTAGTGCTAGACAAACTGATTCTAAAATTCATGTGGATAAATGAATGTTTAAAATTAGCTAGGAAATTTTTGAGAAGAAACTAATCAGGTGGACTTGAATACCTAATGATACTCAAGCATATTACGAAGCATAAATCTTAATAATTAAAATAATGCAGTACTGATTCAAAACTAGAATTAAAAACAAATAAAAAAGAGTCCAGAAATAAATGCAAATATGTATGGGTGTTTAGTACATGATAAAAATGTCATTTTATATCAGTCAAGGAAAGGTAGATTAATAATGGTGCTGGGTAATTGGTTAGGTATATTAAAAAAATAAAATTCTATAACAACCTCATTTCTTACATCATAATTTTGATTGAAGCAAATAAATTAGGAATATGAAAGAAGAGGAGAAAGAAGAGAGGAAGAGAAAGAAAAAACCTATAAAATTATTAGAAGAAATTTGATTTTCTTTTTTTATATTAAAAAATCTTTGAGGGGTGCCTGGGTGGCTCAGTGGGTTAAAGCCCCTGCCTTGGGCTCAGGTCATGATCTCAGGGTCTTGGGATCAAGCCCTTTAGCAGGCTCTCTGCTTAGCGGGAAGCCTGCTTCCCCTCTCTCTGCCTGCCTCTCTGCATACTTGTGATCTCTCTCTGTCAAATAAATAAATAAAATCTTTAAATAATTTTTTTTGAAATGGAAAAGACCTCTATAAGTATTAAATAAAAACCACAAAAAGTAGATCACTTGCATCAATATAATTAATTGTTAGTGTTGAAAACTAAGACCACCTGTGTCAACATAATTTAACTGTTTCATGAAATTCTCAATAAGAGTAAAAATCAATAAATAATTTCACTGTTTGCTTTTGGAAATTCTTGCAAATCAATTCATCTGGACAAACAGCTTAGTGGGGCAATAATTTGCTCACTAAGACCTGCCACAATAATATTCTTGCTTTGCTGTATATCATTATGAACTTTGCCCAGTTCTGACCAGTGCTCCTCCTTAAAAAATGCAACTTAAGTCATTTGAGTATAGACCAAAATACCGTCTGAATACCATTTCCTGACATCTCTTTTTGAGAGACCACCAAGTTTTCCCAAGGTCATGTTATCCTTTGCTATAGTAAGTTTATTAAATTCAAGTTTGCTTCATCAAGAAGTTTTTCTCATAGTCAAGTGTGGGCAGTTGATGACCTCAAGCCATTTAAAAACTTGAAGTGGAAAACAATAGACAAAATCAAAAGGAAACTGATAAAACGGGGCAGTGTTTTGAATGCTCGTCATAGATAAAATGCTATTTATCTAAATATTAAGCCCTAACAAATTGATGAGTGAAAAAAAAGAATTGGAAAGGGTTATAGACATAAAAAAAAGTTCACATTCAATGAGAAAAGCTTTAAAATACATGAAAATAAGCTAAAATATTACCATAAATGCATATTAAAACTATAAGGAAATTCTATTTTTCACATTTCAGATTGGCAAAGATTAAAAAGTCATGTAGCTGTGGGGAGACAACATTGTTGCAGCTTCTATGGAGTGCACCATGGCAATATTTATTACGATTTTAAATGCATATGGGCTTTGACCAAGGAATTCTACTTCTAGGAATCTGTCTTCCAGAAATATTCCTTTTAAGAGGTTATTCATTTTGGCTATTTCTGGAAATAGCAAATGATTAAAACCTTTAAAATATCCATTATACGGTACAATAAAAAGTGACATATTTGAATACAGCTATTGTAAATAGTAAGATATGTCCTAATGTCCAAGGCATGTTAAATTAAAAAATGATTACACAGAAGTAATGATTTTTATGCAATGAATTTAGCAAGAAAGCACATAGGTGTGTTATTCAAGAGATTTCTGTAAAAGCTGTTGCTCCTGAAGTTGACTACATGGTTTAGAGACAGAAGTAGCTTCCACTGCTAACTCTTTTGAACCCTTTGTCCAGAAATAGGCATATTATTAGCCATTCCTTCATCCTAATGAATTAGCAAAAGGGAACTTTTTCATGAAAAACTCTGTAAGGCTTTGTAACATTGGATAGTTTCCACTTAGGAACTTTAATGGAATACAATAAATTTAAAGGGAACAAGAGATCTTTTTTCTACTTCTGCATGGTGGACAGAGGGCGTAGGCACCCCGAGAGTGCAGAGAAGGGAGGCTCCTCCCGTGGAGCACATTTGCAGCAGGGTGTCAGCGCCCAAATGGAAACTGACAGACTCATGGGGCTGGATGCACTGGTAGGGTAGCTTTATTTCGGCATTCAAAAATTTATCAGTGGATCCCAGAAAAGACAGATCTCAGCTGGGGAATGGTAAGAAGGTGGATTTGCCTTAATGCTATCAAGACTGTTTACGAACGGATGGAATCCCTCTCCCCTACCTCTGGGTAACCCTTGAAACTGGGGAGACATGGCAGGAGACTGGAGGTTTTGCAAAAGCAAGTTGTAGTGTTAATGTTGTGTTACCTGAGCATTGGTGTCGTTTGGGGATAGAGGGCCAAGGTAGGACACATAAAGTAACAAGTTATAATTATTTTCAAGTAGTTTTTAACAATAGAAAAGTGTATGTCAGAATTATGTAGGAGCTCATGCTTGGGGCCGAATCCTCAGATGTTAAGGCATTTTAAAACAATTAATAAAAAAATGTCTCCTACAGGCAAAAGAAGCACACGATAAACTTAAGGATATTATTGTTTCTAAACCAAATGCTCAGGATTGAGTTCCACACAAGTTGTTTCTGAATAACTCCCCTTCACTGAAGAAGGAATGGCTAGTAGTAGGAGTTATAGGAAACAAACAGATGGCATTTAAATATTTCATCAGTTTCCTACTCCCGCCTACTTATTCAACTTTATTTTACTTTTATCTTCACTCTTCTACCAACCCAATGCTCCCTGCTTCGGTCATACTATTCTTCCGAGTCCTTGTTCAAAGTCGCTTTGCCCTAGGAGTGTGGCTGCCCGTAGCCACTGGAGGAGCCCTTCCTCCCAGTAAGCTCTGCCTGCTGGAGATCCAGAGCAAGCAGCTGGAGGAGTGTCTACAAAGTTGCAGGAGCAGCACCTTCCTCCACTGTCCCTTTGCACCTCAAGTCAGAATATTAGGGCTTGAAACAAACAGTACCCTAGGAAGATTACTAGTTTGGAAAATCAAACAATAATCAACATGAAATTAATTAATTCCCTATCAGGTAAGCACTACATTAAAGTTGAAGTGTAACATGAAGAATTAGATGGAGTGATAATTTCAGCCTATAGTCAATTTTGTTCAGCATTTATTGCCTCTACCACTCTTGAAATTAAAGGCAAACAAGTGCTTTTAATTTTTTGTTGTGTATTTGCTCAATTTATATTTCTGACTTATTTCACATGCCAGTTTTCTGTGGAAAACCTTTTGAACTAACAGGATTAAATTTTTCTATTAAAGCATATTGTATTAAAAAAAATGCTTTTATGCAGAAAGTATAAGGAGAATAATACTTCTTATCGGTAAATTCTGACCTAATCAATGCTTTATTAAGTGGTCTCCAGTCATCATAGACACTACATGAACTGTAGATCTGTGTCCTGATTTGAAACACATATTCCCTGAACTGGGGTGAATAGTGCTCTCCAAAATGCTTCACCCGGAACCACAGAATTTGTCCTTATTTGGAAACGAGAAGGCCATGGAAAGATATACTGACAAGAAAGTCATGTGAACACGGAAGCAGAGAGTATATAAGACAAGGAACACAAGCAACCACCACATATAAGGACAGAAGCATGAGACAGTTTCTGTCTCACAGTCTTGAATTCAGACTTCTAGTGTCCAGAACTGTGAGAGAATCAATTTCTGTTCTAAGTGACCTGATTCGCGGTGCTTTGTTAAAGCAGTCCTAAGAAACTAAGACAGATTTTGATCTCAGGGAGTTGGGTGCTGCTGTAACAAAATACCTAAAATTATGGAAGTGGCTTTGGTTTGGGGTAATGGGTAGAGGGACCTTTAGAAAAAGCCTATATTATCTTGAAGAGAAGATTGGTAGAAATATGGATGTTAAAGTTGGTTCTGGTGAAGGTGCAGATGAAATTGAAGACAATGGTAGAGAAAGTTTCTATCATCTTAGAGAATGCATGAACAGAATGCTTATCATAAAGAGAATGCTGGTTGACATATGGCTATTATAGGTGCTTTAGGGAGTTTTCTGAAGGAAATGAGAAACACGTTAGTAGACCCTGGAGGAAAGGTGATTCTTGATTCTTGTTATAAAGTGGCAGAAAGCTTAGTTGAATTGTGTTCTAGTGTTGGGTGTAAAGTAGAACTTGTGCGCAATGACCTTGGATACTTAGCTGAGGAGATTTCTAAGCAAAATACAGAGAGTGTGGCTTGATTTCTCCTCGCTGTATATTGTACAATGCAAGAGGAGAGAGGTAAATTGAGAAACAAACTATGAAGAAATAAGGAACTGGAGCTTGATTTGGAAAATCCTCAGGCTATTCATATTGAAAAAATGTAAAGCATTAAGAAAGAAATGTAGAGAGTTCACTGGAAAGAACTTGAAGACTGAACAACATCTTGGTGAAGAAATTAGGTGTATGACTTAAGGATCCAGTGGACTCTCTCAGCAGAAGCCAGAAACAGAGACAGGATTATGTAGGAAGAACCTGTAGAAAATTATCCAAGAAAAGAATTTGTGGAATAACCCATGGAAAATCCTGCTAATGGTGTGGATCCTTTTGATGTACATGGGAGATGGACAGCATTTTAGAGATTATTATTATTATTATTATTATTTTTACCAACAGAAAAACTAATAGCCTAGACTGAAAGGAACAGAAGGAAGAATGACTCTGAGGGTGGTCCAGAGACCATGACAGTGAGAGACTTCGACAGGCCCAGAGAGTAAAGCATCCAGTCACAGAGGATTATTCTCGGACCCTGAAACCTAATGGAACTTCCCCTGCTGAGTTGTGAACTTGCTTTGTACCAGTGAACACTTTATTCCTTCCACACTCTTCCTTTCATAATGAAAATGTCTATTGTAGACTTGTCCTACCTTATTTTAGAAGCAGACAACTTGTCCTTCAGTTTTACATGTCTATAACCAAAGAGGAATTTTGCCTCAGGATAGATCATACCCAGGGTCTCAACAATACTTGACTCCAAATGATGGGATTTGGAACTCTTTGAGCTGCTACTTTGGGATTTGTGTTAATACAGAAATAGGTTAAGAATTTCAGCGATGTTGGGATGGGATGGATGCTTACATGTGGGATAGATGTGAATTTGGGGGAGACAGAGAGCACACTATATGTAATTGAATAATGTTCACCTCCAAAATTCACATCTACCTGGAACCTAAGAATGTGACCATATTTGGAAATAGGATTTTTGCAGCTGCAATTGGTTAACATTAAATGAAGCCATGTAGGATTAGGGTAGGCCCTAAATCCAATGACTGGAGTATTTATAAGAAGGCCATATCAAGGTAGAGGCCAAGATTGGAGTGGTACGTCTAGAAACAAAGAACACCAAGGATTGCGAGTAATCACCAGAAGCTAGAAGAGAAGCATGAGATGGGTCCTCTGTCATCAGCACTTCCAGAAGACATCAACCTTGTCAACACCTTAAATTAACACTTCTAGCATCCATAACTGTGAGAGAATTAATTTCTGTTGTCTTAAGCCATCCAGTCTGTGGTGCTCTGTTATGACATCCCCAGGAAACTGTCATACCCTCTCGAAGTAAATATGCCATATATGCATTTTTTATATTCAATTTAATTTTATTGTAATGCTAAAATTTTTGCCTCCGCTGACTACCAGTATTGAAAACAACTAACATTTATTGAACATTTCTGAATTTCCTGGCACTATGCACTAATGATCTTCACAACTACTGTGAAATAGGCATTATTATCCCTAGTTTACAGATTAGGACATTCTAATCTATATTGGGGGGGTCTTATAGTATTAAGTAGGAGAATGAGTATTTAAATACACATCTGTTTAACTCCCATGTTTATAATCTACCTATTAATTTATAAGGGAAAAAATGAATTATTCTAACATATAACAAGATTTTAACTCACACAGAGCAAAGAAAAGAGCACTCATCCTGTATCAGTTTGCAATCTATATGTATTTAATTTTCCTCTCCAATCCTGCAAGATGTTGCTCAATGTTTCATCAATCAGGATGAGCTTACAAATTCACTTAGAAGTGTGAGCACATTCAAGTGTGCCATATAGTCAATTCCTTTTTCAATGAGGCTTCTCTCTGACACCACAAAGCTTTTATGTTTAAGCTAATCTAATGACAAGACCATTACCTCAGATATTGACCAAAACTTGCAAAGAGAAGAGTAATAAGGTGGTTCTCCTAAACATGTTATTATAAAACGGAAGAAGTTGAACAAATGCATTACTCTTTTTTAAGTAGAATTTGCCTTTTGCTCTATATTACTTAATATTTGTGAACTTTAATGAGACTGATTTATAATAAAGTAATTCTTGCATTTAAAAACGTGTCTCTGTTATAATGATGCTACCAACTATAGTGCTGTGATAAGTCATTAAAAGTAAAATGGGAGTATTTGGGCTAAGAAGGGGGATTGTGTGGTTCACCTCAAGCTTCAGCTGCATCCAGCACTGAGGTTCAGACCTGCTGGGTACGGTAGGGAACAGAGGACTGAAGAGGCTTCTGAGGGAGCATTTATTTTCAGGAATAATGGGGACACCAGAATAAGAATCCTCTTTTAATAAAACTTTAGTCTGAGATGGGAGATGTTTTAGTTTGCTAAGGCTTCCATAACAAAGTAACCCAGATTGGGTGGCTTAGTGCAACAGAAATTTATTTTCTCAAACTTTGGGAGGCTGAAAATTTGAGATCAGTATGTTGATTTCTTCCAAGGCCTCTCTCCTTGGCTTGTGAATGGCCATCTTCTCCCTGTGTCTTCACATGGTCTTCTGTCTGTATGTGTCTGTGTCCAGATTTCCTCTTACTACAAGGACATCCATAATATTGGGATAAAGCTCACCCCAGTGACTTCATTTTACCTAAGCCTTTAAACAGTCACATCTGAAGTACTTGGGGTTAGAACTTCAACATATAAATTTTGGGGAGATTCAATGTGACTCATAATAAGAGAGATGATTCTAAGTACTTATACTGTACTTGTCAAAAAATTAGTCCCTGACCCAGATGCCCATAGATTTATGTGTAATTCCTCTGGAGGGTTTGAGAGATGAAGACTATGAGGCACTGTAATAGCCCTGTGATAAAACATAGCAAAAGTGAGTGAAGCATTCTTTACTTCGTCTTTGACCATAGTGCCTGTGGAAAATGCACTGGGTTCAGATTGTTAGAAATTCTGAAGGAATAAAAATTTCCACTGAGTCTAGCAAGACTTAGCTTTCAGTGGTTCCTCCCCTACCTATTGTTAAATCCAGTTAGTTGATGAATATCTGATAAACCACAGATTCAGTCCTGTTGGCCCTGCATCATGTTTTTATGATTGGCACAACTTCAATTTTACATCCTTTTCAAGAATTCGGACAATGAAAATTCTCTGAAAGAAATAGATTTTGCTTGGCCATCCTCAAATTTTTTGTAAAATATTTAAGCATATTGCTGTCTACAAAACCACCATGGCTATTTCTATATTTCAATAAAAGACTTGAGCCAATGGCCCTTTTTTCTTTCTTCCACAAAGAACCACATTAGCATGTTTCTGGCAAAGGAAGAAGCAGCAATAATGCCCACAAAAGTGCTAACAGCAGTAAGAGAGATTGGTAAAAGTGAAGCCAATGCCTGATGGAGATAGTTCAGCCATGGGGAACAGTGTGAGTCAAAGTGCCTTCCTACAATTTTCAAACAGAGTGGTCTTGGCAATAGACATTCCTTTGGGAAGCTGAATCTGGAGATGAAAAAGAGGGTAGGATCCATGTGGTTGGTTGTAGGCCTTATCGATGAGTATATATAAACTTCAGGAATAAAGGTATGTTTTAGGATACTTTAACAGGGACTGAAATTTCACTAATAGCAAGATGAGGGGACAATTGATATAAATAGGCTATTATTAATAACATGACCTAGGGCAGCAACTTTGTATGAGTACTGTGAATGATGCTTTCTGGAGCTGTGTTCTAGGGGTACCATTCTGCCAAAATCTACATTCTGTCTTATTCTATATTCATAGTATATTCTACAGGTATGGTTCTGTCTGGAACAGTGCAACTGCTCATGTCCATGAAATATGATCTAATTTTAAGTACTAATTTGGGTTGCCCTTAAGAAACACCTTAGATGTACGTATCAATTTTTCTAGTTTACAGTATATTTTCACATGTATAATTACGTTTTTAATCTTTTTATCCTCACAAACTCTATTAGGTAAACATTACATCATTTATATCTTGTGGGAAAGAAATTCAAAATTATTTTGCAATATATATTGCAATAGCCCAATTTCTAAGCCATAGTAAGTGCTCAATAAACATCTGATAACCATGGAGTTATTTATGCATATATAAACTTATGAAAAATATATGTTCAAATAGAGATTTAATTGTGATAAAATAGATGTTTTAGATCTTCATGTATCTAATTCATGGTCAGCTGCACAAGTAAAAAGAGTGGAGAATACCTGTGTTTTTCAATTTCATGGAGATAAAAAGATCCCCAGAGTTTCCAAATTGCACCACACGTAATTGCAAGTAAATGACATTTTACTTTTTTTCTTCTAGTAGGACTGATAAAGGAGACAGAATTAGAAAATAGCTTTCCCATTTTAAGATTAAAATCTATTCATTAACTCAACAAATATATATTGAACATTTACTATGTTCAAGTGTTGTTCTTGATAATGATGAATTGTTGTTGGTAAAAAGATCCCGGCATCTAGAGACCTTAGATTCTGTATTTAATTACTTCCTCTTAGGGTTTGAATAATAGTGATTTAACTTTGGAAATCATCATGTAGTTACTTATTTAATTTTACAGTTAAAGATAATATATGAGTCATACTTGTCTTCTTACAAATGGCAGAATTTCAACTTGAACTGTCTCTAAATTTATTGGATAAATATGGCTGAATACATGAATTCATGTTGAATCAAGATGTCTCTGTTTTTCCCAGTATTTTTTCTATTTTCCCTCTAATTGGCCTTGTCTGCTAGAAGGCTGTCTATGAAGGGATTTCTAGACCTCCAGGCTTACATTCTACCAGTTTAGTAATCCCAGGGAAAGGACATCTCTTTTCTAATGAAAGTCTCAGGAATTACTGTTGCTGGTCATAATTGGTCTCTAAGTATTTTCATGGATAAATCACTGACATCCAGACAATAGCTTTATCTCTTATGCCAATGGAGAGACTTGTCTCATCTGAACAACATAAACTCTTAATAGATTGAAAAAATGGTGTTTTGTTACCAAAAAAGTGGAAGTTAATGATGCATACTGAAATTAAGTGACTTTACAGTGAAATTAAGTGACTTTGGAAACAGAGCCAAATTGGGTCTTGGATTTCTGAGTCCTAGGCCAGAATTTTTCAATTGTACTTCACTGTCAGTTTTTATTATGGAGAGTAAATAAGATCATGAGCTTAATTGTTCTTTGAAAAAGTAATAATGTGCTGAATAAATAGCTATTATACATAATCCCTAGGCAGTAATCTTGAAAGTTCCAGATGTCCTGATTTAATTTGTACATTTAAAGTGCATTCAATCTGAGTGAATGCATTAGTAAAGTTATTTGGAAAATATGCTATAATTAGTGGATTTTTTATTCAATAGGTCTTGATAATGACTACTTGAAGATGATAATATCTTCTGGACTAAGACAATGCAAAGTTCTCTCTAAAGTAAAGACTGAGAAGTGTTTGGGCAATGTTTCCATTCCAGTGGGGCTCCAGGGCTCCCCCATAAAGCTCTTTAAAATGACTCTTTACGTGGTCCCTTCACTCAACTCCTCCCAGGGTGAGTACTATCGAACTTCACCATGATCAACTGCTTGGTTTGGAAGCTCTCTTCTCAATTCTCTGACCTACTTTTCTCCTAGGGGAAAGTATTACTCTTTTATTGATTCTCCAAGAAGAACCATATATCTTATCTTTTCTAAAAATACGTTTTCTTCTTATCTGGCAAGAGACATGTATGGCCTAGTAAATCCACATTTGGAAACATCACAAACCTAAAACCAGTTCTCCTTTCCTTGAGGAAAAAAGAAAGCTTAATATTAAAAATTTCTGTTGTAGTGAGAAGAAATTCTGTGTTCCTTTCTTTTAACATAACAAAACAAAGAGAAAATACAGTTGTGTTCTCATATTAAGACCGTCTGAATCATTTATAATAATAAGTACATGTTATAACTTTTTGAAAAAAAAAAGCAATTTTCCACTATAAATTAAGAGATTTTTAAGAAGTCTCTTGAAAGTTTAACTTTCTTAATATAAACATGTCCCTTACAAAATATTTATATAATCCAAATTCATTAATCCAAATGGATTGTTTACTTGAAAAATTGGTCTTACTATAATTAAACTTTGGCAAACCAGAACTTGGATGAAGTATATATAACTGAGTCCTAAATATTTAGAACAGAAAGTGACCTTAGAAACTGTCAGGTCTCTCCAAAACATTTTATAGGTCAGGAAACTATTCAGAGTAATGATTTATCTGAGTATGTAATTACAAATATAAATTTTCAAGTACACCATAATATATATACTGTTCAAGTTCGTTTCAAGAATATAACAATTACCTGTTGATTGTTTTATTTGTTAGCATGTTGAACTTTTTCCTATAAATTATTCAAGATGAAATCACTTCCTAAAAAGTGCATTATTGTGTATAATGAAAAAACTTCAGTGTTCCAGAAATTGTTTCCTTCATTATTTTCTAAGAAATCATCCCATAGCCACACAATTTACGAGAAATAAACACACAAACTCTATGCTCCATGAATGCTGGAGGAGCTAACACTCAAAATCCAAAATGAATGGAAAGAATGTCCATAGAAGTGGCTATTCATTAGGGAAGTCATGCAAACAAGGGAAAGTAGTTAAAAGATATTTAGCAGATAATGCCACACCTGTAGCCCAAGAGGTCCTGCAAAAAGTTACTCTTTGAAGAAAAAGCAAAATACTTCAGGTAAGGTGCAAAAACGGAATACTTCACTGCTACAATGGCATCAAGAGGGAATTGGCTAGAAGCAGATGACACAGGAATAAATGAGAAATTATATCTATAACTATAATCATAGGAAACCATTTGCTTTGTGAGAATAAGAAGAAAAAAATAATTACTTGGAGGGGTGGGGAAGTACTATACTGTTTCCTATTACCACTGGCAGAGAATAGGGTCAAAAAAACTCAAAATTAAAAATCCTGGATCATAGAGGCAACTGGGTGGCTCAGTTGATTAAGTGGTCTCTTGGTTTCAGCTCCGGTCATGATTTCAGAGTTGTGAAATTGAACCCCAGGTCAGAGTCGGCTTTAGATTCTCTCTACCTTTCCCTCCAACTCACATGTGTGCTCACTGTTTATCTATCATCTATCTATCTATCTATCTATCTATCTATCTATCTATCTATCATCTATCTATCTATCTATCTATCTATCTATCTATCTATCTATCATCTATCTCAAACAAACAAACAAACAAACAAACAAACAAATAAATAAATCTTTAAAAAGTCCTGGATGATAGGAAAATCTCTAGTTAGCCTTAATCACATCCTTACACCAATTGAAATATAAACTTTCTGTAAAGAAGGAATTTCACAAGAAGGGAGAGAGGATAAGATAGCATCATCATTGGGCAGACAAAACGTAGCTTAAATATTTCTTCTTGGTTGTAATAACTAAATAATAATGATCACCATCCAGTAATAGTGAACCCTCCTTACTGATAGGTTTTTAAGCAAAGTGTTGAAGGTGTGGCCTGGTTTCTCCTTACTGCTTATAGTAAAATGCAAGCTGAAAGAGATAAGTTGAAGAAAATATAACTTGAAGATTTGGGAAATTCTATCCATATTGCAAAAAAATAGAGCATATTCTAGAGAGAATACCAAAAAATGTGGCTGGAAAATCCTTTGTTAAAGAGATCATGGGTGGAGCATCATGGGTGGTTAGAGAGATTCCAAGCAAAAGAAGGACTCAATATGCCATTGCTAACTTGAAGATGCAAGGAGTTGGGAGAGCAGCCTTTAGGAGTTGAAAATGACCTGTACCAAAAGCCAGAAAGAATTTGGCGACCTCAGTCTTACAACCATGAGGAAATGAATTCTGCCGTTAAGAATGAACTTGCAAGTAGATTCTTTCCCAGAATTTTCAGATAAGAACCCAGTCAAGCTGATATTTTTTTGAAAGATATCTATCTTTCAAAAGATAAAAAGATATCTATCTATCTATCTATCTATCTTTCTATCTATCTATTCATTTGATATAGAGAGACACAGCAAGAGAGGGAACACAAGCAGGGGGAGTGGGAGAGGGACAGGGAGAAGCAGCCTCCTGGCCAAGCAGGGAGCCTGATGTTGGGAATCCCACGACTCTAGCATCATGACGCAAGCCAAAGGCAGATCCTTAAGGACGGAGCCATCCAGGTGCCTCCAAGCTGACATTTTTTAACAACATATTAATTATTCAATCAGAAAATATGGGGAACATGAAAAAAGAAAATATTAGGAACATGGAAAAAAAGAAAATATTAGGAACATCGAAATATAGTATGGGATAACAAAAAAAACCACAATAGAAACACCCATGGGTATGCAAACATAAATTAGATTTTTATTTATTTTTTTATAAATTAGATTTTTTTTAAAGATTTTATTTATTTGACAGAGAGAGAGAGATCACAAGTAGGCAGAGAGGCAGGCAGAGAGAGAGGGGTAAGCAGGCTCCCCGCTGAGCAGAGACCCCAATGTGGGGCTTGATCCCAGGACCCTGAGATCATGACCTGAGCTGAAGGCAGAGGCTTTAACCCACTGAGCTGCCCAGGTGCCCCTATAAATTAGATTTTTGAAAATCTTTAATATTTGCCATGTTTAAGAAAATAAATAAACATACAATATAAATATAATAAAAAGACAAAGAGGAATTTTATTAAAAAATCACAAACAAAATCAGTTAAAATTCTAGACTTGAGAAATAAAATATGTAAAATCAGAAACCATTGTTATTTTGTTTTAACAGCACACTACAAACAGAAAACAAAATTAAGAATTGACAGAAAAATAATAGAAAATATACAAACTGAAGCACAGATAAGTGAACTAAAAGGACAAATTTAAAGCATTAGATTAAGGCGGAATAAAGTGAAAAGTCTTACAGAAGTTTAGTTGGAAAATCAGAAGGACAAAAGCAAGAGAATGGGACAGAAATAAAAGTTAATGAGCATATATTTTAAAAAACTTTAATAAATTCAGATTCAAAAACCTATGAAACCCTTAGCAAGATAAATATAAAGAAATAAATCTAGACACATCATAAGACTGCTAAAAATCAAATCAGAGGCAAAACTTTTTTTCCTCAACTTTGCATGTATCTTAGCTATACAAAGTGATGATTTGATATATGTATACATTGTGAAATATTACCACAGTCAAGCTAATCATCAAATCTGTCATTTTACAGTGTGTGTGTGTGTGTGTGTGTGTGTGTGTGTGTAAAATATTTAAGATCCTTCTTAGCAAATTTCAAGTATACCTTACAGTATTATTAGCTATAGTCACTATGCTGTATATTAAATACCTAGAATTTATTCATGTTATAACTGAAAGTTTGTACCATTTGGCCAACATTTTTCCATTTCTTCCTACCCACCAAACCCTGGAAACCACCATTCTACTCTCTGTTTCTATGTTTTTGACTTTCTTGAATTCCACACATAAATGAGATAATATAGTATTTGCCTTTCTATATCTGATTATTTCACTTAGCATAATGTTCTCCAGGGTCATCTGTGTTGTCAAAAGTGACAAGATTTCCATTTTTTTATGGCAGAGTAACATTTCATTTTGTGTGTGTGTGTGTGTGTATATATGTGTGTATATATATATACACACACACACCACATTTTCTTTGCCCATTTATCCATCAGTGAACACAGGTTTTTTCCTATCTTGGCTATTGTGAATAATGCTGCAATAAACATGGGAGGGCAGGCATCTCTTTGAGGTACAGATTTCATTTCCTTTGCATATAATATCTAGAAGTGGGATTGCTGGATCATATGGTAGTTCTATTTTTAATCTTTTGAGAAACCTTTATATAAATGTTTTCCTTGATGGCTGTACCAATTTACATTTTTACCAACAGTGTACAAGGTCTCCCTTTTCTGCATATCCTTCCCTACACTTCTTATCTTTTGTTTTTTTTATAATAGCCTTTTTCACAGGTATTGTGATATCTCATTGTGATTTTGATTTATATTTCCCTCAAAATTAATGACGTTGATTAGTGATAGTATTGGCTCCAGTGATGGGCTTCTGTTTCCAGTAAGCTATCGTTTTCTGTATGCTTCTCTCACCAGTTTTGGGTTTGGGCAATAGTTTGTCCTATGACCTCAATTCTCTAATAGATTTAAGAAACTTTGTTATTTTTCAATTTCTTCAGCTTTTTTCTTGTTATAAGGATAGAAATGATGGCTTCCAAGTTTTTTACTCATCAAAGTTAACTTTGAAAGTCTTCATCTCTATATTTGAAGGATATCTTTGTTGGCTATAGAATTTTGCATTAGAATTTTGTATCCTTTTCCTTCAATCCTTTAAAAAGATTACAGATTATTGTATAGTTTTTGAACACTTTTACTGAAAAATAAGTGTCAGTCTTTCTTTTGAAGGTAATGTATCTTCTTCTATCTGTGTTTAAGATTTTGCCAAAGGCAAATCTTGCTCAGATTTTGCCAAAGGCAAAATCTTAAACACAGATAGAAGCCAGATAAATAAATCCACCAACCTCAATCTAATTGCATCTCCTGTAGCGGTCCTGTGACCCAGCCATAACCCTGCTCAAGGATGGTCCAGGGAGCAATCTTGCATGTTCAGGAACCCAGCAATAAGCACACCCATTCATACCCCTGAAGTCAATAACATGGGAGCGCTTTCCTGCAATTGAAGAATTGCAGGAGGCTCAGTGTGGACTGGCTTGAGAATTAAAAACTCCGGAGGTCCCCGCCTTCCATATGTTTTGCCTCCAGAAACCCCACTAGATTCCCATTTTGAAGAATACAGAAAACCTTCATGCTTCCCACAGCGGATGGAAAGAAACCATTTTGAAAAAGAATACTCTAGTATTCTTTCCCTCATTATGTTCCTGTAACAAAGACGAGGCTTCAAAGTGAATTACTTTCCTGAAGTATTATCCGGCATGAGGAAGGACAA
>CM053603.1:99654674-99670851 GCA_028646535.1 Procyon lotor
GAAAGCCCAAACTGTGGCAATGTAGTGCAAAGAAGATAGGATTTTGAAAATTCTCAAGATTACTGTAAAATAACCCATGGAAAACACACTATCTTTAAATGTTTAAATGGTAAATTGGAAGAGTGAGATAGGGAGAGAAGAGAGGAAAAGAGGTGAAAAAGAAGGAGGGAGACTATAAAGCAAAATTTAACTTATGAGTGGACATTTGAATATAATAGTATCAAATGGAGAATCTAAATCAATCCATTTATCAAGGAAAAAACCCCCAAGCTACAGTAAAAAGAGTGTCTTAGTAAATATGCCAATGCCAGGATTGTCTATATCCTACAGGATTTGAGAGAAGAAATTAAGGGCTCACAATACGTGCATTGTCAGAATCAGAATGTTCTTTGTAGTGAGTGATTTTAATCAGATGTTCTAAATTTATCTATAAGTAGCATCGGCATTGACTGTTAATTGTCACTGAAAAATATACTTTCACTAAAGGAAAAAAGAAAACTGAAAAGAACAAATCTTAAACTATTCTCAGAGAGGACAAATGAACTCTTGTACAATAAATATGTTACTAAGGTGATGTTAGTTATTAAAAAATTCTTTAAGAGATCATTTGTTCAGGTTCTTAATGTGAAAATAGACTTTTCATGTATGTATGACTTAAAAAAATCTATTTCAAATTTCAGAATAATTGTATGATACCTTAAACAATGATATGAAGTATATCATGCTTATACAATACTTTGCACAAAGAAATGCTCCAATTATCATTTGTTGAACAGAAATTTCAAAAAAATAAAAATACACTTATAAAATGCATTTGTATAAATAAAACGTCACTAAGTATATCAATAGGTCTTTCTTTAGGATGAACACATCTCAAAGGCAAAGAAAAATGTCAGAAAAGAGATCACAAGCAGCTAGTACCAAATAAATCCTTGTGGTGTGTGTTCGCATGTGAGTGCACACATGTAGGTGTGTATGGCAAATCTTGTTAAAGTCATCTGCATGAGTTCGGCAATATTTCTCTGGCAAGAACCATACGTAACAAGCCAAGGGTGTTGTAAGGGTAACTAGAAATCAGAAAAAAAAAAAGGGAACGTTTCTTTTTCCCACCCCCTTTTTTTTCAGAGCATTTCATTAAAAAATTTATAATTGCAAATTCTTTCTCTGTTCCTCAGAGATGTATATAATCTTTCTGAAACCTAAATAAGCCTCTTGTCAGCTTTACAAACCAGAAATGTCTTTCTCAAGGTCCTGGGAGCCATCTCTTTGAAATACGATCATCCCCTATCTCTCAGTTTCTGTGGGAGGGTAGAAGCCCTACAACTCCTTGCTCAAAAATTACTTCCTGCCATAATAATATGAGTTTATTTTTCCCTTGGATAAAACCAATTAGGTAACACAGATCATCATCCCACTTACAGTTGAATTTAAGATGAATTATGCATGACAAATGGTGCTGTTAATTCCTCTTACTTAAGGACTAGTGATTGTTTATCTTGAAAACATGTATGCAATGGGTTGTCTCTGTTTGGCTATATAAAGGGCAAGACTTCTTTTAACTTGAGAGTCTATTAGTTGATTGCCCATGATGTGGATAGCATTTATTTTGATGCTTATTAAAAAAAAAAAAAAGCTGCTTTCTTTCTCTTCTACTTTTGTGGAGCATTTTCCTACAGTTGGGAAGAAAATGTTTTTAGTTATATTTCCTCAACAGTGTGCAACAGAGGACTTGACATGCAAATAGTTAATAATTGGCTAAAGATATTTTATTAGTGCATACAAAGCAACTCAACCAATATTTGAAGAAAATATTTTCTTCTGCACAACAATTGTAGTTGTATGTATTTCTGGTAAATATTAACTTTTTCTCTCTTCACTTAATATCAAATTCAACTCAATCTCGAGGGGGAAAAACAAAGTAGCAGCATATGGGGGAACTTCTGTTCAGGATAGGGTGCTTAGAGGGAAAAAAAAATGATAGAAACAAAAGTACCAATGAGACTGTGAACCATTGAGGAAATGCCTAAAGAGTAGTGGAAAATTTGGCAAATAAAGTAGCAGTGGTTTAGAACCATTAGGTACAACAGACTATTCATGGTACTGGAATTTTTAAAACTTACTCTGCAAGAAAGAAACTCATAAATGTAAAATAAGGGCATAGGGGCCAAAGGATAATGGGATAGTAAAATAAATAGTGCAAGTAAAAATAGGACAAAATGAATAAATTGAGTAGGAACCTTTCTGAGGACCCTGAACTTTGATAAAAAAAAAAGGTGAACAAATGTAGATGGTTGCACAGCTGAACAGAATATCATATGTTATGGATTATATAATGATTCAGATTAAATCAACAAAATCAGCATTCATAAATTATTACACAGTCTATCGATTTTCTTACACTTATTTAAGATATTGATTCAAGGCATAGGAAATGCTAATTGTGAAAAAATATGAAATATGAAAAGAATGTACCTACAGAAGGTGAAGTATTACAGAAGATAAAAATATAATCTTTACTTCCAAGTGTACTAGCCTATATAAGATAGGCATTAGTCAGCTAGATATTCATTCAAAATTTATTAATTGCTTATACTAGAAAAAGAAACTATTGTGAGCTATGGCTATCATGTGTAATTTTGGAAAATTTTAATAGCAGCACAACTAAATAAATAACTTAGCAATGCATCCAAATAACAAAACATAGTCACTAACAAGAATAATTCTCAAGCAGAAGAACTGTAAGTAGACATCTAACTTCGAGCAAATCTACTCCTCTATAAAATCTTAGATGAGTCACTAGAAATGTACAAAAGATTGATAAACTATGGTAACTTAAAATAGATTATTAATAAGCTAATATTAATGAATATTTTTCGCTTCATTTATTAAAATATTTCATCTGTGGTTATTCCTTCTTTTAATGATATTTACTAAATCAACCTCCAACCAGGAGAATAAACCATGTATTAAAGAATCTTGACCCTGTTTTCTTTAAAAAGGCATGTGCAGGGACTCTTGGGTGGCTCAGATGGTTAGCATCTGCCTTTGGCTCAGGTCATGATCCCAGGGTCCTGGGATTGAGTCCCACCTTGGGCTCCTTGCTTAGTGGGGGGGTCTGCTTCTTCCTCTGACTCTAACTGCTGCTCCCCTTGCTTGTGATCTCTCTCTCTGACAAATAAATAAAATCTTTAAAAATAAATAAATAAAAATAAAAAGGCATATGCAGTGTTGAAGGTACATGCATTCAAGGAACATGTAATACATTGCTGAATGGAATGGGGGAGGGCATTACAGAGAGTTGTGAAAAGAGGTTATATGAAGTTTGTAAATAAGATACAAAATATGTGAAGTTTTCTACTTTACAAAGTATGCTGGTATCTATATCGCCTAGGGTAAAATGAACCTTATGTTTCCATCATATTAGGTAATTACAGGAAATAATGTACAATATTCTATTGCATTAAACTGATAAATTTCCATCTCCCTTCCATAGGCTGTATTATACTTGAGGACAGAGACCATGCTGATGTCATTTCAGAATTAAGTCATTAAATAATGAAGGAATAATAATATCATACCAGACATTTGAAAATCAAATATGATGTTATAGCTATTGATTAACATGTTACAGAATACTTACTGACTTTCAAACATTTAATTTATGCCTGCTATCCCTGAAGCATTTAACTAATTGTCCCCATTAGACATTCTCCCTACTCACCCCTCCGCACAGTTATGACTATGTGTTGAGCATGGTCAACATGTGCTTATAAAAAGATAATCAAAAATATTTCCACAGAATTATTGATCACTATAATCACAGTGTTCCTTCCACTGAGCAGAATATTCACTCCAAGGGGACATTAATCTTCAACAAATGTGGAAGGAATAGAAAGGTACACTAGCTAGTGCCAGATCAAAAAAAGAACAACAGAGGAAGTTGAAAACTGAGCTTCGTTTTTTTTTTCCCCCTTAGCATTCAGACTTGAGAAATTATACCGTTTGCTTAAGAAAATTCTTGAGTCTCATCAGTCATTATAGAATATAAAGTTTTAAAGTGATTAGTCTGCTCTATTTTTTCTTTTAGTTCACATCATCTGCCTTTCCAAATTGAACTACTTAGGAAAAAAGCTATGACAGACATTGGAAATTTCCAGAGAGGAATAAACTAAAATCCAGGTCATATGGAAAAAAAAAAATTTAACCAGGATCCCATAACATTTCTGAAGAAACAAATTAAGAGAGAAACTGGTTTCTCAACTGAAATAAATGATTTCTTCCAAGTTTATTTTACATATGGAGAAGATTTACATATGGATCAGATTCTACCAATTTTTTAAAAAATATTTTATTTATTTATTTGACAGAGAGAGACACAGCGAAAGCTAGAACACAAACAGAGGGAGTGGGAGAGGGAGAAGCAGGTTTCCCACTGAGAAGGGAGCCTGATGCGAGACTCCATACCAGGACCCTGGTATTATGACCTAAGCCGAAGATAGATGCTTAATGACTGAACCACCCAGCCTCCCCAAATTCTATCAATTGTTTATGCTAGGAGAGAGGTGTTACAGATTTATTCTGAAAACTACACATTCTGAGAGGTTTGTTTCCTCCTATGGACAAAGAAAGAAGATTGTAGATATAGGAATTTCCACATGAAAATCAAGGCTTCATCACTTTCTGCTTGTTTAGACTAGATGATTAACCTTCCTGAAGCCCAATTACTCAACCTAAAATAAATGGGAATATAATGATATTTTTTCTGAAATTGTAAGGGAAATTAAATCGGGTAGGGTAGTATTTATAAAATAGTAAGCATAAAACAAATACATGGTAGCTGCTCAATTCTCTAATCTGATAAATGAAACAATCTGGAGAGTGTGTCATTAATTCATATACTGTTTCATTTATAAATCACAAACCCAACTTGTTGGTTTAACTGGCATCTATAGAATACATACTCAAGAAGGTAAATTTATAACAGTAGTATATGATGGTGGCACATACAAAAGCATCTTTGGAATTGTTTGGAATCCATGACTTCAGAATGTTATCAAAAAGGGTTAAATAGTTATTATTTTTCAGGGATTACTAAAAGGAATAAAACAAATATACAAGTAGAAAACAAAATATCATATTATTCATATTACAAAAAAATTTAATACATTTTCTTAGGATTTTCCTAAAGGTGATTTTGGAGTTATAA
The DNA here is from genome assembly GCA_028646535.1 of Procyon lotor. Lineage (NCBI taxonomy): Eukaryota > Metazoa > Chordata > Mammalia > Carnivora > Procyonidae > Procyon > Procyon lotor. The sequence goes on from CM053603.1 coordinate 99,659,881, forward strand.
TTTTATTTTATTTTTAAAAAAAAATTTTATTTTTGGTGGGGGGAGAGAGAGAGAGAGAAAGAGAGAGAGAAAGAGCATGAGCTGGGAGCAGGGGTAGAGGGAAAGGGAGAAGCAGACTCCCTACTGAGTAGGGCGCCTGACACAGAGCTCCATCCCAGGACCCTGGGATCATGACCTGAGCCAAAGGCAGACTTTTAACCAACTGAGGCACCCAGGCGCCCCTGGAGTTATAATTTTAACAAAAGTGACTGTAAAAGAAACTCTGTTTTGTTAAACCAATATTGAGTGAAAAAGTTCATATTCATATCTAGTCTAATAGTATGCCTCACCATTTATCTCTGTGATATTACTTAACTGAAAATACAAAATTATATTTCCTAAATCTGTGAAGGCATCATCAAGGTAATATCAATCTATATATTTCATGCATGTCTTGCCTGAGCACTCGACCCACAAAAATTCTCCCATGACTCGGTGAGATAAAATTATTTTCATCTTGGGGCACCTAGGTGGCTCCATTGGTTAAGTGACTGCCTTTGGTCATGATCCTGGAGTCCCAGGATGGAGTGCCGCATCAGGCTCCCTGCTCAGTGGGGAGTCTGCTTCTCTCTCTCTGGCCCTCCCCCATCTCTTGCTCTCCCTCTCTCTCTCTCAAATAAATAAATAAAATCTTTAAAAAAGTTATTTTCATCTCTAGTCTCCAAGAGATCTACAAAATCTCTGGATACTCTATAATTACTTTCTTGAGGAAATATAACAAAGGATTAAGGAGTGTATTTATTTATCAGTTACATACAACACTGTGAAATTAATCTTCCAATATGTGAAGCTAAAGAATCCTTCAGTATTTGGGGCACCTGGGTGGCACAGTGGGTTAAGCATTTAATTCTTGGTTTCAGCTCAGGTCATGATCTCAGGATATTGGAATGGAACGCTGAGTCAGGCCCTGAGCTCAGTGTGGAATGTGTTTGAGATCTCTTTCCCTCTTCCTCTGCCCCTCCTGCTTGTGCTCTCTCTCTTTAAAATAAATAAATAAATCTTAAAAAAAAAAAAAAAACCTTCAGTATTTTATATACCTTTAAAGTATTTTAATTCAAAAATTCTTGAGCACTTATCATTCAATCACAGTTCTCCTAACTCCCACCAATGAACTAAACACCTACTTCCCCACAGTCTCATGGCAGTCTTTGCACTGTACATGAACTTTGACTTTAACTATTGGCTAATGATTATGGAACTGGAACAGAAAGAATCCTTAGCACTTATTTACTTCATTTCTGTATCTACAACATTTAGCCAAGATTTTTGTCAGGGTAAAGAAAATAATCTGGTGGAGCTGAGGTCTGAGTTGTCTTCTATCTGTATATCATGAGAAATGGTTAAATTTTATTTTGTTTTCTCATGTATCTATTTCTGCCTGGTGTCCCTGTACCTCCTATAACAGCCACCTATTTTAAAATGAGTACTCAGTGTACTTTTGACATAATTGAGCAGCAGTCTGATGGGAACGATTTTTTGTGCTGGTTAATGATATGATCACACGGGGTTTTTTTAAATTGGGTGAAAACAAAGTCTGGAAATTCAAATTTTAGTCCTCTATATTCCCCTCCATCTCTTTTTGCATTTTTTAATATATATATATAAAGCCAATCAATGGCCATTATTATAAATGTTTAAAAGTATTTTATTAAACTTTACTGAAGTAGTCAACTTTTTCTTTATTTTCTCTTTTCTTAAAAAAAAGATTGATTGATTGATTGATTGATTGATTGATTTTATGCTGAGTGTGGAGCCTGATGTGGGACTTGACCTCACAATCCTGAGATCACTATCTGAGCTGAAATCAAGAGCAGGGTGCTTAACCGATTGTGCCACCCAGGTGCCCCTCTATTTTCCCCCTTTTAAAGAAACAAAACAAAACAAAACAAAAACCATGAATTTAGGTAGTCTGGGAAAACCAAAAAAAGTGACTTAAACAGTATGGTCTATTTTTTCTTTCTTTCTTTTTTTTTTTTTAAATATTTTATTTATTTGACGGAGAGAAACACAGCAAGAGAGGGAACACAAGCAGAGGGAATGGTAGTGGGAGAAGCAGGCTTCCGGCCGAGGAGGGAGCCCGATGCGGGGCTCGATCCCAGGACCCTGGGATCATGACCTGAGCTGAAGGCAGACGCTCAATGACTGAGCCACCCAGGCTCCCCTTTTCTTTCTTTTTTAAATCTTAAGTAAAAGTGACCCACAATGACTCACAATTAGTTATTGATCCTGGATGGTAAATTAATTTTATTATTTTCTGCACCTTTCTTTGTTTTTTAAACTTGAAAAAACTAGTAGTCACAGATCTTGCTTTATCAGTTAAATTCTAGAACAGTTGATGCTGTTCTTTAGGTTTTTAATTTTTAAGGTATTTTCAGGATCAGCACACATGATATATTTGTTCCTTTTGATTTTCCAAAGACTGGTATGTTTCTTATAATAACATTTTAATGTTATTAATGTTAATAAATGTTAATAATGTTAATAAAAAATAATCTTTGTTTTAAGATTTGTTTTAATGTTAATAAATGTTATAATGTTAATAAAAAATAATCTTTCAATATATTTATATTGAACAACCTAAGACATTGTGACTTGCTATGACACAAATAATGATTCACACTAAGACATCTGAATCTTTATACTCACTCCTTTAATTAGAAAAAAAATCATATTTTAAAGAAACACTGAACTATCTCATTCATATATTTCTATGTGATAATATAGGTATACTTTAAAGAGCTTCATTTGCTTTCTTTTTTTTTTTTTTCCCATTTGCTTTCAGTAGACTGAAAACATAGGCCCAGGGCTGCTGTAATTTTGGCTCTATGAATTTAGCTAAGTCTTTTAAGAGCTTGACTTGGCCTGTTTTTTGTTTTTGTTTTTTGGGTTTTTTTCCAGATACAAAATAATGGGGATATAATTGTTTTTGAGGTCACTTCCAAAATGATCATTCTGTATTTCTGTAACTTATACTTTTAAAAATTATTATTAAATAAATCAGTTTCTATCTGGTAATAATCATGGCAAAATTTAGGTAATCTCCAGCTTGAGGTTTCTAAATATTTTACTTAATGATTTTCAGATTTCCAAGACATTTACCGCCAAATTAGAGATGCTTCCCCTTTCTGTGCTGAACAGCTTTTTAATTTCTTTTCTTTTTTTTATCACATTAAGATACTTGAATGGTTAAAGAAAATGGTCAGGGTTTTACATTTTTTTAAGCCATATGCATTAAATTCTCAAATAACTCAAGCATATCCTGAGGTCCTATGAATTAAATTCAAAGTTACTCTTTTAAGTCCCTATGAATTAAAGCTCAAACAACTCAAAGGTATCAAGACATCTTTAGACCAGAGTTGGCATTGTTTGCAGCCATTGAAGACAAATGATAGAGGTTTGCTTTTAGGACATTGGTGGACATCCACAGAAATTTCTGGGCTATAGCTCTTTCAAAGAGAAGAATGTTCTAATCATTTCTCCCTTAGCATTTCCTAGTTTCTGATATGTGTGGTAAAATTATAATGTCCACTCATAATGTAATTATATTAACCCCTGACCAAGGCAAAGACTAATTAGAGCTAGTTTAAAGAGCTCTCTAAATAGGACAGGAAATCATATAGTCAAATTAGAATTGGAATAAGTTATCCATTCATTCTCAGTGCAAACAATAAAGATATTTTATATTATTTAAGTTAGGATTTTACACATCATAGATTTAATCTATTTTGATTGAAAATACTTGTTACATTATTAATTTTTTTTCTCATTGTGAAGGAAAATCAGCAAATGGCTGAAATTAATAGGATTTCTGGTCTTATTTCTGAGTGGTCCTGAGGATGCTTTATCACATATTATCACAAATAAAATATCAAAAATTTACTGATCTTTCCAAGACTCAGTTTATTTATACTATGGCAAAGATTTTTATATGCATAGAACAATGAAGCTAAGATGCAAAAGAAATTGCTGAAAATATGAAAAATATGAAAAAGTTTTAAAAAAAACTATTGGAGGCAATAAGTTGTAAAAGTGACACTCAGCAAAGCAAAATAAAGGAAGGAAATTATGAAAAATTCAAAGTAAGAAAAATGACAGGAAGGAATATAATTTTTATGGATGACAAAATACAGAGATCCAGATTTAAGTAATAATAGTTCCTAAAGGAGGCAAGCCCCAATGCACATGAATGTACAGACACATTAACGAAACACAAATAATAAAGGTGATTTGCTAACCAAAGTGAAATCAAAATCAGATTAAATCTAAGTGAAAAAAAGAAATTTAAAAAAAAATTCCCTGATATTAAGGGGAAAAAAAGTCATCCAAAGAACAAAATTCTAACACAACTAACAAAAATAAACTTATAAAAGCCATATTCTTAAAAATTTTAAAAGTTAAAAATAGCCTCTGGACATTTGGGTGGCTCAGTTAGTTAGTCAGCTGCCTTCCATTCAGGTCATGATCTCATGGTTCTGGGGTCAGGCTCCTTGCTCAGCAGAGAGTTTGCTTCTCCTTTTACCTTTCCCTTTGCCCCTCTCCTCGACTTGTACTCTCTCTCTCTTTCCCTCTTCTATATCAAGTGAATAAATAAAATCTTTAAAAAAAATAGCCTCTAAGCTTCTAAGAAAAAAATTGCAGCTTAATTACTGAGACAAAAATCATATAAGTGTCTAAATTAAAACAAAACAAAACATTTAAATACCAGAAAATTAATGAAGGAATATCTATAGAATATTTGGTAGTAAGTATGAAAATTTCCAAAAGTTTATATTGTATCACTTCATGTTAAAGAGTACATGAAAAAGATAATCAGCTATTTGAAGTTTAAAATATGAGCATGTATATGACTTTTTAAAATGATTTCTTTAAATATATAATTAAAATTACTCAAAATTGGGGCACCTGGGTGTCTCAGTCTGTTAAATGCCTGACTCTTGATTTTGGCTCAGGTCATGACCTCAGGGTTAGGCGCTTGAGCCCAAGGTCGGGCTCCATACTGGGCAGGGAGCCTGCTTGGGATTCTCTCTCTCCCTCTCCCTTTGCCCTTCCCCTGCTCAATCACAGGCTCTCCCTCTCTCCAAATAATAATAATAAAAATAATAATAATAATAATAAATTGTTCAAAATTGAGGAAGCCAGAAGTCAAATATCTGAAGATAGATGTGCATTCTTACAGGACTAAGTCAGTATCTTACATTTTCTTTTTTCAATATATTTGCCATTCTCCATTGATAGCTGGAGTCTGTCACTTCTCCTTGAAGCAAGCAAATCTTTGTGATTGTCACAACCGTTCCAGGTTGAATTGTGCTCCCTTACCCCACGGCAACCCCTCTAAAAAAAACATCTCAAAGTCTTAACCTCCAGTACCTCAGAACCTGATTTGATACAGAATCACAGTGGATGTAACTGGTTAAGATGAGATCATACTGGAGTGGTATAGGCCCCTAATCTACTGTGACTGGTGTCCTTATAAGAAGATGGCTATGTGAAAGCAGAGACACACAGGGAAAACACCATGTGAAGAAAGAGGGTTGAAAAGATACATCTGTAAGTCAAGGAACATCAAAGAGTGTGAGAAGACCAACAAAAGCTAGAAAGAGGCAAGGAAGGATTCAGGTTTCAGAGGAAGGATGTCACTGCTAACACCTTGATTTGGGACTTCTGGCCTCCAGAAGCTACCCAACTTATGGTACTTGATTTGGGACATCTGGCCTCCAGAAGCTATCCAGCTTATGGTACTTTGATATGGTAGCCCTAGGAAACTAGTATAATTAGCAACAAATTATGGTAGGAGTGATGCCATATGCCTATTCAGGTAGGACACACAGACTATAGATTGTCTACCTGGATCTCTCTCCTAGGAAAAGTGTCTGAAGAACTCTGAGCTGATACATAAAAAGTTTAGGACGCTAAATCTAGCATGTTAAGGAAACCCATGTTCATTGCTTTTTGTTGTTGTTGTTGTTTTGTTTGTTTGTTTTATTCAGCTTACAAATGAAGGAAATCCTGTCATATGTAATAATGTGGATGAGCCTTGAGAACTTAATGCTAAGTGAATATTCATTTATCCCAACACATTTTATTGAAGGGACTATCCACTGCCCACTGTGTACTCTTATATGAGGTATCTAAATTAGTCAAACTTATAGAATCAGAGAGTAGAATGATGGCTGCCAGGGTCTGAGGGAAATGTAGCATAAAGTCTCAATAACACAAGATCAATAAGTTCTAGAGACCTACTGTACAACATGATATCTACAGTTACCAATATATTACACACACAAAAAATTGTTAAGAGGGGTGCCTGGGTGGCTCAGTCGTTAAATGTCTACCTTTGGCTCAGGTCATGATCCCAGGGTCCCGGGATAAAGCCCCACATTGGGCTCTCTGCTCAGTGGGAAGCCTGCTGCTCCCTCTCGAACTCCCCTTGCTTGTGTTCCCTCTCTCACTGTCTCTCTCTCTGTCAAAAAATAAATAAAATCTTGATAAAAAATTGTTAAGAGAGTACATCTCATGTTACATGTTCTTACCATAAAAAAGTGAGGAGTATGGGAAAAGTCTTGAAGGTGATGGATATTTATCACTTTGATTGTTACTACAGTTTCACATATGTACGCATATAACCAAATTTATCCAATTGTATACATTAAATACATGCAGTTCTTTTTGTATATTATTGTACTATAGTAGAGCTGTTTTCTTTAAAAAAGAATGTTTCAGTTTTACAATTACATGAGATTTTCCCCTTTTTTTGTAGGTAGAAATTGTGGGCAGATGAGTGGTCACTTCCTTGGAAGTGTGACTAGAGTCTTTTCCTGGCTAATATATTATCTATCAAATTCTTAGCAGTTTTAACAGAAATGTATTTAATTTATTTATCTTTTTTAGAGAGAGACCATGCATGGGGGGAGGGTCGGGGCAAGAGGAGAGGGTAAGAGAGAATCTTAAGCAGACTCCATGCTCAGCACCGAGCCTGACATGGGGCTCAATCTCATGGACCTGAGATCATGACCTGAGCCCAAATCAAGATTTGGACACTTAACTGACTGTGCTACAGGTGCCCCATTTAACAGAAATTTAAAAACTGAATCTAAAATTCATGTGGATATATAGACTCAAGATGATCTTAATGAAGAACAAAGCTGAAGAACTTGAATAGATATCACACCTTTCTATAAGCCTACAGCAATTATGAATGTGATATTGATGTAAAAATAGACAAACGAACCAATGGAAAATGAACCAAGAATCAGGCCCATACATAGGTGGTTACTTGATTTATAACATAGATATCATAATGTCACAACATAGTGAATTGCATACATCAGAATTGCAATGGGAGTAGAATGGTCTTTTAATAAATGATACTATATTATTTGGACATCAGTATAGAACAAAATAAATTTTATCTCTCTCTCACCTATATAACATATTAATTCCTAATAAATTACACTTATAAATAAGAAAGTTAAAACAATAGATGTCCTAGAAGAAAACATATGACAATATCTGTAGTAGACAAAATATATCTACTGGGACATGAAAAATACTAATCTGTAAAGGAAAAAAAAATCATAAATTGAATTACATTAAGATTACACATATCTGGGGGCGCCTGGGTGGCTCAGTGGGTTAATGCCTCTGCCTTCAGCTCAGGTCATGATCTCAGGGTCCTGGGATCAAGCCCCACATCGGGCTCTCTGCTCAGCAGCTCTCTCTGCTCTCTCCACCTGCCTCTATTTGTCATCTCTCTCTCTGTCAAATAAATAAAAATAAAATCTTTAAAAAAAAAAAAGATTACACATATCTGGTAACCAAAAACCACTATTTAGAAAGTGAAAAGGTAAGCCACACACTAGCAGAAGATATTTGCCATAAGTATATCCAACAATGGATTTGTAGCTAGCATATACACAATTCTCACGTATTTGTAAGGAAGAGAAGGTCAAACCAATTAAAAAAAGATCTGCAGAGGTCTTAAATGTGCACTTCACAAAAGAAGATATCCAAATATCTGTTCAACATATGAAAAAGCACTCCATTTATTTACTGACAGGAAACTGCAAGAAAAACACAACGTAACACTTCATACCTACCAGAAATGCTAATTAGGCCAAGAATTCCAAACGTAGTGTAACAACTGTGACCCTCACATACTTTTGAGAGAATACATTGGCACAACCACTCTGGAAAGCTAACATATCTACTAAAGCATGTGTGTTGACCCAGTAATTCCATCCCTACGTGTATACCCAACAGATTTGCACCTGGTTACTCTAAGTCATATACCAGAATGTTTACAACAACAAATAAACAACTCAAACGTCAATCAATGATAAAATGGATTAACCATTTCTGGTATATTCAGTTGAATCCTATAAGGCAGTGGTTCTCATATGGAAGCAATTTGATTTTCAGGGTGTTTGACAACGTCTAGAGACATTTTCAGTAGTCACACATAAGGGAGTCCTATTAGTATCTAGTGGTTAGATGTCCAGATGACGTTAAATAATGTGCCTTGCACAGCACATCCTCTCCTAACAAAATTATCTGGTCACAAAATGTGAAGAGTTCAAGATTGAGAAACCCTGCTTGGAACTATTAAGTAAACTACACATAAGGACATACACAAAGCAAATGAGACAAAGGAATTTTATACTGACCGATACCATTTATGAAAACTTCAAGATCAAAATAACCAAATCCATCATTATGCTAGAACTCAGCTTGATGTTTATTTTTGATGAGGAACAGTGATTAGAAGGGGCAGGATAGGGGTCAAGGAAAATGATAATTGTTTTAACCAGCCTGGGTTTTGGTTACACTTTTTTCCCTTGAAAATTAATTTAGCTGTACATTTTCATTTCTAAAGTTTGTTTCCCTATATTTTTTGCTGAAAAGTTTATTAAAATAAAGTTGATTAGATTAGACATTCCTTCTCTTAACACCCTTCTGGCTACTCCTCCATCAATAGTATAGGATTTTCAAATTCAATAGATCTTGTTCCTAGGAACTACAAAGAGTATAAATTCTTTTCACTTTGTTGGTGGAGTGATTCAGTTCTCTCTAATCACTACACCCAAGCTTAGCTTCATATCAACTTTTTACATATCAAAGGGAAGGACCATCTCTTCACTTAGCATTACAAAAGGACAGACTTGGAGGTTTTTTAAAAGGATACTCACTTTGTTTTTATAAGGCAATTATGCTTTGACACAGTAATTTGAGGCTTTTTGCGTGCGTTAGACATACAAATAAAGAACCATCCACTTTCAAATATATGTAACATGGGTTTTTAAACTTTGCTGAACAAATCTAGTCAAAGAAAAATGCAATTATTTCTGAGAATTGGCAGATGTTTAAATAATTATTATTTTATCCCAGAATATAGATATAGATTTAATTACACTTGATATGGTAGAAATTGGAGCCAAAAAAATTGTGTGTGCATGTTCATATATTCTAAAATCTATTTTATTTCAAATACAGCACAAAAATAAAACAATATAACCCTTAGTCTCATGCCAAAGAAAAATCATTACACATTTACAAAAGTTATCTGTAAGTAATCATTAATTCAGGCCAGAAAGTCAGTCTTTTACATAACTTTAGGGCAAAATATACATACGATGTGATATTTTTAAAAACTTATGAAGATTGAGAAAGCAAAATTAGATCATATTGTATAGTAAAGTTCAGGTGTCATTTTATATTTAAAAACCAACACTATCTTGTGCAATACTATGGCATTTTTATTATTTAACAAGTAAAACCCAATCTCTGATTTTTTTATGTTCAACTCTATAACACTGGCCAATATCCTCATCCTTGTTGTGGATGTTTGGTGTCTTTTTGAAATGCCACCTGAGCACTCTCCAACACCAAATCAGTTCAACCTGCTAATAAACCAATAACCAGGTTACCTTTCACTTCAAGGTAAAGAAAGGAAAGAAAAACACTATCAACTGTGTAGATATAAATCCATCCTATCTAACCTTAGTTGAGTCTGCTATGCAGTCTAGAAATTCCTCTGTTTAACTTAGCTCCCTCTCCTTTTCTTCTTCACATCTCTTAGATATCAGATTCTACCAGGATTACTCGAACTCTGGAGACGACGTCATTGTTGACTTGTTTATTACAAGGATTGTCAAATGTGCTCTCCTCCACAATTCAAGTACTAAACTTGAACACTTATCTATAATTTCACTCATCTTGTTCTTTTTACAATTCTCCTCTAAAATAGAATAGAAATAGATTTTCCAACTCTAAAGGTAATCCTTCCATGGGCCGCCAAAATTGAGTACCTTCTGCTCCTAAGGGACCACACTATTACCCCTATAACCTCTGTATCTTCAAGTTCTGTATTGTATTCTTCTTGTAAATGTTTCCATATGCTCACATCCCAAATGATATTCACCATTTTGTCTGGTCTCATCTTCCCCTCCAGCATCTATTCTAGCCCTCTCCAAACCACTTAAAATTTTTTACTTCCTTTGTGTCCTTACACTGGTATTTATGCCACAGTTCACTGTTTTTTAGCTTCAGTTCTCATTCTTTTCCCCTGAAACTTGTACTATGATATTACAAATATCTTTATTTGGGGGAAATACAATGGACACTTTTAATTTTATCAAATCCCTAGTGCATTTTACTTGTATCCTTTTTCCTTGAAATACTTAGCAAAACTTCCATTTCACCAGACATCCAGAGTTCCCCTCTTTCTATCTTACTTTAGTTTGTCAGGTTTCTTGTAGAATACTCTTTTGTCTCTCATCTCTTATTATTTTAGAGCTTATGCATCCTCTCATGACCCAATTTCCGTCAATTCTGATGATGATTCTTTCATCTAGACAGCCAAACACCATTTCTTTAACGAGCTGCTGACTTATATCTAACTGAATACTAAACATCACATTTAGCTCAAGACCAACA
>CM053603.1:99670951-99683294 GCA_028646535.1 Procyon lotor
GATTCAGAGTAATTTTTCCAATGCACTAAATATGTTATGATACTCCTTAGCTTAATATTAATAAATAACTTTCTTTTTTTAAAATATTTATTTATTTGACAGAGAGCGATTACAAGTAGGCAGAGAGGCAGGCAGAGAGAGAGAGGAGGAAGCAGGCTCCCCACTGAGCAGAGAGCCAGATGTGGGGCTCGATCCCAGGACCCTGAGATCATGACCTGAGCCAAAGGCAGAGGCTTTAACCCACTGAGCCACGCAGGCACCCCATAAATAACTTTTTAACAGTATTAGGACTAAGTCCAAACTTCTTAATAAAACTGAAAAGTTATGCAAGCAAGTTGATATATCGGTAATGAGAAGTCATAACCTGTAAGAAAGTGTGATTCCAAAGAGAATCCAAATAGCACACTTCGTAGCAGTTACCTGAATTCTTCTGTTGGAAGAAAAATTGGAATTCTTCAATTAAACCAATAATATTTATTTTTGGGGTGTGTGTGTGTGTGTGTGTGTGTGTGTACATCAGAAAATCATAGCCTAAGGTAATAATCAACTTTAAATACAATAGAGTAAATGGAGCTGGAGGCCAAAACCACAGCTATGTTTATAGCAGTGACCTGGGGGTGTCTGGCTGGCTCAGTCATTAAGCCTCTGCCTTCGGCTTGGATCATGATCTCAGAGTCCTGGGATGGAGCCCTGAACTGCGCTCTTTCTCCCTTCTCCCGCCAACTCCAACTTGTGCTCTCTCTCCCTCCCTCTCTCTAAAATAAATAAATAAAATCTTAAAAAATAAAAAAAACTAGTGACCTTTAAAGGAGGAATAAGTATAATTTGCTTACTATATAGACCAAAGTGATTATTATAGCTAGTAAATAATAATTACTGACATAAAATTTTGAACAGAGATCTATTAAAAGATATTTGCTGTTTCTAAAAACGAAGGAATAAATCCAGTACAGTCTAAAACCAATATTTTCCTGCTCTTACAGATTCTTGAATAGTACAGAGTTTACAATATAGCAAGCGTCATGTGGAAAATAAAACTATTAAATTCACCAAGGCCGATTTCTAAAATGAGAGTATCAGTTTCTTCTCAGGTGTGATGGTGACCAAATTGGTTTGATAATTGGTGAGAGAAAGAAGCCACTTTTTATCAAAAAAAACTTTGTGAAGGAGATATCATTCCCTATAGAGGTATAAAGAAGGGAAGCACGTGGCTGACCTCACTACTCGGATCAGAAGGAAAGGATTTCTAAGAAGTTTGGCCAGTATCTTTTTATGTGCTACAATATATATGGAGAAAAGGTGCATGCTGACCTGTCTCATTGCTAGTATAGGAGTGGTATTGAGACTGAACAGAAGGATTGTTTGAATGGTCAGAAGAATGACAGAGAAGGTGTAACAACTAGCCCATTTCAGTTCCTACCTCATGGGAGGTAACAAGACAGACTCATTCAAGTCCATAGCCTCCTAAATCTGGAAAACCCTCTATGCAGAAAAATATTCATTATAGCATTTTTAAAAAATATATATAAGAGATAGTTCTTGTCTGTCTTGGAAGAACAGGCCTACAGATCTTTGATTGCTGTTCCTGTCCTCCTTCTTAGTAAGTAGCAACACCATTCATCAACTTGGTCAAATCAAAACCTTATAGTAATTTTGTACTTTTCCTCTTACATTCTTCAGTCCATCAGCAGAGCTGGTCAGTTTTAACTTTAAATAGATTACAAACCCGATTGTTTCTTTCCTTTTCCCCACAGATACACTAAGTCAGGTTACCCTGATCTCTTTCCATTGCATATGGAGCATAATCAATGCTCAGTGAAGAACTGATGTTTTGCTTGAAGTATTGCTTGAAACATATGTATGCATGTAGTCATAGAAAGAGTATATGAAGATGCTTCCATTTAATTTTGTCAAAAGATAATTGAAAGAACCATAGAATACCACAGAACCATAAAAGAACCAAAAAATAATTTAAAGCTTATTGTTTAATGAACTTTTTCAGTATGAAAACTCTTCTCTTTGAGAAATTTTACTTATCCTTCATTTTTTTTTTAAAGATTTTATTTATTTGACAGAGAGGAGAGAGATCACAAGTAGGCAGAAAGGCAGGCAGAGAGAGGGGGAAAGCAGGCTCCCCGCTGAGCAGAGAGCCTGATGCAGGGCTTGATCCCAAGACTCTGAGATCATGACCTGAGCTGAAGGCAGAGGCTTTAACCCACTGAGCCACCCAGGCGCCCCCTTATCCTTCATGGTTAATTTAAAATATTCTTTTCTTGAGGAACTTTCTCTTTTGCCAAAGAAGTGCTACTTCTCACTCCCTTAAATCTCCATGTATACATCAGAGCTCTCTCTGTGGAGCTTAAAACAGTTTTTCCTGACATTTGAGTTATTGTTCTGAATATGTTTCTTTCCCCTATCAGATTACAAACTCCTTGAGACATCTCCTTTTAAATATTAAGACACAAGAGCCTTGGTTATTATTTTATTAGAATCCCCTCCTCTCAAATCCCCCCCATGAGTTAATGTGGTTATAATGTAGCTTTTTAAAACAAAACAATCATAAGACACATAGAGAGCATGTATCATGTTTTAATCCCCTACATAGCCTTAATTGGTAAGCATTTTATATAAGTGAATGAAAAGAAACATATGAATGAAAGAATTAAAAATTCAATGAGCAGTGCAACATTTTTAGCTGGGTAAACATAAAACAGTAAAATAAGAACCTTCGTATTTTATAGTGATGCATTTAAAATTTTTATATGTCTGTAAACAGAAATGTGAGATTAAGCTTCATATACTAATACTGATAATGATTTACTACCTGTGCACGCTATAATTGTTTGTTTAAAGAAGCCACATTATAATCACATTAACTCACTTCAGGGTGTTTAATGTAACAATACCATACCCTGCTGTTTCTTATTACTTAAATAGAGTTGCAATTTGGTTTTCCTGCTGACTATTCAATTGTATTTCCTAGACAAAGACAGATAGTAACTTACATCAAATTATTCTTGTTTATCTAAGGAGAACATTGATCAATACCATGTGATCTGAGGCCAGGTACTTCTTTTTCCCTAATCACACTGCATTTAAACAAGAGCAAAGATACCTGGCATTTTCAAATATTGGTTCAGTTCAATTTAGCACACATTGGACATATCTGATGTGCTGCATTATGCATGCTGTTATATGAGATTTTAGTATAGAATCTAGTTTGGCAGCATAATATTTGCCTAACACTTTGCATATTAGGTAGGATGCTTTCATTACTGCATTTAACGCTCAAGAGAAATAGTAATCATTAGGAATAACAACTAATTAAGTAGTAGGACGGATAGTATTAATCACAATATATAGTTTTAGACACTAAATTCTGGAGACCTAAGATTCTATCAGTGATGTCTCAACAATTAACTCTGCGCATTTTGCATTATAGAATTTTATGCTCCAAAATTAAAACATTGTGTTTGATTTCTTGGTCATCTCAACACCTAACTCAAGTTCTACATGTGAATAAAGTGCTCAAAATCACATTTTAATCCCATAATTTTTTTGACCGTAACTTAATGTCATACACTAAATCTTATTATCACTCTGAATGACAGAACCTCAGAATTCAAAAGTTTGAAACTATATGTATACACAATATTTTTCCTTAGCCATTAGTTCTACTCTGGCTCATGAAGGCGTCAACACCCTATACTCTCCCTATCCTTCATCCTTTTCTTGTCTTCCCTTGTTTCTTTGAAAGATGATGTCATACAATAACTCATTTTAATTACTCTCAGGCCAAAAGCATGAATCCCTTTTCCCTCTTGCATTGTCACATGTGACACAGTGCAACATCCTTCTGCACAACAGCCAGATATGCTCAGTGTAAGGGGGAACAACGTGGGTTGATTCATTTCTTTTCCTTTTTTTTTTTTTTTTTTTTGGTTTGTTTGTTTGTTTTGGTTGATTCATTTCAAACTCATGATCTGGGTCCTCATTTGGCCCTCATTGTTGCCATATGTACTTTATCATAAACCTAGAGACACTCCCTTCAGTATTTATTTCAAACCCACCATTACTACCATTTTTCATCTTCTTCCCCTTCTACTCTTGCAAGGAGATGACTTGGTGATTTGATTTCCAACAGAACAGGGAGGCCAACACTTGAGCTCTTCCTTATTTCTCCAGCCCCATGCCTACAGGTTTATTTGCATTCCCAATCAGTCTTTTTTTTTTTTTTTAAAGATTTTATTTATTTATTTGACAGAGAGAGAGAGAAGTAGGTAGAGAGGCAGGCAGAGAGAGAGAGGGAAGCAGACTCCCTGCAGAGCAGAGAGCCCAATGTGGGGCTCTATCCCAGGACCCTGAGACCATGACCTGAGCCAAAGGCAGAGGCTTTAACCCTCTGAGCCACCCAGGCACCCCCATTCCCAATCAGTCTTATTGATATTTTTTTCCACATTTAGGTAAATGGTTTCTCTCTGCCTTGCTGAAAACAAAGTTTTCACTTACCAGTTGATTTTATTTTCTTGTGTTTCCTAGAAAACTTTGTCTCATCTATTATCTCTTTTTAACCTACATTTTCAAATTCACCTCCCATATATATATGTAAATTTCATATTTTCATATCAAATTTTCATATTTTCAAGGACACTTGTTGTCAAAAAAACAACAACAAACCTCCTTCCCCCTTTAAACTATACTTTTTTCCCCATCTTTCTTCTTTATTCTCCTTTTTTCATCCCTCTTCCCTTCTCCATTCCACTGCCCCTTGGAAACAGCTAGTCATCCAAAAATGTTTCTCTAAGAAAGCTTCAGCTCTAGGTTTTTCTATTTTGTCTCTCATTTCATTGTGGTTGTGATTAGTGTCATTCACTGACTTGTCAGTTCTTTCTCCTTCTGCTGATATGGTATATGGTCGGATTGCACTCCTTTGCCTCCTTAAGCTTAGGTGTGTCATGCCTTGCCATTGAAATGCGTATCAGAGCTCTCAGTGCCTTCTGATCCACTAGGATCCCTTCCCTTTTTCATGCACAAAGACTCCTGTGTTTTCACTGCCAAAATCCAGGTCTGTGGCTCTCTTTGGGCCACTGGAGCCCAAAAAGCCTGGGATTTTACGACACCACAATGGAAACCTTAAAATAGTAACTGACAGGTAACAGGGTGTAATAATGCAAATTCTGTGAGGCTCCTCAGGACAATTTCAGATTTGACTTGCCCAGTCTCCAGAGCTACCTTGATGATGGAGCCAAAATTTCAGGACACTTTGCTTAACACTGCAACATTTCTTGGCTTCCTTTCCTTTCGGTCCCACTTCCCCACTCTCTTCCTGGTTTTAACTGTGAACTTTTACTACTTACATTACTTTCATATGAGCCCTTAGCTCAGAGGCTATTTCTGGGGAACATGGACTAAAATAAAACGTGTGTGGAATTGACATGTGTCATATTTAGGCTTAAAGAGCTCACGTGTGATTTGCCACCTACTTTTTTCCTCTACCCTGACAACTGGCAATGTTCCAGATAGTGACAGCTCTGTTGGCCTAGGGCCTAGAACCAGGAAAATGTGTAGCAGAGCCTACAGTTAACTCATGATGGACATGTAGCATGAGAGAAAAATGAAACTTTGCTGTTTAAAGCTGCTGAGTTACCCCGTATTTGTCATTACAGCATAAGCTAGCCCATCCCTATGCTATGGGCATGAGTTCACACCCCTCTTGTATCAATTTATATGTTATCAGGATGGATCAAGATAGGCTGTCGTGATAAAATTCCAAAATCCCAAAGGCTTATAATGAAAAAGATTCACTTTTCCCTTATTCAGGTTTCCTTACTGCTGGACCCATCCAGATGAAGGAGCACACCATGAAACTTGCTGTTTGCTGTGCCGGTGGGAAGATCCCTGGATGGGGTTACAATGACATATTCAATCCCAAAGGGATGCATGTGACTTATCCTCACAACTCATTGACCAAAACTAGTCAGATGGTAACAAGGAACCAAGAAGTGCAACTTCATCATGATCCGGGGGTAGTGAAAGCTGGAATCAATCAGAGAACAGAATTAATGATTAGTACAGTTTTCAACTAATGACATCTGGCTTCTATCCAGACTAATTCCCAGATTTGTTATCACCAATGACAAATTAACACGTTTTCACTTTATATTTCTTGAGCTTTCCGTAGCACTTTTTTTTTTCCATAGCACTTTAAATTGTTGAACTCTATGCATTTTTTGCCTCTTGTTTCATTAAGTATTCTTTTTATTACAAATAATGAAAAAAAATCACAGAGTAATTTAAAGATTGACACGGACTATTTCTGCTCAAGCAAGAGAAAAGACAGACAAATCTAAATATTTTCCTGCTACTAAATGCCTGGAAAGACTAGATACAAATAGTAAAAACAATAGCAAAAAAAACCTTTTTTTTTTTTCCCAAAGTGGATAATTGTATCAAAAAGAGGAAAGTAAAACACAAAATATTTTTGTGAATTTAGCATAGAAGTATTTCCTTAGACAAAATACAAAAAGGAGAAACCATAAAAGGATTAGAATAAATTGAGCACCCTAAAATGTAAGCATTTTGTATTAATTGACATGTAAAAATATAAAAAATAAGAGAAGTCATATATCTCTCAACCACAGATTAGATAACATGTTTGTATCAAGAATGCGTAGAAAGCCCCAATAACTAAATAAGAAAAAGACAAAAAAGAACAATTAGAAAAGAAAGTATATAAATAAGCCTCAGATAATGGAATCTGTATAGCAAAATTTAATATAAAAGTGAGCTAAATATGTACAACCTCATGAGTAATCAGGGAGATGCAAATTATCACCATAACAAAATGTGACTTTTCTTAGTCATCAAAATGGAAAAACGTAGTTAAATTCAATGAATTCAAGTGCTAGTAAAACAGGAACGCATATACTTTGCCAAGAAGATGACAAATTAACATCACTTTTTGGAAGGGAATTTTGCAGTATCTAACAAATAGGAAGTTGCATATTCTTTATATCCCAGTAATCCCAGGTCTAGAGAGACTCTCATATATATGCACAGGGGCCATTTAGAAAAATGTCCTTTGCAGCACTGTTTGTATTAAATTAAATGTGAAAAAACCATTAAATAATCTTTAGTAGGTGACTCCATAAATTAACTATGGCTTATTCATATAATGAAATAGTAGATAGCAAGTAAATTATATGAACTGGATTACCCAGCATCAACCAACTGGATTACCCATTACCAACCATCAACATGGCTATAACTTATACATACATATAGTGTAAAGGGGGAAAATCAAGTGGATCTATATAAAAAACCCAATATATGTCATTTGTGAATCATTAATTTGAAGTAAAAGTATAAATACTTGTTTATAAATAATTACAAACTTTAGGGTAGTGGTTACCTTTGAGACTGGGATGGAGTGCATCAAGAAGTGTGTTTGGCAGCCTCTAAGATGGTCCCTGATGATTTTCACCTAATATTCATGCCATTGTACAATCAGCATCCTTTCATATGGGTGTACCTAGTGACTCACTTTAAATGAATCAGATATGGCAAAAGTAGCGACTATCACTTCTGATTAGTAATCAAAGGCAGGGTGGCTTCCATCTTGAGTTTTCTCTCTTGCTTAAGGAAACCAGCTGGCATGCTGTGCGCTGCCTTGTGGAGGGGCCCATATGACAAGGAACTGAGGGAAGGAGGCCTTTGGCCAACAGCCAGTAAGGAACTGAGGCTCTCATTCAAAAACCTGTGAGAGGCGCCTGGGTGGTTCGGTGGGTTGGTTAAAGCCTCTGCCTTCGGCTCCAGTCATAATCTCAGGGTCCTGGATCAAGCCCCGCATCGGACTCTCTGCTGAGCGTGGACCCTGCTTCCCCCTCTCTCTCTGCCTGCCTCTCTGCCTACTTGTGATCTCTCTCCCTCTGTCAAATAAATAAATAAAATCTTTGAAAAAAAAAAAAAACAACTTGTGAGAAATTGAATCCTGGCAAAGTATGAGTGATCTTTGAAGTAGATCCTTACCCAGTCAAGCCATCAAATGAGATTGAAGTTCTAGTTGACTTCTTGATTATAGGCTTGTGAGACACGTTAAAGCAGAAGTACCCACCTAAGGTGAATCTAGATTTCTTCCCCAAGGAAACTATAAAATAATAACTACCTATTGTTTTAAACCATTCATGGGTTCAGGGCAGTTAAATATCAATAGATAATATCCAGGAGGGATGGAGAAATAAATGAAAATATGTAGCAGCCTGGCAAAAACAGCAAGTTTCTACCAGGATCTTGTTCCACTTTTCTGTCCTCAGCCTGACTTTTCCATATTCTGTGATTTTATTCTCATGCTGGTGGCTAGAGAGCTATGGCAGCAACATGCCTTAATTTCACTCATATCTAGTCAAAATGTCAAGAAAATATAATAGAAGCCACATATATAAATATTTCTTGGTACTGTGCTTAAAAAACAAAGAGAATCAGGTAAGACTTATTTTAATAATATATTTGATTTAACCCAATGTATTCAAAATATCTTATTCCAGCATATGTTCCATATAAACAAATTACTGAAATATTTTACATTGCCTTTTTCATGCTAAATCTTAGAAATCTGATTTGCATTGGAGATCTCAACTTGGACACTAAATTTTCATCAGAAGCATTTGATGTATACTGTATAAAATGTACAGTTGAGAAAGTTGATTCATATTTCAAAGTTTTAAAAAAAATATATTAAAAAGTTTTCCAATAATGAAATTGAGTGTTTTTATTTTTTTCCAGAGTATCAGCTTTTAAATTTAAATTTGTTAATTAAAATTAAGTAAAATTAAAAATTCCATTTCTTAGCTGTACTAGTCACATTCCAGTAGTCACATGTGGCCAATGACTATCATATTGGACAACTTGGCTCTCGAGGATGTTTCTCATGAGCAGAACTTCTCTCTTCCTCCACCTACCAATCATTTCCCTTTGTAATATTTTGGCTAATTTGACTTTTATATCTTTTTCTAAACCAATCCCTATAAAAGGAAATGATATTCCACTTTAGATATGTTTTTCTCAACTTTTTTTGTAGATTACATTTATCTGGAAAGTTGCTTTTATATTATTATTATTATTATTATTATTTTGAAAAATTATTTCTAAAAAAATGCCTGTGTCTATCAGTTCTGATAGATTTAATTGGTACTTAGTCCCAAATTGGTATTTTTTAAGAGTTTTCAAGGGAAGAGGAATTAAAAATATAGGAGGTTCTATGGGACCATTGTTGAGTGTCTGACTCTTGGTTTCAGCTCAGGTCATGATCCCAAGGGCTTTATGCTCAGCAGGAGTTTTCTTAAGATTCTCTCTCTCCCTCTGCTCCTCCCCCTTGTTCTTTCTTTCTCTCTCAAATAAATTACATATATATACATACATGTGTATATATATATATCCCTATATTTCTATTTACCTGGTAAAACATAATCTCTGCTGGGCACCTGGGTGGTTCAGTCAGTTAACTGTCTGCCTTCAGCTCAGGTCATGATCCCAGAGTCTTGGGATCAAGCCCCATATTGGGCTCCCTACTCAGCAGGGAGTCTGCTTCTCCCTCTTTCTCTGCCCCTTCTTCTGCTTGTGCACTTTCTCTCTCACAAATAAATACATAAAATCTTTTTAAAAGAACATAATCCCTGGGCATTGCTATTTGAAAAAACAAAACAGAAAAAAACGAAATATATTCCACATGATTCTTTTTTTTTTTAAAAGATTTATTTATTTATTGGACAGAGAGAGAGAGAGAGAGAGAGAGATCACAAGCAGGCAGAGAGGCAGGTAGAGGGGGGGGGAAGCAGGCTCCCTGCTGAGTAGAGACCCCCCCCATGCGGGGCTCGATCCCAGAACCCTGAGATCATGACCTAAGCCGGAGGCAGAGGCTTTAACCCACTGAGCCACCCAGGCGCCCCATTCCACATGATTCTAACGTAAAATGAAAGAAGAGAATAAATGATTGTTTAAAATCAAAACCTAGCCCTCAAGATTGTACTTGGGATAGATTCCTCTGACAACACAAGGGCTTCATGGGGAAGAAAGATGATTACCACAGAAGGCACAATTCCACTAGGAAGGAGAAATATATTCTGTTTAGGTAGCCAACTATGTCCCTCTACTTTCCGGGTTTTCTGTCTGCTGCTGAGATCTATCTTTGGTCTTCATTGCTACTGTTATTCTGCTGGTATACTTTGAATGATGGGGTAACTCTGGGTTCTGTTTGCTACCTGCTTCTTTTATAACTAACTGCACATTTGCTTTGTTTCTCTCTGCCCCATCTTAGGTTTTGACAACCATCTATAACCCGATGACTTCCAGCTCCAACCAGAATAATCCATAGCATTTCTTTGCCTCTTACATTTCAGACGATGACTGGAAAATGCTTCTGATCTATTGTATCTTGACCTCCATACTTACCTGTTTTTTTCATATGAACTTATACTCGATATTAGTGCATCAATTTTTATTATGTTTGTGCTGTAGCAGTTACTATAGGTTGAGCAGTATAATTTATATGCAACAGTATTGGTATAATTCCCAGCTACGCAGAGAATTATTTCTTTGGTTGGCTTTTTAAAATTCACAGCTATAAAATGCACTCCTGGCCAAACTAGTCCTTTAGCAAGCCACTTGTGGGTTCCCTGGCTGAAATCTGAAACCATTCCTGTATGTAGAGGAGGAGGGAGACCAAAGAAAAAGGCAGATCATTCTAGGTTGGTAGATTGCATGTTTAATAAGCAAGGAAACCTACATACAAGACTTGTCTTAAGCAGCCACAAGATGAGTAGATGTATAGAGTACTTAACTGGGTTCAGTCACACATACCAAATAGATGGCCTCAGCACCATATCACTATCTCAAGGCTACGTTCTTGGGGCAGCTTCTGGGAGTGGGAAAGGCAAGTACAATGCACACTCCAAAGATAGGGGAGGGGATGAAGAACCTCAAATTGCCAGGGTGCTGCTCATAGGTCAACTGGGGATTAAGTCCTCTCAATGACCTCTCCCAACACTCCACCCCTGATGACTTATATGCTCCCCTCTTCCACAATGTGCCTGACCAGTAAGCAAGGGTTTTCACTGGCATGGAGGAGGCTCCTTTGGCAGCAATCTGGCTGCATTGGTGGCAGATGTCATGGCAACAAAACAGGTATATGCAAGAGAAAACACAGGCTAAAACAATGATTCGCCAAATCAGTGACAACTCTTTCCACCAAGAGTCCCACAATCCAAACCACTGATTTATCAAGTCCCCTAGGCT
Organism: Procyon lotor; assembly: GCA_028646535.1. Lineage (NCBI taxonomy): Eukaryota > Metazoa > Chordata > Mammalia > Carnivora > Procyonidae > Procyon > Procyon lotor. Next base: position 99,682,241 of record CM053603.1, read on the forward strand.
GGAGGTCAGATCACTCAGGGGATTCACTTGTATTCTCAAGTAATTTAATAAAGATGATACCTTAGCATACTCATCAGGTATAAACATAGTACATTCTATTTGGATCCTGGTGCAGGTGACTCCTTGTAAAGTGGTAATAATGTCCAAGGCCTTCCTATTTTAGAAGACAGCTTTTTGTGTTAGATTCATTTCAGTGTTCAGAAATTAAATACTTTCGTCATTAGCATTCAAGGCTTGCTGGGTGGATTTAGTAAGGGATTCTATGTGTGGTATAATGTCCTTGAAGCCAATGGAGGGGACAATGACAGTGGCCAAATGTTTATACTAGTGGAAAACAGAACATGTCCACCTGACCTTGAAGAGGGAGGTTGGAAGTTTTAGGAGATTAACTTGGTTGTAGATTGTAGATATCATTCATGTTGGCTGGGGTGATAGGCATGTGGAGACAGACTAGGGCAGGATATGGCAGACCAAAATCCTCACCTTCTCCCCTCTTTTAATGGTGTGTGTTCCTTTCCAACTGTAATGCATTTTGACAAGGAGGATGGTGGAATCCCAGTGGAGACTGATTGTTCCCTCTCAGGAGTATGAAGTAACCCACCAATCCCAGAGGGATATTCCATTGCAAATTCCAGTAGATAATTCCTTTCCCAGACATGATAGGGCTTGGTGTTCTCAGCAGCATGTCACATTAATCTGCCAGAAGAGTCAAGGCAATGGCTGTTTCCCACCAACTTCTTTTTTTTTTTTTTTATAGTCAGAGGAAGTTTAATTTTTTTTTATTAACATATAATGTATTATTTGCCCCAGGGTACATGTCTGTGAATCGTCAGGCTTACACATTTCACAGCACTTACCATAGCACATACCCTCCCCAATGTCCACAACCCAGCCACCCTATCCCTACCCCCCTGCCTCCCAGCCACTCTTAGTTCGTTCCGTGAGTTTAGGAGTCTCTTATGGTTTGTCTCCTTCCCCATCCCTTCCTGTTTCATTTCTCTCCCCCACCCCCCCAAAACCCCCCGCTCTGCCTCTCAAATTCTTCATATCAGAG
>CM053603.1:99683794-99716851 GCA_028646535.1 Procyon lotor
CATCCACGTCATTGCAAATGGCAAGATTTCATTTCTCTTGATGGCTGCATAGTATTCCATTGTATATATATACCACATCTTCTTTATCCATTCATCTGTTGATGGACATCTAGGGTCTTTCCATAGTTTGGCTATTGTGGACATTGCTGCTATAAACATTCATGTGCACATGATCCAAAGGGATCATTTGTATCTTTTGGGTAAATACCCAGTAGTGAAATTGCTGGATCATAGGGTAGCTCTATTTTCAACTTTTTGAGGAACCTCCATACTGTTCTCCAGAGTGGCTGTACCAGCTTGCATTCCCACCAACAGTGTAGGAGGGTTCCCCTTTTTCCGCATCCTTGCCAGCATCTGTCATTTCCTGACTTGCTAATTTTAGCCATTCTGACTGGTGTGAGGTGGTATCTCACTGTCCCACAACTTCTTTACCTTTATAGTATTGGGTGCCTTGGCAGGCATGCCTAGTCTGGCATATGGGGCAACAGGCCATATTGGTTGATCATTCAAATGTATTAAAGCCTGGGAATTTAATACTTTTTAATACTTTGGTTCACCCAACCAAGGAAGTTTTAATAGTTAATAACTTAATCTGCTGCTTCAATGTTCCACTTTTCTTTTCTACCAACCCTGTTGTTATAGGGGAGATGGACCTTCTATTTAATGCCATGTTCTTTTGCCAAATTCTATAGGTGAACCCAAATGTGCCCCCACCACTTCACACCTTGACTCCACAGGGCCCAGTCATGAATTTCCATTCTTTGACTGCCTATTGTCCAGGCTTCTCATTGTCTTCAGAATGGCCCAACTGTCAGTGCAAAGGGTTAACAACCAGGAGTCAGGAGTGATCACAAGGTGAATGGCTCTGAGCTTAGCCCCTTTGCTGCTATGGTTTATCCCTTACTGAGAGGTTTTACCTCAAGGAGCTCTGTGTATACTTTACTTTTAGGAACTGTCACTCTACTGGGGTATTTTGGGTTTCTGCCCCCTTCCTGAGCTGGTGCCAGAGTCCCAGGGGCATTCTCCCATTCTCTTGTCTCTGCCACAGAGCCCAACCCATACCTTCTGGAATTATAGTCGTATCTAACTCAAGTGGTCACCCTGCTTAGGAAATGCCCAGAGCTTTAATTTGTTTCAGTAGTATTTTTGTCTTCTCAAAGGCAGCTTGCTGTTCTGATCCTCAGTCCCACAAGTGCCTTTTCTTTACTAGGGGATATAGGAATTGTACTGGGTGAGGAACGAAAGTCCTCCAAATTGCAAAATCCCTACAAAACTCGCATCTCTTTCATATTCTTAGGGTGTTGGTAAGCTCACACCTTATTAATCACAGCTTCTGGGATGCCATGAGTGTTAGCTGACCAAATGACTTCCAAAACTTTGTGGTGGTTACCTGGGCCTTGAATATTCTGTGGGGCCATCTTCCTTGCAGATGTTCCAGCAAAGCTTTCAGAGTGTCCTGCCACAGGGTGAATCTTCACATGCTAACATTATATCATCAATGTAAGAGCCTATTTTAATGATGTGGGGAAGGGGAATAGGGGCAAGTCTAGGGCTACCACCCCATGATATATGGAGGGTCTCTGCAGATAGTACTTCGGGAAGCACTTGAAAGGTCCGTTGTTGTCCCTCCCATGTGAAGGCAAATTGGTCTTGTGACTCAGTGGCCAGAGGTATTCTGGAAAAAGTTAAATCCAGCACAGCATGGTACACTTCTAGGCCCATGGCTATGATATCTAGTGGCAGTGTTGAGCGCAGCCTCAGAAATGGCGGCACTACTTTGCTTGGTTCTCAGTAGTTTCCCATCACCTACCATGAGCCATCTGGCTCTTTTACTGGTCCTGTGAGGCTCTTGAAGCCCTGTGAGCAGGCTGTGCAATATCCACTTGGTACAGTTCTTTTTTTTTTTTTTTTTTTTTTTTTGCCTCTCAAGGTTTTATTTAAATTCCATTCTGTTAACGTACAGTGTAATATTAGTTTCAGGTATACAATATTATCACCACCTGCTTTGATCCAATTTCCCACCCTTCCCCTCCATGTCCTCCCAAACATTTCCATGGTGTCTTCTGGAACCTCCTCGCCCCCTCATTCCCTGATCTACACAATTCCTACACACCCTCAGCCTGTAACTGCCTTCCCTGCCACTCCTTGCCTTGGTCAGAGCCAGGCTGGTCCCAAGGACCCTATATTCCTTCAGTTCTTTCTGGCAGAGGCTGCTTGATCCTTTAGAGTGCACAAACTTGGTGCCTGCTTGTTCTCCATTGTTGTTCTCAGCCGTAACTCCTCTTCTCTCTTATAGAGCCCCTGTCTGTTAGAAGGTCCCCCTGCCTGACTCTACCGCTAGATCCCATGTCCTCGTTCACTGAGGGCTGCAGTCCCTGCTTCTCTACACAGCTCCTTTTGTCAGCCTCAGTGAGGTTAACCACATTGGTGCTCATTCCAGCACCCTGTCTTCTAAGTGCCCTTGACCTTTTTATCTCTGATGGCCTTTTCTTCCTCTAGTCCATCTCAAGGTTACTGTCTGAACCTCGTCACCACCAGAAGCTGTCTGCGAGCCCACATGGCCACCGTCTTCCCCAGCTGCTTCTCCTGCGATGCACTGGTTCAGCTGACGGCAACCATCTTCAGCTCTGTCGAGATCTCCTTCCCACAGCTCCAATGCTTTCTCCTCTTCCTTAGCCACTTCTTGTGTTCAATCTTCTTATCGAGCACGAGGTCCTAACTCCCAGCTGATGAACCCTTCTCATATTTCATTGAGAAAATAGAAGCTGTCACACGTGAACTCCCTCATTCCCCATCTTGCCCTGAAATTGACCCGAGTACACTTGTTGGCCTCCTCTCTTTCTCTCTAGTCAGATATGTCCATCCCATTCAAGGGCCACCAGTCCACTGGTGCTTAGCGTGGGCTCCCCTCATTCATGCAGTCACCCTCCCCACGCCTCCCTTCTGTTGGATCGTCCCACTGGTGTACATACATGCTCTGGCATCTCCCATCTGTTTCTTCTGTGCTTTATATCTGTAATTCTGGTAGTTATAATACTGGGTGATTCAATGCAAAGGTTTTTTTAACGTCCTCAGTTCTGGAAGCTGGAAGTCCGGGATCATGATGCTGGCAGTTTCTGTACTGGTGAGAGCCCTCTTCCTGGTTTGCAGATGGCCTCCTTTTCATGTCCTCACATCCAGTGCCTCCGGCGTTGACTGTGCGAGGCAGGGCAGAGAAGAGGGAGAAACAGGAGGACACGCAGATGGGCTTTGCTTCCTCGGGCGCCAACCTCCTCAGCCCATTGCTCGCCTGGTTGGCTGGCCCCCGTCTGTCTGCTCGGGCGGCCGTAACAGAGCACCACAGGCTGGGGGGCTTAACGGACACATTAATTTTCTCACGGTTCTGGAGGCTGGAAGCCCATGATCAAGGTGCTGGCCAGTTTGGTTTCACCCGAGACCTCTCTTCCGGGCTTGCGGGGGACCAGCCTTCCGCCAACCACTTGGTACAGTTCTTGAATAGTTTCTCCTATCTCCTTATTCACCCTGGGAAATGTATATTGTTTGACAATTACTAATCTAAGGAGTGGCAAGCTTATGGGTTCCCAGTTGGTGTTTCCTCTTAGCACTGGTTTCATTACTCTAGTCCAGAGGTGGAATTCACCAGCAGAGTTTAACCTTGTAGAATATCAATGCCCAATCTGTTCTCTGGAATTGGAGACAGGAAAACCTTATATTCATCAGGTAGAATCTCCAGTGTGTAGTGTCAGAAGGCCCTTTCAGACCAAAAACTGTTTGCCCTCGGTAACCGTTAATGGTGTCAAAGCAGCCAGAAAACTTCCGAGGCTTACCATATAATAGAGTATAATAGGCTCCAGTATCCACCAGAGTCACCACCTTTTGTTTATTTCTGGAGGACCAGTGTGTCGTGAGCTCTACCTGAGGCCTCTGATAATCTCCAGTGGCCCTTGCCTGGAGGTGATGTTGGCCTGCCCCCACCTCAAGTAAAAGTGTATTCCTGCTAGAGCAGGTGGGGCATCAGGGAGGGTAAGGACAGATGGGGCAGGTCTGAAATTATCAGATTTGAGGCTTTCCACAGACTGACCAACACAGTGTTGGGTTGTTGGTCTATCTGTTCAGGTGGGGATCCTGCAGCAGTGAGGTCAAACCACAGTTGCTGTCAGGTAATTTTTGCTGGCTTCTTTACACCCAGTTGGGATAGTCTTTTGGCTTTCTGAGAAACTTCTCCATCTCAGATATTTTCCATAGCCTAGACCCATTATCAGGACTTGTCAGATTCTCCCAGATCAACAATGGATTGTTCAGCATCATGAGTATCTTCTCATGGATGGATTTAGAATAGATTTCAGCATCCTCTATCAGATTATGGGGGTGGATTGGAGAATCTTAGCTTTTATTCCTGCAGTGATTGTGGTCTGACCGGGACTTCTACCAGTTCCCTAAGATTTTGCTGCACCTCCTCTATAGATTTCCAGGATTCCTCATGCCCAGGGAGGTCACTGTCATTGGGCTAAGCCTCCCTGCAAGCTAGAATAATCCAATCTATAAGGGAGTAAGTACTTCGAAAGACTGCTAACACCTTTCTCCATGTAGGCATTGCTAGAGGGAGTGTGTGGTAATGTTGCTCATTTTCTCTGCCTCCTACCTGGTCAGAGAAATGTGTGTCCTCCCATATCCCATAGTTGCACTAACCATGCCTGGATACTTTCCCTGGTTTTTGGCTGGAACTTGACAGCTATATCAATAAGCTCAGTGGGTGTGTATTCTCTCATCATGACCATGTCCTGGACGGGGGACTGCCCCTTGGCTGGGGTTGCTCTTGCTGTGTGTTTGTTTTTCTTTTTATTAGTGATTGCCTGGCACCAAGCTTTTTGTCTGTTTCATAGTCAATCACTACAACACCCTCTTCTCCACTCTTATCACTTTCCTAGGATTTTCTTTGCTGCAGTGTGCTGTGTTCAGTTCCTCAAGCAAGCCCATTAAAGCTGACAGTGATTTCAGGATATCCGTGTACTCCCAAGGTAGTCCACAATCACCTGACATAGGGGCCACTCCTCCTCCCGTAGAGGTCACCAACCAACCCAGGATTTCTCTTAGATGCCTCTTTGGCAAGTCCCATTTTTCGGTCTCTGGTTGGTTAGCCACTTGTTGCTCCACATCCTCCTTGGGAGCTTTCTGGGTGAAGGACAATAGGACAAGACCAAAAAAAGGGCAAGCCATGCCAGGTTGATAGATGGCAGGTTTTGTATCCACCCGAACTTTCATATCAGGCTTGTCTTCAGTGGTTGCAAGACAACTAGATTTCCATACCTGTCTGCTAAGTTTTCAAATAGAGACCTTAACTGGGTTCAATGTTATTTAACATTTAGAGGGTCTCAACACTACATCACTATCTCAAGACTGTCCTTGGTGCGGCTTCTGGGAACAGGAAAGGCAGACTGAATTCCAAGGGCAAGGGAAGGGTAAGGAGCCTCTGTGGGGTTCAGCTCATGGGTCCCCCAGGTATCATGTCTTCTTGATGTCCTTGGCCAGCCCTAGTGCAATTTTAATGTGCTTAAATGAAAAATGGAAAAGGACAATGCCTGAAAAAGTCTAAAGTTTCAGGAAAGGTGTGATTTTTGCTTTTTTTCTGTTGGAATTCCGTTTTTCTTATTCCAGAGTCATTGGTGAAACTGCCAATGCCAAGAACCCTGGCTTTGCTATATTTGTTTGTCTCTCCTTTGGGGTTTCTGATAATTTCTAGCAGGCTGGAAGGACTTTCAAGGAATTTGTTAGAAAAAGACATTTATCTGTTACTTTGGAAGAACAGACAGAAAATTTACACATAATTATATTAGAATTATTTGAAACTATATAAAGTTTGCAGAAGGGAAATGGTTATTTCTTGAGCCAGTTGTTTATTTGGAGGAACATTCCATTCTGCAAGATCGTGTCAACAGTTCAAAAATAACAGAAGTAAAACCAATTAATCAGTTGATTAGTAAAGTTTATTGTGCACACACCAAATACGCAGTTTGTAAACCAGGAGTACTCAAACCAAAAGATGGAATGAAGTTCAGGGGAATATTGTCATAAAGCAGTTTATATAGTGAGAAAGCAGGGATTGTGTATTCTTCACAGTGATTGGTTATAATATTAGAATTTTCTTAAGTAATAGGGAATTGGTCAGTGGTTATCTCATATCAACCAGGGAAACAGTTCAAGTTCTGCTTATGATTTCCAGAGGCATAAGCAAGAAATGACCCAAGTTGGTCTTGCAAAATAAGCTAAATTAAGCTTTGTTTATATGACTAAACTGGTTTTGTCTGCTCAGAAAATTTTTAAGGCTCATCTCCATTTTTTCTTAAGATTTTATTTATTTGAGAGAGAGAGTGCACAAGCAGGGGAGAGGCAGAGGGAGAGGGAGAAAGAGGCTTCCTGCTGAGAAGGGAGTCCGATGTAAAGAGGAGCATGAACCCAGCATGATTTGATCTTAAAGGCAGACTCTTAACCTGCTGAGCCACCCAGGCACCCAGTCTCCATTTGGTTTTGATTGTAACAATAATTCTGTCTTAAAATTATTTATATTCCCTTACTCATTAACTTTACTTCTAAGATCCTATCCTAATGAAATAAAAATTCAATGAAACTATACCCAAAAAATATTAAACTTAGGTTTACAAAGTAAAGCTGGAGGGAGAGGTTGGTAAAAGGGTGCAGTCTTTCAGTTCTAAGATGAATAAAATCTGAGGATAAAATGTAAAAGGTGGTAAAAAAAATGTAAAAGGTGGTGATAACACTGTATTGTATAATTGGGATTTGCTAAGAGGTAGAATTTAAATGTTCTTACCAAACCAAAACAAAACAAGGTTAAATACATAATGTGATGGATGTGAAACTTAACTAGATGGGGGTGGAATCCTTGTTCAATGTTATATCAAAACACCATGATGCTAAGTATCTTATAATTTTCTATGTCAGTTATATCTTCACAAAACTCCAATTAAAAAGAAAAAAGTATAGACTTAATCAAGCTTGTAGATGAGAATTTAGTCACCAGAATTGACCCTCAGATGCGCTATTGAAAAGTGTAGTCCTATCCTCTCCCTACATGCTAGTGATGCTACATAGGGGCAGATACATCAGGGTCATATTACCACTTCTGATGTGCTTTTACAGGCACTTTCTTACCGTCTATAATTCATACCTTAATAATTAGCAAACATTTATTGATTATTTATTGTGTAAAAGTCACTGTGCATATGTGCTGGGGTTACCAAATTAGAAGAAATAAACAGTTACACTGAGAAAACCAGAGTAATAATTATAATAACTAATATTTATTGAAGTCAGATACACTATTCATGTTAAAAAGATTATTTCATTTAATTCTCACAACCATCTCAATTTTCAAAAGACAAAAAGCACGTAGAAAAATTAGAAAATAAGAATAAACATAAATATTGTCAAAGATGTGGGCTGTTACTTTTATCCACTGCTAGCAAAGATGCAAAATGGTACAATCCATTTAGAAAAAGGTTGGCAGTCATTAAAAGTGAGATCATAAATCTATTAAGTGTCCCATTCATTCAAAACTTAGGAATTTATAATAGGAAAAAGAAACACAAAGACTTATACAAATGGTTATAATGGCTTTATTTATAATAGCTCCCAACTGGAAATAATCCAAATATTTATATAAGAAAATTATAAAATATGCATAAAATGAATTAGCACAAAAATATTAAACTTTAAAAAAAGAATTTTAAGGGCATCCAGGTGGCTCAGTTGGTTAAACATCTGACTCTTGATTTCAGCTCAGGTCATGATCTCAGGGTCATGAAATTGAGCCCCACACTGGGCTCTATGCTTGGTGTGGAGCCTGCTTAAGATTCTCTCTTTCCCTCTCCTTCTGCCCCTCCCCCTTCTGCTCAGGGCACGTATGTGATTGCTTTCACTCTCTCTCTTAAAAAACATTTTTTTTTAAATAAGGGGAAACTTTTGTTCTAATATTGAGAAGGATTTTTTAAAAAATCTGTGAGAAAGTACACCCTACTTGATTGACTCCAAGACTCCAGTCAGCTCTAAGGCTTAAAGAAGCCATGACTCATCGGGAGTCTCCACCAGAATCTGTGATCAATATTTTGGCATACAAGAAGAGAGGACAAAAGATGGGGCTGGGTGAAGGAGGTAGATTTGCTTCTTCTGGCAATGTCCACTAAAGAGTTCCTATTTCTTTTGAATTACCTTTCACATTATGCAATGCATGGTTATGGAGCAAGCAGTTATAATAGGATACACAAAACCACACCAAAAATGTGATTCAAAGAAGGATAATTGGTTAATGGCCAATATTTCAGGCTACACATACATATATTTTCTTTGAGAAATGTTGACAACTGGAGAAGGAAGCTTGTAGATCAGGTTTGATGGAGATATATATGGAGCTGTACATGGATCTATCTCTATATCATCTATAGATAGATATATCTCTGTCTGTTTATCTATCTATATATCTATCTCTCCTCTCTATATATTTGGCTGAACACATGGTTCTTCTTAGGGTAACTGAGTGAATCAAGACTGCAAAGATAGATCAGTGCCACACTGTGGAGAGCCCTAAATTTAAATACATGAATATAGAAGTATCATTGAAAGATTAGCACTATTGAAAAAGAATTTCAGAAATATGTGCCTGGAATCTTATGTTTGATTGTTAGTGGAATCTTATGTTAGCAGTGATAATGGAATAAAAAGAATAAAATCAGAAGCACTAGTCGATTAATTGTTAAAGAAAGCTTGAAAATTAGAAGAATAAAGTCTCCAAGATTTCCTGCTTGTGTTATTGCTATTTTCAGATGGAGTAAATTCAAAAATAAGTAGTTTTGGAGCAAAAAGCTGATGTGCAATTACTGTATTAATCAAGCATTTTTATAGAACTTTGGGGGGGTTCTGGTTTATTAGCAAGTTCTTGGACAACAGAACAAGGAAAAAAGTTCATCATCTTAATAATGGTAATTTTTAAAAGGTCAAGTAACAAGGCTACAATCACTCAAAGTGTAGCATTTTCTAGAACAAATATACAGTCTAATTTGAGTACATTCATATTTGTCATTTGCTTATTTTGCAAGCTCTGATGTGTATTAATATTTTCTTTATTTTTATAATTTTAGATATTACACAAAAAGTATTATATTTTTGAGAGATAAAATGCTACAAAAAAGTAACTATTTGAAGTAAAATAGTAAAGTTGTTCTTGACTGCTATATAACATTTATAAAATGTTTATCTAATAATTTATTAATAATAAGAATAAGGTAATATTTTCAAACTGAAATATTTCACATAAGTAATAACTTAGTTAAGATATATCTTAATTTAAGATGCATATTAAATATTTAGAATATACCGGGCTCAACTGCAGTTCTGAAGACTTCTCATACTTGTGTTTGAGCTATCTGTAGATTTAATACTATTAATTGTAATAGATGGCAATACTTATCTAATTATGTCAGTCTGCCTCAATTCATTACCAAATATGAAGCCTACTAAAAGCTCTCTAGGATTGAGTCCAATTAAGGAAGATGGAAGAACAATTAAGGGCCAAGAAATTCTGTATTCTCTAATATGAGGAGTTTCATATTCTGTTCTTCCCATGAAGCAGGATTCAGGGAATTCTCAATAGTTTTAATGTATTGGACTTCAGAAAACATTTGTTCTTTTATTTCGGAATAATTCAGAGGTAGGAAATAATTTCATATTAAAATAAGTGCTTTGTATTTATCCTACTTATTTTCTATTTATATTAATGTTTCAATTTTATAGAATCAGAGTTTGGTTCTCTTGAATTAGATACTAAGTGTGTAATAAATATGTACGTTGATTTGTATGTTTTCATTACTACAGATTTTGTAATTGTATTATTCAAATCCATTTAAAATGACCAAATGTTAAACACATGTTTATAACTTTTTTAAGGGAAAAAGAAATAATACAAAACAAACTCCTAAAAAGATAGAAAACAAATCCTGGTCTTCATATATCTATCTGTGTTAAGCCCATTCACCTCTTTTTTTCTATTGATTTCTAAAGCTATATTGAATACTCTCTCTTTTTCCTCTCAGAGCCTGGGTAGTTGTAGAATCATAAACCTTGTAGGTCACCAAATTAATTTCCTTTTCGTTCTTGAGGTCATGTTCTATCTCATTGTGGATTGTCCTCAAATAACATAAAGTTCCAATTTGATGTGTATTTTTAAGAGTTTTATGTTGTAATCCATTTCCCCTTTATAGTATTCTAAGGAACATATTCCTTAAGTATATTTGAACAAAACAACAATGAAAACAGGATTTTAACAACATTTAAAATTGGTATGTTAATGTCAATTCTGGGAATAAAGTGTGGCAATTTCTAATAGTCTTATTTAACAAACAGGTAATGTTCTCTGTGAACACTAGGCTTGTTCTTAATGCTTTATAGGTACTAAATCCTTACAATAATACTATCCATATTTTACAGACAAAATTGAGACACAGAGATGTTAAGTAATTTTCTCAAAATTACCCATCTAGTGTTTGGCTATGCCAAAATTTAAGCCCAGGCAGGATGAGTGCAGAGTTCCTACACTGTTACTGTCTTTCCCATGAGGTGCCTTTCATTCTTCTTCATTTAGTACTTTCATCAAAATTAACAAGTGTTTGCTAAGGAAAAATACTCCAGTGCTTCAATACAACTCACACAGAATACTTCTGTGATCAGAAATGTGGGTTTTACACATATCAGGCAATTCTGTGACATTGGCTGGGTGTCCCACAATTTAACTCAATTCTGACGCGGTCTATGTGGCTTCTAATATAGCCAGTGTTATAAATTTCTAATTATTGATTCACTGAGTCCTACAAATATTGATACTTTGCCTTGCGATTTTTATCTCAGTTAAAATACTTTCTAGTGTCCTTTTTAATTAATTATTTGACACAAGTGTTAATCAGTATATGTTATTTATTTCTCAAATGTTTTTGGATTTTCCATATATATTACTGTTATTATTCACATTCTATTATAGAGACTTCATTTGTATGAATTGATACTTTTTAAAAAAGATTTTATTTATTTATTTGACAGAGAGCGACACAGCGAAAGAGGGAACACAAGCAGGGGGAGTGGGAGAGGGAGAAGCAGGCTTCCCACTGAGCAGGGAGCCCAGTGTGGGGCTTGATTCCAGGACTCTGGGATCATGACCTGAGGCGGAGGCAGCTGCTTCATTACTGAGCCACCCATCGCCCAAATTGATACTTTTTAAATTAATTGAAACAGAATGACGCAGAATATACTCTATTTTGGTAAATTCTCTGTGCACTTGAACAGAATGTGTATACTGCTGGTTTTACATGGAATGTTCTGTGAAATTCAGTTAGATGAAATTAGTTGAAATATTATTCAGGTTTCCTGTATCCTTACTGAAATCCAGTCTATATTTCTTACCCATTACTGAGAAATGTTTTTTAATATTTGATGATAACTAGAAATTTGTTTATTTTTTATTTTTTAGTTTTTAGTTTTGCTTCATGTGTTTTGAAACTGTTTAATTAAATGCATAAATGTTTAAGATGGTTATGTAATGTTGACAAATAGGACACTTCATTTATATCAAATGACCTTTTTTATGCCTTTTAGTAGCCTTTCCACTGAAATATGTTTTTTTTGAAATATGTTTTGTTGATATTAATAAAGCCACTCCCACTTACTTCTGATAGGTTTTATCTTTTTAAAATTTTTCTACTTTTTGTCTGTGTCTGTATATATAAATTGAATTTCTTTTTACTTACTTATTTTTTTTAAGTAGACTCTATGCTCAGCGTGGATCCCAGTGTGAGGCTTGAATTCATGACCCTGATATTAAGACCAGAGCTGAGATAAAGAGTCAGATGCTTGGGGTGCCTGGGTGGCTCAATGGGTTAAAGCCTCTGCCTTCGGGGCAGGTCATAATCTCAGGGTCCTGGGGTCAAACCCCCGCATTGGGCTTTCTGTTTAGCAGGGAGCCTACTTCCTTCTCTCTCTCTGCCTCCCTCTCTCCCTACTGGTGATCTCCCTCTCTCTGTGAAATAAATAAATAAAATCTTAAAAAAAAAAAAAAAAGAGTCAGATGCTTAACTGACTGAGCCACCCAGGCACCCTAAATTGAATTTCTTATAAGTAGAATATAATTGCACCTTACTTTTTAATCCTATCTGACAACCTATGCTTTTAATTACATGCTTGGAGAATTAATCATTGCTATGATTATTTGTATTTTTGTGTAAATCTAGAGTAGGCTTGCTTTATCTTTGGGAACATATTCCAAGACTCTCAGTGGATGCCAAAAACCGCTTAGTTTAGTACAGAACCCTATATCCATTTCTCCACTAAGCATATGCAATCTCTTCACTAGCTTCTTGAACATATGGAATACAGTTAGAGTAATGATTAAAATCTTTATATACCAACCTTATCATCTATGTAATTTCTGGGTTGGTGTGGATTGATTTATTTTTCTCCTAATTATGGAATTTATTTTCCTGCTTCTTTTCATTCTTGGTAATTTTTTTTTTTTTAAAGATTTTATTTATTTTGACAGAGAGAAACACAGCAAGAGAGGGAACACAAGCAGAGGGAATGGTAGCAGGAGAAGCAGGCTTCCTGCTGAGCAGAGAGCCCGATGTGGCGCTCGATCCCAGGACGCTGGGATCATGACCTGAGCCGAAGGCAGACGCTTAATGACTGAGCCACCCAGGCGCCCCTTCATTCTTGGTAATTTTTGATTGGATATCAGATATTCAGATATCATAATATCAAAATATTCAGATATTTTGAATATTAAATTTTTAAAAGTTATAAATGTTCTTTTTAACTCTATAAAAAGTTATAAATGTTCTTTAGCTTTGTTTTTAGACATGGCTAAATTGAAAGTTTTCATCCTTTTGTGTCTTGCTTTTATTAGACAGGATTAGAATAGAATCTGGCTGGAGCAAATTTTTTTGCACTTCTGTGGCAAGACCTGAGTTTTCTACCGGATGCCCACGAATTATTGGGTTTTCAAATATCTAGATTGTAGGAACGGTCTCTATGGTTGGACCTGTGTAAGGATTAAGGTTGTTCTCACTAAACCTTTCTGGGGTTTCCTTCACTGGTATCCTCAATGATATGCACTCAATTCATGCACTAGTCAGTGCTCAGCTAAATGCCAGAGAGGATCCCCCATAGATCTCTGGAAGTTTTTCCCTGGAAGCTCTCTGTTTTCTGGTACTTTTTCCCATGAACTTGCCACCTTGGTCTTCCTGGGCTCCCAGCTTCATCCTCTTAACTCAGACACCACCAAATTTTGCCTGGATTGTCCCTGCCTGCGCAGTCTGGAAACTGTCCCAAAGCAATAAGAATTGGAGCATTTGTTGTGTTCATCTTTTTATTTCTCATTTCTCAGGAGTCTTTTGATGCTCAGTGTCTTGTGACCCAAAACCATTGTTTCATACATTTAGTCTTTGTGTGTGTGTTTAAAGCTTTTTTCAGACAGAAGCACAAATTCAATTTTTATGACTCCATTTTGGCTGGAAGCAGAAATCTCATGGTGTGGTTTTTGTCAATCAAAATACGGAGAGGGGCACCTGGGTGGCTCAGTGGGTTAAAGCCTCTGCCTTCGGCTCAGGTCACGATCTCAGGGTCCTGGGATCGAGCCCCACATCGGGCTCTCTGCTCAGCGGGGAGCCTGCTTCTCCCCCTCTCTCTGCCTGCCTCTCTGCCCACTTATGATCTCTCTCTCTCTCTGTCAAATAAAAAAAAAAAATTAAAAAAAAAATACAGAGAAAAACCAAGAACAAAAGACTGTTTATATTAAGATGCTTAAAAATAGGAATCTTGCATTATTTAAGTAAATTCTGTCAATCTAGCTTTTACCCAATATATATATCTGAATTTAGTTCAGAAAAGCACTTATCTTTAAAGCTGTTATAATAACGTTTATCATAAAGCTTTGATTATAGCCCTGCAATGTCTTAAAGTTTAACCTTTGACCATTCTTTCTTTCCACTCTTACATTAATTCCTGAACTTCAACTTTTGTGTGAATTGAGTTCCAATACATCTTTCCAACACAAACCACGATGTTCTATGTATACTTATTTTTTCTCTCTTCCAGTAGATGTTCACTTATTTATTCTCATATCTCCCCAGGTCTTTAATCTACCATTTCCTCACCCTTCTTGTTTGTTAAGACTTATTTTTGTTCAGTCCTTCCACTAACTCAACACTAACTCAGGCACTAAAAAAAAAATCAATATTTCTTATCTGGAAATGTTGACCCATCACCACTTTTCAGAACAAAAGCTAAATAGTTGTGAGAAAGAGAAAACCTGCCTAGTTAGCTGAATCGGTCTGATAAACCCCAGCAAGTCACAAGGCAGAAGAAATCGATGTTGCCTTCACTTTATGTGAATTATCATCATGAGAAGGCTTATTATTTCTGAATCTTAATAATAATAATCCTTATTATTATTCTGAAGCCTTATCATTTCTGAAATAACTAATTTATAAATAGGATCAATTAAACATTGTGGAATTTGGAGAGTATTTTGCTTGGCTTGATGTTGGGTTAGATTTTTCAAGTTTCCCTTTAAGGAAGAAGAAATGCCTCTAAAAGCGAAAACAAAACAAAACAAAAAACAAAGACCAGAAATTAATTAGGGATTATTACCCAGAACTAGCATAAAATGAATTAAATAAAAATATACATATTGGATATTGTTAGCAACTAGAAAAGTCAGATTTATCATTACTTCAAAGAAGCAAGGGTACAACTAAAGATGAGATTGAAAATTAAGTTTAAAATCAATCAAAAAACAGGATGGTTATATATACTAAAAACAAAAAGATGTGAATGAGGCCAGAGACTCTGGATAATATTTATTATGTGTATGCGTCAAACACCTGTGACTCATTTGATCAGATGTCGAACTTTGTGGCACTTGAGTAAAAAGCAAAAATCTTTGTAGAAAATCTTATAAAATCTACAAAAGCCCTAGAACTACTAAGTGAAGTTAACAATAAATCCTTATATTATAGGATATAAGATTAATATACACAAATTAATTATATATCTATATATTATCAATGAACAATCAGAAGTTGATATTTAAAAATCAGTATCATGTTTAATAGCATCCCAAAAATGAACAACTTAAGGATAAATCTGACAAAAGATGTGTAAAATCTGTACAATGAAAACTATAATACACAATATAGATAAATTAGAGAAAGCTTAAATTAACAGAAAGAATAACTCATTGACTACTGTTAAGATAACAATTATTTCCAAATTAATCCATATATTCAGTGTAAAATCAATCAAAATCCCAGCAAGCCTTTCTTATAGAAATTGGGAAACTGATTCAAAAGTACATTTGGAAAAACAAATAGCCAAACTTTGATTTTTAAAAAGAACAAAATTGGATAATTAGCATAACTTTATTTTGAGAACTATCATAAAGCTACTATAATCAAAACAGTGTGGTATTGGCATTAAGACAGACAAATAGATCGATGGATCAGAGTAGAGTCCAGAAACAGACTCACACATGTATAGACAACTGATTTTTTAAAAATGGTGAATTCAAGAGCCTATCTTTCCACCAAACAATAAAATGGAAAGGACCAAACAATAACAATACCCCTAAAAACAAACAAACAAACAAATGATGAATCAGAAAATCTATGGAGAAATGATAATCCTTCCAAAATATGGTACTGGAACAATTGTATATTCATATGCAAAAGATAATCTTTAATCTGTATCACACTATCACACCATAAGTAAATACATCGAAATGGATTATAGTCTTAAATGTAAAAAAAAGCCCCAAAACTATAATACTTCTAGAAGCAAACATAAGAGAAAACCTGTGGGACCTTGGGTTAGACAAAGATTTCTCAGATATGATACCAAAACATAATCTACAAAGGGAAAAATAAATAAATCAGACTTCAACAAAAGTAAAAAATGTCAGCTCTTTAGAAGACATTATTATTATTATTTTTAAAGATTTTATTTATTTATTTGAGAGAGAGAGAGTAAGCCAACAGGCATGAGCAGGAAGGAGAGCCAGAGAGAGAAGCAGACTTCCTGCTGAGCAGGGATCCTCAACAAGGGGCTTGATCCCAAGACCCTGAGATCATGACCTGAGTCAAAGGCAGATACTTAAAGGAATGAGCCACCCAGGAGCCCCTGGAAGACATTGTTAAGAAGTGAAAAGATTACCCATAGACTGGGAGAAATTTGCAAAGCAAAGCATTATATTTGCAAAGCAAATATCTGCTAAAGCACATATCTGCTAAAGATATTTGCAAAGCATATATTTGCTAAAGAACTAGGAATCAGAATATATATATCTTACAGAGGTCTAAAACTCTATAGTAAGATAGCAACCTAATTAAGAAATACACAAAAGATTTGAACAGATATAAAACCACAGATTTATGGTGGCCTATAAGCACTTGGAAATATACTGAATATCATTAGTCAATAAACAAACAAACAAACCAAAAAAACTCACTAAAACTTAATTATTTACCACTACTCATTTTATATGTGGTTAAAATTAAGAAGTGATCATACCAACGACTGGCAAAGATGTAAATAACTGAAACTCATACATGGTGGTGGAAATGCAAGATGGTGTGTATCTTTGGATATGCTACTTTGGTAAATAATTTAACATATTTTTATTCTATGCTAGACCTACCATATGTACCAGCCATTCTACTCCAAAGTCATTACCTAATAGAAAAAATAAAGTGTGCCTATATAGAGATCTGTGCAAGGGTATTCACAAGTTTTATTTGTACTGGTCCCAAACTGGAAAAAAATTGAATGACTACTAACAGACAATGACTACTAACAGGTAAATGAATAAGAAATTCTGATATATCTACATACTGGAATACTTTACAGGAATAAAAGAAAGCAACTATCACAGGGACGCCTGGGTGGCTCAGTCGGTTAAGCCTCTGCTTTCAGCTCAGGTCATGATCTCAGGGTCCTGGGATCGAGTCCCATATCGGGCTCCTTGCTCGGTGGGGAGCCTGCTTCTCCCTCTGCCTGCTCTGCCTGCTGCTCCCCCTGCTTGTCCACTTGTCCTTTGTCTCTCTCTGACAAATAAATAAATAAAATCTTTAAAAAAAAAAAGAAAGCAACTATTGCATATGAATCTCAAAATTTACTATGAGTCTCAAAATAATCATGTTGCATGAAATATGCAATATCAAAAAATATACTGTGAGATCCCATTTATGAAAAATTCTAGGAAAATATATAATGACAGAAAGCAGATGAATAATTGATTATGGATGTTGGGGGATAAGAGGAAAAATTACAAATGCCCATAAGGAGACTTGGGAATGATGGACACGCTCACTATCTATCTCAATTGTGGTCATAGTTTTGCAGCTGTATGCATAAGTTAAAACCTGTCAAGTTGTACACTTCAGATGTGAGCAGTTAATTGTGTATCAATTTTATCTCAATAAAGCTATTAAATATCTTTTTTTGAATCTTGTGATTTGTAAGAGCTTACAGAGTGACTAGATATAGTTCCATACACTGGAGTTAAGGAAAGCTAACATGACATAATGATATAATGAAGCCAAAGGTAAGGTTAATATAGAAATCTTTACCATAATGTCCTATATTCTTTCTCAAGATGAATATACCTCATATGGAAGAAATGAACACAGTCAGTTAAAAGATTCTTATTGCATATATGATTACTATAAATCAGTTAAGATAAATCCAACTTTTCCTACTAGCATGTTTTCCAAGAATTAACTTCTATAGTGTCAAAAAGATTTTATGTAATGTGTTATACTGCCAACAATAGCTTAATTACTATAAAAATATATAATGTAATATAAAATATATATATAGTATGTTCTTGTAATATCATTTAGTGCAGGTTAGAGGCATCATCAATTCCACAGAGGCCATTTTACAATGCAATGTACATGTTTTACATTACACTGAGATAGGGTGGGGGTGAGAAGCTTCAAGGAATGCATGAATTGAGTTGTTCGGGGAATAATTTTAGTACATTATTAGTTGATATAAATCTTGCAATAATAATTAGATATATAAATCGAGGTTATAAAAGATCATATAAATTAACTCAATAAAGTTGCCTCCAACAAAAATTTAAAGTCATATAACTTTGCTAAATTGCCAAGATAAAGGGTTTGCAAAAATACTTATAGGTAATGAAATAAGGTGATTTTACTAGAGTTTTTCTAGTTATAAGTCAATTAAATGACTACCTGTCATTTGTATGTACAAAGTAAAAATTTTGTTTTTATTTTTATATTGTCCTTATTATTTCTTGCTACAATAAAATTGTGCCAATTTTTATTATTTTTATTCTAAAATGACATTATTTACACTTAGAGGACTATCTTTTTTCATTTTTTTTAAGATTGATTTATTCATTTTTTTTAGAAAGAGAGAGAGGGCATGAGCAGGAGTGGCAGAGGGAGAAGAAGAGAGAGAATCTCAAGCAGACTCTGAGCTTGGTGTGGAGCCCAACACAAGGCTTGATCTCATGACTCTGAGATCATGACATGAGCAGAAACCAAGAGTTGGATGCTTAACCAACTGCACCACCCAGGTGCCCCAAGATTATCTTTTTTCTGTTGTTTTTTTTTTTTTCTTTTTTCTGTTGTTGAGGAATTCCAATTCATTCTACTAAGTTTGTGGTTTACAGACAAAGAAATGTATATTTTTACAGGAGAGTAAAACAAACAAACCATTTCTATTGGTTTAGATTTAGCATTAATATACAAATGTCTCTGGATCAACACCAGGTCATCTATAAGGAACTTATGTAATTTAGATTAAAAAATCCATATGGTCAAATAGTGAGAAAAAAATAATAAAAATTGTAAACTATATGTTTGTTCTTAACACATATATTTAGCAGTGATCAATAGTATAATCAGGGTGAATTGTTGATGATCCTGCTTGAAGCCTGCAGATTCTCATATAAAATACTGTCTTGCATACTTTCCTTTCTACTAGCTAATTAGTTTTGTACTTTAAGAGGAAGTAGCAAATATATATTTAAATTTTAATATTGATGCAACTCAGGGTTTAATTTCAAAGAGGATCTGAAATATAAAATCATCTGACCCTATTTATGAGGTATTCTTATGCAAATTAAGCGAGAAGCTCAAGTTTTCCTGTTTCTTAGAGTTGGGATAGTTTGTGGTTATAAAGGTGAATATAACCAGTGAGACAGTGTTATCACTCCCCAAAGGGGTCAAGATACACATTGTGACAGTCACATGAGGGTTTCTGTAGAGGATAATTGTGTTGATACAATTTGCCAAAGACCTCTCCAGAACATGATCTATACTTTGCTCTGGGCCTCTGAGGAAAACTCACAATGCTTACCCCAACAACAGGGAGACTCAAGCTGAATCTCTCTTCCTTTTTCAATCTGGTTCTTGGCTTTTAACCAAACGGATATTAATGTGGTGCTTATAATTTACATAGTACCCCAGGATCCCAGATTTTGTATAATGGATTCTTAAAACTTCACCAGCATAAATGAAACATTGAATGGCTATTTAAAGTCTGTTAAATCATCTTTGTCTGAAGTCATCTTTGCTTTGAACCAAATGCTTTAGATTCATTCACTTGTTTCCCTCTGGGGACACATACATATATTTAGTTAGTTGTGTATGAGGTTGTTTACCATAAAATGGTATTTCTACACCAAATTTCCCATTTAACTTCAATGCTGTTTTATTTAAAATGGAGGAATTTCAATTTATTCACTTAAAATAGATCAAATTACAAAGTTTTCTATTCACTGCTTAATCTCATTTCAAACTTGTTAAATATTTTTTAATTACACTATTAAGATAGTTTGTGAACAAATTCACCATCAGTACTGCCTGCAGATAACTAGTTAATATAGGAATGGAAAGTCCCACTGTGCAGGGATACTGTGACATTTTAATGCCAACCAAAATATATTGGCCGCTCTGACCTTCAGGGTTCTTGCAGCATATGGAAAACTTGCAAATTTCCAGCACTATGCCTAACCTAATAAAGACAGATTCAAAGAACAAAAGAAATAAAGAAGCCAGTCTTTTTTTTCCAATTTATGTGAATTTTTTTATTCAAATCAATTTGACCAGAACAAGCAATAGCATTGACTCTTAATTAACGTTGAAAAACAATTTCTGTGAGAAAATTTAAAAAACAGAAACAGAAAAAAGAGGGCTACAAAGAAATCATTTGTTGCTCTCACAAAGGAAAATAATTCATGTTTTATAAACTTACTATTTTTGCCATGCTACCAAGATGGAGAAGTTGTTTTGTTCCTGATTTCCAGAGGAAAAAGAGTTAGAACATTTTAGATCATGTTTTAGACCACGATAGCACAATATAAATTTTTCTTTTGCTCACAGGAATTAAAATTTTGCTGTTGAATGATTATCAAATATGTGAACTGTTACATTTTGAGACATCTTTCACTAACTGGTTTATATATATATTTTTTATGTCCTCAACTTGATTATAAATTCCTCATGGGAAAGTGTTCACTTCTCTTATATTTTTATAATTCCAGACACCATCTCCCTGATTGAAGCACAAATACCTCCTAACTGTTGCCATCTGTTGTCTTTTTTGCTCCAAGTTACATCAAAGCAGTTTTCCTAAAGTTGAGCTCTGATCCCATCACTTCTGTATTCTGGGCGAAATAGGGAAGGCCTAAGGGCCCTCCCCTAACTCAGAGTACTGCATAGGCTTCATTCCATTTCCCCACAGATAGACTGTAGGCAAGGAATCAATACAGGTGAAATCAGCCTAAGTTCACAGATTCCTTGACAAATCTGTCACCTGTTTGAAGTGACCAAGCAGAGAATTAGTCACACACAGGGAATTAGTGCAGTAAGTACTTCAAGGAGCCTAGAGAGGTATTATGGTTGCTAAGAACTTTAGAGCAAATTTCCCTCAGTTGTGTCTAGTTGTATTAGCCTGAATGATATCATATGAAGGGAAGCATGAGATTTTTCCACAGTTGGAGGATTCTTATAATTGATTTCTCTGTGGCCATGTAGCAGAGTTTGTGAGAGTGCATAGAACTCCCAGTGAATTGGGACAGTATGCTTTAAAGGAGCCTCCTGACAGTCTTCTCAAAAAATTTAAAATACACTTAATTATCTAAAAGATGATGGCCGATTTTTTCACCCATTTTAAAAGTTTTATATGCCTTGCACCATAACTCTAAACATGTGTTATGATTTAGTCAAACTGAAGAACTAGTGCTCCTGATGTAATCTCTGATATTTACTATCACCACATATTCAAATACATACCAAGTACACGAACTTTGGTACAACTCCTGAGGTGTATGACGTATTTATTTATGACTCCAGAGCATACAGGGTATGCTCTTACATACATACAGGGAATACCCTGTATTCCCAAACAAGGTACTGAAAAAACGAAGCACCACTGTTTTGTTTGTTTGTTTGTTTGTTTTTTCAGTTCTCTCAAGGAAGGTACATAGTGTCATTCCAGATGCACAAAAGATGAATTAGTTTATTTTACACAATGGATGCCTCAGGCATGAAGGAAATTCTGTTATGGAAACTCAGTTGAGAAGGTCTGTTTTGAAACCAAATTAAATCCAACTTGAGCCCCAATTTTCAAAAATAGAAGATAAGTTCAAGGTCAGCTATTTTGACTCTCCCCCCCCTTTGGTCTATACAAGAGGGTGGAGGCATTATAGTTTACCAGTGTTGTTACTACTGCTGCAGGTTTCTCCACGGTCCTACGTACTGCTGTCAAAACGTGTGGTACTGATGCTCCATCTGAAGTGAGTTTTTATTTTTTTAATTGTAGTACAAACCCTAAACATGAGATCTACTCTGAACAAATTTTTAAGTGCACTGCACAGTATTGCTAACTATAGGTACAATGTTGTACAGCTGATCTCTAGAACTTTACTGTCTTGTCCAACTGAATCTAGACCTATTTCCTCCTCTTCACAGCCTCTGGCAATCACTATTCTATTCTCTGTTTCTATGAATTTGACTCTTTTAGATATTCCATGTAAATGCAATCATGCAGTATTCATTTGTTAGAAATAACCAAATTAAAAAAATGGCAGAATTCAGTACACACATCTCCAAAGAAGACATACAAATGGCCAAAAGCAGGGTTAGGTGCTCAAGATCACTGATAAACAGGGAAATGAAAATCAAAGCCACAATGAAATACCACCTCACACCTATTAGGATGGCTGTTATTAAAAAAGAAAAAAGGTAACAAGTGTTAGAACCTTTGTGTACTGTGAGTGGGAATGTAAAATGGTGCAACCACTATAGAAAACAATAGAAGGTATCTCAAAAAGTTAAAAACAGAACTACCATATGATGAGGCAATCTCACTTCTGGGTACATGATCAAAAGAACTGAAATGAGGATACTGAGGAAATTTTTGTTCTCTGATATTCATTGCAGCATTATTGACAATAGCCAAGATATGGAAACAACTAAAATGTCCGTCAGAGGTTAAATGGATAAGGAAAATGTACTATATACATGCAATGGGACATAATTCAGCTTAAAAAAAGAAGAGAATCCTACCCCATGTGAGACATGGATGAACCTGGAAGACATTATGTTAAGTCAAAAAAGCTGGTTATGAAGTGAGTTTTAATTTCTGACATTTCAGCACAAGCTAGTGTGTTATGCAGGCTTCTCTGCTGCCTCTTACAGAGTTCAGCTGCAAGTGTTTCTCCCTTTTCCCTTCAAGGCAATGGTCCTTGCTGACCATTCACAAAAGGAAATCACATCTATCTCCTTAAAGATCTTCCTTAAAAGTGCTCCATTCCATGATCCTCTGACACACAAACAACTTGAAACGTTTGTCCTTGTTGGGCAGTAAAACTTTTCCTTTCTTCCCTTCTAGGGCTTTTGGTTGGTCTAATAACTACATTGATACAGGACAGATCAACAGGAGAAAAGCAAATTTAATTATATATGTATAGGAGTTTGTAGAAATGAGACTCAAAGAAGTGACCAAAGTAAGCAGCTTTTATATCTTTTAGACAAACAATCAACCTGTGAGAAACTGGCAAAAGAGAGAAGTTTGGACTTGGGGTGATAAATTAGTGAAGAAGTAACAAAGTTTGCTCATATAGACTTCTCAGCCCTGAATTCCCTATTTCTGGTGATAAGAATGTCTCTTTACCTCCTTGTACAGGGAGAGTACCTTTCATATGGGAGGTTTATCTCCTGCTTTTAGGGGGACAAAAGATGATTAGAGTGTTCTTCTCATACTGGCTGTTTCCTGAGTAACTTTAATTAAAAATAATAAATATGGCAATTTGGGTTGGTCTGCCCTGAACCCCATCATCCCATAGGATTCAATACCAAAGAAGAGGCACATTTCTTTTTCATTCATCAGAAAGCCTTCTTTCCCTCCTCATTTCCAACTACCTGATGATTTCTTCCTTTTGTGAACTTTAAAATCAGTAGGCCTATTTAGGAACTGCCTTCAGGATCACTACTAGGTTTTCACAATTTATCCCTTTCGGCACTGAATCAAAAAAGCTGCTTACTCTCATGGTGGGGTAAAAATCTTTTCAACTTGAGTAAATGCATCCTAAAGGGTAAGGGCTCTCTTTTATTCCATCTGTGAATTTGCATACAGCAAGAATGCTCAAACACTTTGTGTTGAACAAATACATAAGATATTGTAAAATACTTGATGGTACCTAAAATAGAGTTCAGAGCTGAACTGTTCCTTTAATCCACCAAGCTGGCCCCAGGTGCATGCTGAGGATTATCGCATTGAAAGCAGCTTATTTTTCACTTAAGTTCAGAAATTCCGCTTGATCCCCTTTGATTTTAACTTCATCAGTTAACACGAAACATGTTGCTCATTAGTTAGCCTTTGTTTTCACTTCACTCTGAATTTATGAAGTTTGGCTCCATTTCCTGTGCTATTATTTATAGTAGTTTAGAAAACACTTCTGGTATCCTAGGTTTCTTTGGTAAACAGCCTTCTTGGTGTGATTAATTTGGGGCACGATTTCTTTCTGGCATTCACTCATAAGCAGTTCTATCCCCAGATTTATTCTTAACCTTGAAACCACTAAAAACCTTTGGGTGATATTTGTTTGATATAGTTCACTGTTCATTTGACTTCAATTCTTTCAATGTCCTTTGCTTTTTGAAACAACAGATATATGTATTTTTCTAAAATTCAGTATGATAGTCTTTGACTGGATAGTTTATTAATTTTATTGTGACATTTTTAGATATCTTTGGACTTGTTTCTCCCATATATTCTATTTTTCTTCTTTTGTTGCTTCCTTCTTTCAATCTTGCCCTCCTTTTTTGTTTTGATTTTCAAAGTATTATTTTTTGTTCATTCCTTTTTTTCTTTTTATTTTTTAGAGATGTTCTTCATTTTTCTAATTTTAATAATAACTTTAATAGTAATATTAACTTAATAGACTCTGAAGTTAATTAGCATCTTTAGCTTCTGTTTGAACAATAAAAATATAAATTTAATAATGTAATATACAATGGATAAAATATTTCAAATTGCCATATAATTTTTCTTTTGTCACTGTTCAGTATTATAGTTCTTTTCTGTTTTCAACCCAGCAACTAGATATTGTTAATATTGATTTACACTGTAAATATCAGCTCAGTTTCACTCGTATTATTTATAATATTTATCATCACCTTTCATTCTTAAATTTTTACTCTTTCATCTGAGAACAGTTTTTTCTTCCTAAATGTATTCCTTAGAATTTTCTTTTATTGTATGTCTTTGGTGGTATAGTCAGTTTGGTCTTCTGATAGGGGCTTTAGTTCTTCCTATTTCTTGAAATGTAATTTCAATATTGTCTTAGATTGAATCGTCCAAGAAACAAATTTTGATGCACAGGCAAGCATGCAATGGAATTAGTACAAATTTTGGGATTAACACCGGTGGAAGGGAAGGGAAGAAAATGGAACTGGGGAATGGGAGAAGTAAAACTTCAGTGGAAGCTTACAGGAAGTTCAGATGATGGAATGTCCCTTCAGAGCTATTTCAAGTTGGGCCACGGTACCAAGCCTTTGAATCTGGGCATTGATGAGTCATTAGCTGTGGTCTGCATGAGGAAGAAGCTATGACCTCAGTAAAGCAGCTTTTGCTAGCTCATAGCGCGTAGGGTCTTCCAGACATTCTCAGGAGTTGGTGTCATAAATCCTTTATTCTTGAAAAGGGATCTTAGCAATTTATTTCAGCTACCCTTCACGACTATGCATAGAATTTCGCATCGATGGTTATTTTCTATCATTGCATAAAACTATGTGATAGCTTTTTTTGTTTGTTTGGAATCCTAGAACAATGAGTCCATTGTATTCTGTCTTCTGTTGTTGCTGCTGAGAAAAGAGTTATCCGTCTAATTGTTTCATTCTAGATAATTTACTGTCCATTTCTGGTTACATTTAAAATACTTCTCACTTTCTCTTAGAGCAGCTTCCTTTTTTATGTCTGTGTTCTGCAGATTAAGTGACTGATTCAGCAGCAAATCAAAGACTGAACTCAGTTCAGTTCTTCCAAAGACAGCACAGTTTTCTGGAGGCTCCTGCCCACTGCCCTCACAGAGGCAGGCAGTGAAAGAGCTACCTCCCACCATTTTGTATCAGGATGCTTTCTCTTGTGCATAAGGAAATTCCTCTCAAATCAACCTAAATCACAGGAATTTTATTGGGCCTCAAAATTGTGGCTCTGATTCCTTTGCTTTGGGATTCTTTTGATTTCACCCTCCTCCTAGTATTGATTTTGTCACTGGATAACTTCTTTGATGGTTGCAGGACGGCTACTGCAGCAACTCAGGAAACATGCTTCCGCATCTGTATGGAGGAAAAGGAGAAATTGTGACTTTCACAAATTACCACGGCTTCACTGGCAAAAATAACTACACATTTTATTGACTGAATGTGGCTTAACTCAGTATACATATAAACCAGAGACAGGCAAGAAGAATGAATAGAATAATCAAGTCACACTACTGAATAGACCAGTCAACTTTCAAAATTTCATTGCTGCTATATGATATAGGTTGTATGAAATGGAGCTTGAAATGTCCATTTCAATAAGCACAATGGGCTTCTACCAGCATGAAGCAAGCATTCCTTGGCTGGTGTGCAGTGTCTGATTCTGCAAAATATATGGGGACTTCTAGGTAAAGTGACATTTTCTGTAGCTCAGAAGTCCTTAGTCTTGAAGTCATTTACAAATGCAGAGATTTCCTTCTGTTGACTACTGTCAAATTTGACCTAGGATTCCTTTTTTTTTTTTTTTTTAAGTCAGACTCCTGGAGAAGCTGCCAGCTCTTCTGGACCCATATTAACCACATCAAGAATTGTTTCCCTGTCTTATTTGTGAAGAAATAAATCTCACTTTCCAAATCAGGATCAAAGCAATTTAGGAAGTATCCATGCAATTAAATTCAACAAATATTTACTGAGTAACTTCTGAGTCTAAAACACATTGCTTTAACACTTGGTAATGACTTGGAAATTCCTTTTGCATGGTGTTAATATATTTATATGCACTTGTTGCACTTGCTGATTGCTTGCTCAGTAAATAGTTTCTTTCTTTCTTTCTTTTTTTTGGTACCTGTGTTTATAGAATTCTGTATTTCAATCTATATTTAATCAGGCTTGGAAAACACTTCCTCCTTAACAATATCCTTCACATAGTATTCTTCCTTTGACAAAAAATGCAGAAATCTCACTGAGTGTACAGAAAGGTAGCATTAGAGTGATTGGATGTACCTTTAAGAAATGGATTTCAGGTTGAGAATCACCCACCAAAACTTGTCCTTCACGCATTTCTTGTCATAGCTTTAACATTTCTGCATGTGCTCTTCAAGCTTAATCTAGTCTCATATCAGTAGTATTTTCTTTTAAAAATAACCTAGAGCCTGGGGGGGCTCAGTCAGTTGAATGATGGACACTTAATTTTGGCTCAGGTCATGATCTCAGAGAGATGAGATCGAGCTTCACATTGAGCCCCTAGACAGGCTCTGCTTTCAGCATGGAGTCTGCTTGTCCCTCTCCCTCTGCTTCCTCTCCCCCTTGAAATAAATAAATAAAAATTGAAAAAATAACTCAGACCTTTTTTTTTTGTTCCCAAGGCAGATGAGATAGTACATTTTGTATGTTAGTTATGTAAGAATCCTTGCTGCTCTTTTCTCTGCCATTTAGCCTAGGTCTGGCTTGGTATTTTGAGAAATAAAAGGACAACGGGATTTCATTTAGGATTCTCCAGTTTCAACATTACTGAAAGTAGAGATCTAGAAGCCTTCTTTGAGGGAATGTGCAAACCTAACATATTTCTGTTTTGTTGGGGGAGGATGTTTTATGTATTTTTTATTTTTGCCCAAATATCCCTAAATATTGTTCAGCTTTTTAGAACAATAAATAATCAATGATGCCAACAAAACATTTAAAGCCTAACAAGTTAAATATATTTTTTGCCATTTTTGTTTTTAAAGATTATATTTATTTATTCGACAGAGAGAGAGACACAGCGAGAGAGGGAACACAAGCAGGGAGAGTGGAAGAGGGAGAACAGGCCTCCCGTGGAGCAGGGAGCCCTATATAGGGCTTCATCCCAGGAATCGTGACCTGAGCCGAAGGCAGATGCTCAACGACTGAGCCACCCAGGCGCCCCTATTTTTTTTGTAATTTTGACTTAGAATCTCTATAAAGTGTAAAAATAATGTATAATGGACAAAGAAATAAATGAAACATTTTATAATCTTGGAATATTTTCTATGGTATAAAAGCAGAGAATTTTCTCACTCTTTTCCAAGTTAATTTATATTTCATAGATCTAAAGAGAAAAGGAAAACTTGAAACACTAATGACAATTTTAAAGTCCAGGAAAATTGTATATTTTATCAGTCTAGAGTTGCCCTGCCATGATTTTAAAGACATTATTTTCTTATTTTGCCTTTAACTGCCATAATTATTTTGGCAATATTTTGCCTTTAATTGCCATAAAAGTTGACTTGGCATTTGAATTTTAATGAATAAACCAGGTTCACAAACAAGAAATAATTTTACCAAATAGGATTTAAAATGTCAGATCCATTATAAGTTTAAATATTATCCTGAGGAATATGGAATAAATTCTTATAGCACAAATGGGAGTAACTTATATAAATTACTAATATAAATTCTTCACTTATTGTGAGCAAGGAATTGTAGTAGGTTCTATACAGGGATTACCTAGTTAAATCCTCTCCGTAAGCTCATGAGGCAAGTATAATAATTCCTATGTGGCATTATTTAAATATATTCATCTTCTTAGGAAACATATATCCTTTTATATGGACACGTGCATTGTTGAGTTAATAATATGGTAAGTCAGTGGTGTGGTAGCAAATAAGACCCTTCCCCGTGATCATGCTGGAGGATAATAAATTTTCAAACCTCTGGGTTTGACTGATTAGTGTACTGGAGTGGATAGTAAGAACTAATTTTTAATAATCCATTCATGGAATGAATTTAATGTCTGTAGGAGACAAATGACTTGCAGAGAAAAGATCTTAAGGGAGAAGAAGCAAGCCACGAAAGAGGCAATTTGAGTGAGCATTTTTGTGGTGTGTAGTAGGAACCTTGGTCACATATCCCACAGTATCATCAAGTAAACTATGCAGTCCTTGTTAATGCCTGGTGGAGTGGGATCTATTTGGTGGGTAGAATAATAATAACCGCTGGTACTTAGTGAATTCTTATTCTCAGCCAAATATATGGCCACACTTATTCCGCCCAAACAATATTTTAACAGTGCTGTTGCTATCCTCCTTTAGATGAGGAAACTGGTTCTTTGAGAGGTTTAGCATTTAAGACCATTGAGTTGGTGAGTGGTAGAGTGGGGATTTTAACCAATGCCGTCTGACTCCTAAGATGACGTTCTTAATTAGTGGGCAATGCTGCTATTATGAGACCTGGTTAAAAATAAGATCTGTTCACACAATGCTGTAAAGACTGATACCTTTTATTTTTCTTTTTACAGATGTTGAAACTGAAGCGTACAGAGACAAAATAACTAGCACAAGATTACTTAGCTAATGCAGGGAAGGATCAGCATTTAATTCATATCTAATTCAAATGCCCTGAAGTGTTCCACTCATCATATTTTAAATAAACATGTTCAATCTTTCTTAACGAGGCAACAGTTTTAGTCCCTTTAAAAAGTGTTTTTTGTACTTTTGGTTTGGTTGATTTGGTCTGAGTTATTTTATAATAATTCCTTTGGCAATGAGTCTAACTCCATTTTTGATATTTGATTGTTAACAGTTTTAAAGCCCCCCCCCCCCCACCCCGTATCTAGGTAAGTTGATTGAAAGCTCAGCTGTTATCTCTTTTGGCACCTGCAAGAGATCAAACCGTGCAATTGAGGTCAGCACACATGAGAACTTTCATCAAGCTAACCACCCATGCCCGCCATAAAAGCCAGGCTACTCTCTTTTCCCAGCTTTCTAAAGTCAATTTCTGACCAGCTGGAGAGCCAGCGTGACTCTTTGCAGTCAGCCTCTTCATGTTAGCAAATGAAACTTTTCATATCTTTTGGTAAGTATTTGTGGTGTCATAAGAATCAAAATTTAGATGAGGATCCATCTTGTCTCAACAGAATGACTACAACACTTTCCATTATATATATATTGAAAACTCAGGAAGCAAAGGAATTTGCTGGAAGGATATGCGGTGTATCCTGACATAAATGGAAGGCTGTAAAACCAGGCTCAGAAACTGGACAACTACCAAGAGCATGCAGGTAGCAGGAAAAAGAGCCAATATCATGCCGCAGGGACAGTCTGGTTAGGATATTATTGCTGCCCTAATGCCACTGAGTACTTATCACTGTCTGCATTGCTGAACTCTGACAACACCACTGCCAAAACTGCCTGAAAATGCTTCCATATACCAATATCACTTGGTCACCATTTTGAGATTCAAACCTGGAGGTGTGAGCATTTAATTATTAGATGTATGTGCACTATGTATCCACACTGTAGTCAGGCACAAAGCATGGAGAAGATTTAACTGGCTTCTTCTGACTTAATGATATCTTCCATTAAGACATGAATAATTGAGGATAACCTCAAAGTAGAAATGTTCTGATTCTGCATGATGAATATGTATGTATCACCGCATTATATCTTTTACCGTGTTTTTTGATGCAGTTACACTATTCTTAAGTGATTACTATTTCTTGCCTGAAATCCTTTCTTCACTTGACTTCATGAGGTTTTCCTATTAGAGTTAACCACTTTTTCACTTTTGTTTCTTTTAAAATTTTTTCTAATGATTTTTCTCTCCTTTCTATGCCCAAATAAAGACACTTCAAGTTCTGTTTCCCTTCCCTTTCTTCCTATGGTCCAATAGAGATAGCCCTTATCTTCTGAACCTCAACTATTCCCTACACATGGTACCAAGTCTGCATCTATAACTCAGATAACTTCCTATTGAATCAGTCTTTCATTTCGGTTGCCTTTCTGGATATTTACATCCAGACTTTGCCCTGTAGGGTAAAAGTGAAAATGACCTAGACTTCATCACTTTCTCCCAAATCCAGCTCCTCCTTAAGATGGACCTGCCTCTGTAGGCTCATCCCACTGCCACATCAAGCATGCTACTTTCTCATGACCCATGTCACCAAAGATTGTCAAGTGTTCCACAAACCTTTTGCCAAATTATTATAAACAGATTAATGCATATGAGAACATGTAAAACAAAGTAGACTTTTTAGATCTGGCTGAAGATAATTTTGACCAAGAGCTTCGTTGAATATCCATGTGTTTGTATCTTCACTTTTTTTTACGAAATGAATTATTTGAGAAGAAATATACATTCTCAATTTGGAAAACAAATTAATCAAAAGAAAATTTCCGGGGTTATCCCTAGAAATATAACTGAGGAGAAGTAAACCTCACAGCTTTGCATGTATTGGAAATAGCTGTAATAGTTTGATTTCCTTTATAATATCAATTTGCTCAGATACTGCATCAGATGCCTCTTCTATGCTACTTTCTATTTTTTCTGCTTCACCTGTTTTTGGTATTTTGGGCCTCTATTCCTGGCCTTGCTGCTGTTGCTCATTAATTGATTCTGGGTGGTCTTCAAAAAGTGTCACACCAGTGAAACATGCTTCACCCTCTGCCCACATCACATAGCTTCTCTTCCTTGCCCTGCGGCTTACCTGTTGATGCTTAACTGTGAGATGTCAAGGCACATCTGATGCTCAGTGCCTATGATTTGGAAGTGAGAGGAAATTAAAGTTTCATAAATGAACTTCTGACAATAGAATACCAGACTGGATAAATAATTCTCTCTTCCTTCCCAATTATCATTATAAGTAGTGGTCTTTATATTTTCTTAGATGACAGTCTAAAATCTTGAGACCAAACAAGCAGTTCATGTAATAAGTGGTGGCTAACTCAGCAATATATTCTTAAGCTGGCTCTCCCCTCTTTTCCTGCTTCATCCCCTTTCTCCTCTAACTCTGGATATATAGATTTGTACTCCCTAACAGAGTAGAGATGCTTCAGACTTTTCTTTCTGGGAAAACTAACACAGGTGTGCTGTCTCTTCCACAAATACCCTGAGAAGGTTATTTAGAAGAAACTGGGCTTAGAGAACAAAATCTTTTGTTGATGCCAAGGCCCAGATGGGGTGGGAGATAGGGAGGTAGGGAAAAGTTGTTTCAGGGAGAAAAAATTTCTTTCATTCTTTCTTGTTTTTTTGTTTGTTTGTTTGTTTTTAACATTTTATTTATTTATTTTTTGACAGAGAGAGATTCAGACAGAGAGAGGGAACACAAGCAGAGGGAGTGATAGAAGGAAAAGCAGGCTTCGGCTGATCAGGGAGCCGGATGCGGGGCTCTATCCCAGGACCCTGGGATCATGACATGAGCCGAAGGCAAATGCTTAATGACTGAGCCACCAAGACATTCCCACGGAGAAAAAGTTTCTAAGCATACTATTTATGATAGAAATTGTGTACTTATGTTGATTAACTATAGTTAA
Source organism: Procyon lotor (assembly GCA_028646535.1). Taxonomy (NCBI): domain Eukaryota; kingdom Metazoa; phylum Chordata; class Mammalia; order Carnivora; family Procyonidae; genus Procyon; species Procyon lotor. Next base: position 99,715,911 of record CM053603.1, read on the forward strand.
AAATGTACTACTACTAAGTCATTAGAAAGGATGATGAATTACATCAGTGTGGTGGAATTGGAGAGTGTTATGCTGAGCGAAATAAGTCAATCAGAAAAAGACGATTATCATAGGGTTTCATTCATATGTGGAATATAAGAAACAGGGCAGAGGACCATAGGGGAAGGGAGGGAAAAACTGAATCAGAAGTCATCACAGAGGGAGAAAAACTATGAAATACTCTCAACTCTAGGAAACAAGCTGAGGGTTGCTGGAGAGGAGCTGCATGGGGGGATGGGGTAACTGGGTGATGGACATTAAGGAGGGCAGGTGATGTAACGAGCACTTGGTGTTATATGCAACTGATAAATTATTGAACACTACAACTGAAACTAATGAGGTACTATAAGTTGGCTAATTGAATTTAAATAAAAAATACAAAAATTAAAAATTAATAAAAGGAGATTAATCTCCTGGTGATTCTAAAGTTGTAAATGTATATGGAAGCTTTGTTTTCTAGGCACCAAATTGTCCATATTTACATTACCTTGTAAAGAGGCATAAAATTTGATACTTTCAATGACTGGAAGTAATAGCTAAGTCCAGAGCTGAAGCCCAGATCTCGTTTTTAGAGTAAATTTTATATCTTCAAACTATCAATCACATGATGAACATAGATCACCAAAATAAGAAAGAGATTCAGTGCCAATAAGTTTGCAGGAATCGTTGTCCAATAAATTTCCATAGTATGACTTATGCTTGCTTTATCTTCTTGATGATCTGTGATATTATTGAGATTTTAAACATCACCTATCCTAATACCAATGATGTTTTGAAATGTTCCAGGACTGCTTGCTTGCACTGGTTAGTGAGGAAAATATACCTAAATGAACTTAATGAAAAATTTAGACTTTGAACCTGAGCTTTTTTCTTACTTTATAGTAAAATCTTAATACTTGTAA
>CM053603.1:99717351-99738465 GCA_028646535.1 Procyon lotor
CTAATTCTCTTCTCATTTATCCTAGAGTAAGAGCCTGATTGTACCTCATTAATAGCTTTTTAAATTTTAACTTGGTTAAATTTTAGTTCTTTTCTTTCTCCAGAAAGGGATTTTATTTCTCTAGAAAGGGATTCTCTAATATCTTCCATGCTTTTTTCAAGCCTTGCTAGCACCTTGATAATTGTCACTTTGAACTCTATTTCTGATATATTACTAATTGATTGGTAATATATTACTAATCAATAATTATGATTAGGTCCCTAGTCATCGGTACTGCCTCTTGTTCTTTTTTTTTTGGGGGGGGTGAATTTTTCCACTTTGTCATTTTTTTAAGATAAGAATAGATGAATGACAGAGCCAAACACTTCTGGAAAGTGATCGATTTTCTGTTCCTAGAATTGCTGTTCTTCTTCTCTTCTATCTCCTGTCTAGTTAGGAAAATTTTTTCTTATGGTATATATGGTATTTCTTATGGTATTTTCTTATTCCATTTCTATGGTAGGTTCTTTATTTACTCCTTTGCTCATCTGGAATTTAAACATGATGACCTAGGTCGAGAAAATCATTTTGGAGTATCAAGTTTAAATGAACCAAGGTTCTAAAAGAGAAGGCCTGGATTCAAATATCTCAAAAGATAAACAGCTAACCTTTCCATCCATTATTTATTTTGTTTGATTTCATTTTAGTTTTATTTTGTTATGTGTTGTTGAACCTAAAACTACCAATTACAGGTCCAGAATTCCCTAGTAAAAGTCATCTTGATACTTTTTAAATTCCTAGAAATGCTTGCATTAAAAAAATTCTGGTAGTCAAAAGGTAAAAAACAAACATCAAAAGTATTCACTTTCCATTTCCTTTCTCCAAAATAACATCTGTTATAAGTTTTGTTCAGTTCTCCAAATAAATATTTATTTACCAACATAGATAAGATCTAGACATAGATGGATAGCTACATAAGTACATTCCGTGTTAGTTAATGTAGTGGTTTTTGATCTATGTAGATATTGGTGTATATATAGATACACACACACACATTTTTTTCCTAATTAGCCATGTTAGGCAATATTTACATGTTATGAAGGATGAAAAGAGTAGCCAATTTTTACTTCAACTCACCCTCTTTTCTTATCCTCCTTGATTTCATTATTATTTTTCTAATGTTCCTTCTGAAACAGTATGTGACTAGTTAAATTATTATTTCTTGATTTTTCTTTTTTTTTTTTTAAAGATTTTATTTATTTATTTGACAGAGAGGAGAGAGATCACAAGTAGGCAGAGAGGCAGGCAGAGAGAGAGGGGGAAGCAAGCTCCCTGCCAAGCAGAGAGCCCCATGCAGGACTTGATCCCAGGACCATGGGATCATGACCTGAGCTGAAGACAGAGGCTTTAACCCACTAAGCCACCCAGGCACCCTATGTCTTGATTTTTCAAGTTTATTCAATATTTGCTAATTTTCCATCAAATAAGTTGAGAAAATTAATAGATTTTCATTATCTGCTATTTCCCACTCTGCTTCTCAATTTTTTTGTTGCTATCATGGCATATATATTATATGTTTTTACAACATATATATGATATATATATAGCATGACATTTAATTTCTGTAGCCACATTTTAGACAGTTTTATATGAATGGTTTAATACTGGTCATTATTCTTTCATCAGGGCTTATCATTTTTATTTTGACTTTCCTAGTTTCCTAGTAGATACATCTAAAAAAGGTTTATGTTTGGAAATGCTTTCCTGCTTCTTCTATTAGTTAAATATATTTAGATGGGTACGGTGCTCTTGGGCCTTCATAATTTTACAGTCATTGCTCCATTGTCTTCTGGGATTTACTATGGGTCATCATGTGCTGGAAAATATTGAAGAATGACTTCCCTTATTTCTCCCTCTAAATATTTGAGGAGCTCGTTATCCTTGAAATTCAATTACTTGAATACAGATGACTTTGAATCAATTTCTTAGGCCCTTTCCATTTCAGAAAATTCAATTCTTTCTGAATTTCAGGAAAATTCCCACAATTTTGTTGTCAACTTTTCCCCATACCTGTTTTATTCTATTTATGTCATGGACATCAATTTTCTTTAAACTGGGTTGGTTTCTTCTATCTTTTAATGACAATTCTAAAATATATAATGGTATTGATTGTTGGTAAAGACACTGTTCATTTTCTGTAAGAAATTTGACTTCAGGAATATCTGGGTAGCTCAGTCAGTTAAGCATCTGCCTTCAGCGCAGATCATGATCCTAGGCTCCTGGGATCAAGTCCTGCATCAGGCTCCTTGCTCAGCAGAGAGTCTCCTTCTCCTTCTGCCTGTTGCTATCTCTGCTTGTGCTCACTATCGCTCTCTCTCTCAATCTGACAAATAAATAAATAAAAGCTTAAAAAAAATTAAAAAAGAGAAATTTGACTTCGTTTTCTCCACAGTTCAAGAATATTGTTAGATAAACAAAGCCTAAACCTTAACAATTTGCATTCAATTTTTTTTCTCAAAGTTGAGAAAAGTGACACAGGTCATTCTTGGGGAATTTTGTATCCTGATAGTGCCCTTATTATACCTTTATATCTATTAGATTAATTTGGTTGTTATGTAATTCCAGATGGAAGTTATTTTCCCTCAGAATTTGGAAGGCTTTTTTTTTTTTTCATTTTCTTTTAGCTTTTAGTGTTACTGTTGAAAAGTCCTATAGCTAAAATTATTATTTCTCTATGAAAGCTTTTAGAATGGTTTCTTTAGTTTGTGTATTCTAAAATTTCAAGATAATAAGTAAGGACATTGATATTTTTAATTTATTTCCTTGGGCAATCAGTAATCCTTTACAGTCAGGCAATTCATGTCTCTCACTTCTTATGACATTTTAACATTGCTCATTTCATATTTTTCTCTCCTCTGTTTTAGTGTATCTTTCTGGAACTCCTGTTATTTGAATTTGGATCATCTAAAATAAAAATTCTTTACAACGATGATCCTTACTTTCCTAATTTTCAATATCTTTTGCTCTGTGTTCTAGAAGATTCTGCAACTTTACCTTTCATTCCTTCATTTATACTATAAAATTATGATTTCTCAGAGCTTTTTTATTGTTGTCTGTGTGGCTTTATATGGCATCTTATTGTCTCATAAATGTAATACTTCTACTGATAGAAAATATTTGACCCATCATAGAGAAGAAAACTCCAGACTTCTGAAGGCATAAAGAAAGAGAAATTACCTGGTAGTGCAAATAAGGAGAGAGTCTTTATGGTCTATTTCTAAAACACATTTTCAAATTATCTTGGTTTACTTTAGCCTTACTCTCATCCTCCCTTTTGAGAGATACCAGATGCTAACAATTCCCGCAGCTTTACGTCTCTGTAGCGTAAACTGGGTTGCTTTATTTTAATACCATGGCTTTAGAATTGAGCTTTAGGATTTGGCTTCCTTGTGTATGTTAAGTCACCATACATAAATCTGTCTCCAGCTCCTAAACTTGTTTTGATATTTCCTCTCCTGTTCATTGTGTCCTTTTATATGTTTTAACCTAACGAAAACAAGAAAAGCTAAATCCTATTTTCTGCCATTTTAATAGACTTTTGAGGATGGAACAAATATAAACATGTGACATCATTCTATCTTCTTTAACTAGACAGCTTTGTATTCATATTATTTATATTTTCATGTAAATATGTAATTGCTTGGTTGAATTGTGATCAAAAAAGTGGTTTGAAATATTCTAATCTAGATTATGAAACATCCCTCATAATCTTTAATATTTCAAAATGATGCAATAATACCTCATGGGGACAAATATAACCAGTGTCATTATTTCTCTTGTCTACACAAAGTTTATGAAAACCTTAAGAGAATAGGCTCTGAATTGATTACTATATGTTTGGATTTTTGCTCTCCTTCTCCCCCTTCCTTCTCTCTTCTCCCTCTTTTGAACTCTCCATTTTCTCTTTATCAAATATATATTTTGGCATCTGAATGTGAGCACATGTAGAATGAAGAAAGAAAGAAGGAACTGAATGTTATGGATTTGAAACTTCTTGATAAAACACAGCTGCTCATGTTGGAGGACATTTTATTGAAAATATAAATTCTCACAAGTGGCACCTGGAGTCCCATAGTTTCCAAGCTGACAAGACTGTACTGTGAACATTCTAACTAAATATTTTAAAACTGTGGTAAATGTCAATTATATAAATGGTGAAATGATATACTCTAGATTTACATAGCATCAACGGAGCTCACAGTCCAGAATAAATCCACAGGAATAATTACTTGTGGAATTTGTGATTTTTACATGGACTGTTCTAGAAAACTCTTATTACACATGAATGCAAACCACTGTTTTCCTTCAGAAAATAATAAATACAGATAAAATAGAAACTGACAATATAACACTGAAGAAGAATGAAATTTTAATTTCCCGACCACAAAACATTATAGATGACACTAGTTTCTTCCTGTAACCCACCTGTTCCACTCCTCTGTTTTCCCTCCCTTCCCAAATTAAAAGGGCCAGAGTACCTGTGTTTTATGATGCTATCTGGATGAAAATTAAAATTATCAGTTGAAATTCTTGAGTGTTTACACATATTTGGATTTTTTTGTCAAGTGCACCAAACCTATAACTTTTAAATTTCTTCTTAAAGTTTTTAATTTTCATCTGAGTATTATCTAAAACATCTCATTAATTTATTTGGAAGTTAATTATTCAACTGTTTTGTTTTTTCTAACAACTATACACAGCATAGCCCCAGGTTTATCTTCAATATAAATCATATTTCCTTAGGGCCTAGGTTCTTAATGATTATGACTAGGGGCATGTTCTCTGAGTATATATTGATTCAGAGGTGAGATCTTTGCAAACTATAAATTCACCCACCCTCTAAAACTGATATATTCCTAGAAATGTATAGGTTTTTTTTCCCAGTCTCCTAATCTCCCATCTTCAACAGCACTGCACTAGAAATCAATTGTGCACTAGAAAAGTATTTTATGTCAGGGGAAAAAAAAAGAAACAGGGTGATCTGTTGTCTGAAGTTCAATATTATATTGAAATGATTAAATTCAATCCTGCATGTGTTATTAGGCATACAACATGATCATCATGTTCATATCACTAGACTATTCAGACAAAATTACTGACTGCCAGAAATATAGGGTCTGTGATGATAATATCACACATTCTCAATTTTTTAAAAAGATTTTATTTATTTATTTGACAGAGAGAGGGATCACGAGCAGGCAGAGACAGGGGGAAGCAGGCTCCCTGCCAAGCAGAGAGACCGATGTGGGGCTTGATGCCAGGACCCTGAGATCATGACCTGAGCTGAAGGCAGAGGCTTTAACCCACTGAGCCACTCAGGCGCCCCCACATTTTCAATTTTTAATAGTACAAAAGCTGTTTTTGAATAAATGTATTTTTAAGTCATTAACTGAAGAATTTTAGGCTTTGCACATTTATGTAATTGTACTTTAAAAATATGTAAAAGTTAAAGATGGTGGAACATAATGAAAGAAATCTCAGAATTGCAAACAAGATGAAATATTTAAAGGTAAGATAAAATTAGTCGTTAGTCTACACAACAATATTAGCTCAAATTGATTGGATGCTAATTATATACTATGCACTGTTCTAGGTTTTTTTTTTTTTTTAAAGATTTTATTTATTTATTTGACAGAGAGAGACACAGCAAGGGAGGGAATACAAGCAAGGGGAGTGGGAGAGGGAGAAGCAGGCTCTCTGCTGATCAGGGAGCGCGATGTGGGCCTTGATCCCAGGACCTTAGGATCATGACCTGAGCTGAAGGCAGACACTTAAGGACTGAGACACCCAGGCGCCCCTCTTCTAGGTGTTTCATGTGAATTAACCAATTTACTTCACATAACAATCCTTTAATAATTTACTTCTCAGAAAAAAAGGAATTACTTCTCAGAACAACCCTTTGGCATTATGATTATTTTCCTCATATTGCTAATCAAATACGTGATTATGTTAAAACAATGGATGACGAGTTAGGAGAGCTTGTATTCAATTGTGGTCTTGCTTTTGGTCCAAGCACAATGCTCAATCACTTAATAAAATGAGATTCTGTGCCAAGGTGACTTGAATTTATCTTTCAGTTTGAAAAAGCTGTGGATTAAGTAAAAAATAAATTATCTGATCTCATTTTCATTTTCTTGATTTCAGTCTTCATGGACTATACCTCAGTTTTTTAAAATCGCTGGCAATATTAATAATAATACCTTTCTCAGAGTGTTGAATGGAAAAGGTGTAATGAGTTATTATAATGAGCTAATGCAAGTAAAAAGTTACAATAGTGCCTGGTCTCTAATTTACTCAGTAAATTAGAGCTAATATTGTTTTTGATTAAAAATTTTTAAATTTTATAAAATTTTAAAGATATTGTTTCGTATTATCGAGCAAATCTGCTTTAAGAATTTAAATTAGACTGAAAAAATGTAGCTATTAACAATAATAGTAAACTTAACGCTTACTTGTAAATTGTTAATATAATCTTATAAGCTAGTATTAATATGTTATCCATTACCTTTATTCAATGATATCAGATTGTTTATTCTCTATTTTACCCAACATTTAGAATTTGTTTACTCCAAATATAATAGCTTTGCTCAAGTGAGTTTTGCTTTTATTTTTTTTTTAACTTCTCAACATTCCTTTGAGGTGGCTAATTTAGAATATTCATAGATATTTTATTTATAATTAATCTAAAATTCTCTTTGATGGGCCATCTGGGTGGCTCAGTTGGTTGAGGCTCAGTCATGATCTCAAGGTCATGAGATCAAGGCCCACATCTGGTTCCGGGCTCAGCAGAGGGAGGTCAGGGGAAAGGGTCTGCTATATTCTCTCCTTCTTCTTCTCCCTCTGCCCCCCCACTTTCTCCCTCTAAAATAAATAAATAAAAAGTTAAAAAAAATAAAATTCTCTTATTGATTTTCAATATTTCCCACAATGTGATCTCACAGTATTTTCTTTCTTTCTTTTTTTTTTTTGTTTAAGATTTATTTATTTATGTATTTGACAGAGAGGAGAGAGATCACAAGTAGGCAGAGAGGCAGGCAGAGAGAAAAGGGAAAGCAGGCTCCCTGCTGAGCAGAGAGCCCCAAGTGGGGCTCGATCCCAGGACCCTGAGATCATGACCTGAGCCGAAGGCAGAGGCTTTAACCCACTGAGCCACCCAGGCGCCCTGATCTCACAGTATTTTCATGTTGCTATTATCTGTTTATATTAGCATCTGCTTTCCTCAGTTTTTCCTGCTGTACCCCTCACAAAAATTCAGTCATACCTAATTTTCTAATGTACTTTTGACCATATTATGAAATGCTACATATTAATACCTCAGAGCCCTATGTGACAAGGCCAGGCAACAAAAAACCTGTAACTACCTTACAAGAATGAGATTTTTATAACCAAAAAACTTTTAAATCTCAATTTTCTCTAAACCAGTGATCTTCTTTTTTTTTTATTATACATATCTTCATAAATTTGTAAACTGAGATCTAAAAAGTTTTCATCACAAGTTTAAGTAATATAAAAGAGTAATTTCCTATATTATGTAAATATTGCCATTAAAACTATGAAGTCACTCTTATAAATGTATCCATTGGAATTAAAATACTTTATTTATCTGATACCTAATACCATCCATTTAAAAATAAAGAATAAGCAAGCAAGAGTGTGAATTTATTATAGTTTCCTTTTTTCTTCTTTTTTTTTTAGTTTCCTTTTCTTCTTAAAGTCCCATTTCCATTCCATTCTTCTCAGCAACAATGTATGTTTTGTCAACAACTGGAGAGAGCCAGTCTGGAGTAAGAAGGCAATATAGATACATGAAATGATAAGTGATATGAAACTTTCCATATTCCTTAAGTTCCACTCTACAAAATATTTAAATTCAGAGAGTTCCATCGCTAGTCAAAATACATCATTTCTGTAAACCATGTTTAAGTTATTAAGATCGACCAAGATTTGAAGTTCTATATATTACTTGTCCTACTTTCTCTGTACCAGACATTCTGATACCAAGTCTTTGAATGCTCCCTGTAGTTTGTTGACCTTAAGACTTTGACACCCTGGCACAATATGACATAATAAGATTAGGGATTAAAGAGGTAGGGATGTACAGTTGTGAAAGGAAGTGTTGCTAAGGGAAATGGTCTGGTTACCTACATCAAATGTCTTCTAAGGAAAGTAAATTTTAAGAGTTATATGTGTGTTCAAGATTTGAAATTTGATTCTCTTAAAACCATCCGTGTCCACGTATATACTAGAAAATCTGCGAGCCCTAGAGGTTGCATGTCTCAGTTTGGAGACTGCTATTTTAAACTGGAGATCACTAATGTTTGTGTATATAGGAACCAGGCAGGGAACACAAGTGCATTAATTCTTCATGGATTATTAACTGTATCAGCAAATGAAACAGGTACTTTAGTGAATTCAAGAGGATGTGCCCTAAAAAACCAGCTCATTATGTCTGCCATTCAGGAATATGAACTCAGTTTTGCAATTGAGTTTTTCAAAGTTAGAAATCCATTTTTTTCTTTCTGTTATTGAATATTCTAATTTCTAAATGTTGGGAATTCATTAAATATTTGCTTAAAATACCAAGTAGGCTAAACAAAACATATCTGTAGGCAATATTTATTGTCTGGTCTTATTCTTACTCTTCATATTCTCTGGGTTTATATTTTGATTTTTCTTATTAACATCCTAGTACATTGCTGAGACTGTAGGCTGGTCTTGTTAGGGAATTATACCTGGTTTGTTCTTGGCATTGTTCTCTGAAGTTGAAGCTGTAGTGTCTACTTTCTCTTCACCCGACTTGAGGTCTATACATGAATGGACAGATCATTTGGGATAATACGTTATTAGGCATTTGTCTTAAGGGTAACCTGCTGGGTGAGATGCTCTTTTACTTTCTGCCACATGTTAAGCTGGAATATTTGTTTCTCCTTAATGTCACACAGAGGGTTTCAAAATAATGTCTGAACTTATTTTGACTTTGTAAATGCTGTGCGTTCCGCCATCCAGTGGCTTGCAAATGGTCCAGCCTCTGTAAGCACATTAACTTTTTTAGTACAATCCACCAGAACGCCTCCCTCCTTTTTTTCTATTTCCAGCTGATTTTGTTGCTGGGGACACCAAAATCTATCTCCTAAGAAGCACCCATTTAAGGATTTCTCTTCTCTGTGTCCTGTGCATGTACTGTTATAGTCTACTATGCACTTTCTTACCATTTTGTAGTGAACTGCGTTGAAATTCTTACATTGTTACTATTGTCAACACTGTATTCATTCCCCCTTTATAAACCTACTCTATTCTTTCCCTTTCTTTCTTTCTTTCTTTCTTTCTTTCTTTCTTTCTTTCTTTCTTTCTTTCTTTCTTCTTCCTTCCTTCCTTCCTTCCTTCCTTCCTTCCTTCCTTCCTTCCTTCCTTCCTTCCTTCCTTCCTCCCTCCCTCCCTCCCTCCCTCCCTTCCTTCTTTCCTTTCTTTCTTTCTTTCTTTCTTTCTTCTTCTTTCCTCCCTTCCATCTTTGTAATTCAAATTCTGTCTTCCAAAAAACCTACAATATCACTTAGTTCATACTACAAAACCAATTATGCTGTCTTGAATTATTATTACTTAATACTTTTTGTATCTTTTCACCAATTACATTTTAAACTCCTCAAAGCCAGCTAGGTAATTTGACTCTAGCAAATTGCTTTAGAAATGATTAGTTACTGGCCTACAATAAATAGTCAATGGAAGTCTATTGCCGAGTTCACCCTGGCATCACAAACAGACGGTGAAGGAATAAGCATTTTATATTTGTGTTATATTTTATAAAATATATTTTAAATTTATATTTAAATATTATGTATTTTATATTTGTATATATTGTGTTAGAACTTAATGCCTTATAAAACTAGTTCAATGCATAAATCTTGCGAAAATAATGAGAATTAGATTTATGATTAATTAATTTTGACAAATTACATCCTTATAGTCATTTAGCAACTTAGGAGAAATGAAAAAGAACAAAATCATTACTCAAGAGAGAGAAGAGCTATGAAATGGTCAAAAAAGAAAAAAACAGTAATCTTTAAATCTCCAATATTCTTGAATTCTATAGATGGCTCTTTTAAGGAAGAAAGCTTTTAAACATACACACAAAAAAATGTATTAGAAAAGTAAACTTTGGTTGCTTCAGTGTTATGTAGAGATAAGTTTCAGTATCTTTTTGAATAAATTCAATCTAATCTGTTTCCTTATACTACTATTTCCTTCTTTTTTGACTATCAAGTATCTTTCTGGGCTCTCACTCTGCTCTTAGTCTCATTCTTATCACTGAGATTTTTTTTGATTTTGTATACTCATTGAAAAGTGGCAGGAAAAAAAATGAATGCATATTGAAGAAAGGTGACGACTGACATCTTTAAACTTGTTTTACATTTAATTTACATTTATGAACAAACCCTTTGCATATTCCAACTTTTAGCGTCCATTCAACATCACAGCAAAGAGAGCTCTTTGAGCTAACATATCAAAATTAATCTACTTGTGTATTTGTGCTTTAGTTAAATTCATAATTATGGAGTAAAATTATGAAATCTGATGGAGAAAACTATTTTGAAGCTGGTGTTAATTAGAATTGGAAATTCTTTGAGCCACAAGGAAGATGACTTAAGGATGTCTTTTGCATTTACAAATTCTATACAGAATTGCAATAAACTCATCAATTATGATAAGTACATTAGCATTCCTATCCAGTGTAAATGGCAGACTCAATATCTAGGTTCCACTAGCTAGCTTTAGTGTTCCCAATAAAATTCATTTCTCAAAATGTAATTTAATGTCTGTTAGGTAAATACAGTATAAGTAAAAAATAGATTTCACCATTAATATCAGAATACTTTTGGACTGACATTGTCTTCCACTCAAATTGTTCTCTCCTGTATACTTACACTTGGTATAGTAATCTGTTAATGACAAAGATTTTGATCAGTTTATTTCTGGGTGCCATTCTTTCACGTTTTCTTTAATGAAACAAGTTTTATGTTGCAGAAAAATATTTCCCATATGAAAGCTTACTCAGACATGAGTTGCATCTGCACATCAATGGCTCCTCTGGTTTAAATTGAAAGCATAGATTTTTGGAAAATGAAATACAAGCCTATGCCATAAAGAAGTTGATTAGCTGGACCATTATGGATCAGTAATGAGTCATTAGTGACTAAGGTGAGGGAAATAATGCTGTAAAGTACTAAAAGACTTTGCAGTACATGCAGTATTCAGCAAGAACCAAAAACCAATGGAAATCCAGCTGCCAAGACTTCCTGTGAGTTTACAAACTATTCAGAAGAACACAAACAATTTGTATCTTACAGTAGAGAAAAAAACCGAGTGCTTAAATCCCCAATTCTCATTAAGCTTAAGCCACTTAGGTGGAAGAGAACACAGTTAAGAAAGCTGTGTAGCATACTGATTACATGTAGCTTTTTCTAAAGTGAGGCATCGAATCGTATTCTTAAACAGGTGCTAGCAGTGCTCCTTATTTCTTTTAAACAGGTTCTCTTTTCCAAAAGGTTAAACAGAAATCTTACACTCTCTGACAAGGCTATGTATGTCTAATTCTTAGAGGCACTTTGTATGTTCAGGAAATATTTGTTAAAAGCAAGAGTAGCCTTAAAACTAATTTACAACCAGGATAATAAGAGTTCTGCTTGGTCGGAAAGGATGTTAACCATGGAACTAGCACAGAATTCTAGAGGTCCTGCTGAGGCTGACAGTAGCTTTCACTCTGGACGGTAGAAATGTCTGAGAGATCCAAGAGAAGGTGGTAGGAGAGACAGCCTGGGAAGCAGAGAGGCACTAGTGCCCAAGGGAGCAGCTCTTTATAGTCCAGGAAGCATTTCATTCTTTTAATAAGTATTGGCTATCATGGGATATGGATGACACATTATCAGAGAAAAACAAATGCCATGTGATTTCATTTAGATGTAGAAACAAAACAAACGGACAAACAAAAAACAGATTCTTTTTTTTTTTTTTTAAAGATTTTATTTATTTGACAGAGAGAAACACAGGGAGAGGGGGAACACAAGCAGAGGGAATAGTAGCGGGAGAAGCAGGCTTCCCGCCGAGCAAGGAGCCCGATGCGGGGCTCAGTCCCAGAACGCTGGGATCATGACCTGAGCCGAAGGCAGACGCTTAAGGACTGAGCCACTCAGGCACCCCAAAACGGATTCTTAAATACAGAGAACAAACAGGTGGTTGCTAGAGGGGAGATGGGTGGAGGGATGGGTGAAATAGGTGAAGAAGATTAGAGATACATACTTCCAGTTATAAATAAGTCACGGAGACAAAACGCCCAGCATAAAGAACATAGTCATTAGTATTATAATAATGCATGGTGAGAGATGATGATCATACTTATCATGGTGAGCATTGAATAATATATAGAAATTGTTGAATCAGTATATTGTAACACCTAAAACTAACATAACATTGTATGCCAACTCAATTAAATAACAAACAAAGGAACTAAACATCAACCCTGAATGAATGAATGAATGAATGATGAATTATATCTTCAACAAGACTGTCCATCAGATAATTTTCTAGTGCTGATGTCACCACATGACATTGTCACTAAATGCCCTCAATGATGTTTGCTTGCTTATTTATTTATTTATTTATTTATTTATTATTTAAAGTAGGTTCCATGCCCAATGTGGGCCTTGAAGTCATGACCCCGAAATCAAGAGTTGCATGCTCTACCAACTGAGCCACCCAAGTGCCCCTGATGCTTTTCATTTTAGACATTTCCTGTTCCATTCACACAGTAGAATACAAAGTCTGAGTCAAGTTAGGTGACATTTTATGGAGCTAGCAAGTGGCTGGGCTGGACTTCAGAACATTATATATTTTGCCATATCCAGGGCTTATTACACTACCCCTGCTAAAGAATAAAAGGCCCCCTAACAGAATCTGGTATAAGGGCTCCTAGTCCAAATGAAACTGTAGGAGTGGAGAAATGCTCAGGTATAGGGGGAGGGAAGGGAGAAAATAGATCCTTGAAAATCCTTGTAACACTTTGTCTTTTTTAATTCTAAAAAATAAAACCTCAGGGACACCTGGGTGGCTCAGTGGGTTAAAGCCTCTGCCTTCGACTCAGGTCATGATCCCAGGGTCCTGGGATAGAGTCCCGCAACGGGCTCTCTGCTCAGCAGGGAGCCTGCTTCCCCTTCTCTCTCTGCCTGCCTCTCTGCCTACTTGCGATCTCTCTCTCTGTCAAATAAACAAATAAAATCTTTTAAAAAAGAAAACCTCAGGCATATTACAAATTGTATGACATATGTTTAAACAAGGCTTAATTATGAAAGGTTGTTCAGGAGAAATAGATGCTCTGGACAGAGAAACTCCTTAGTGGATGAAGGTGAGCCATAACTGAGATTACTGGAGAGTTCTGTGAAGTTCACTGCAGAGCCAGCATGCCCCAGTGGGAACCCTAACTACACCCTACAGTAGGTGTGAGACACAAAGCACCTAACCTCTCTGAGCCTCTGCTCCTTCCTCTATAATACAGGGATAATTGTCTTCATCCAACTGCTATGAAAATTTTGTGAGATGACTTATATTTGAAGCTTGACACAATGGCTGGCAAAAAATAAGTACCGAATAAATGTTAGTCCTCACTATTGCTATTTTTACATAAAGAAAATGTAAAGAGAAAGTCTTCATAGCCTTAGCATCTGCCAACAAGTTTTTGTAGAGTGGATATCAGATAAATGTTTGCTGGATGAGTGACCAATGAGTGATGAAAACATGAAAGTAACTTTTTTCTTGACTCATTTCTGTTTTGAGTATGATTTTCCACTGATAACAAAATATCCATTAGAATCAGGGTCACATGATTTAATTTTTCCCCTCTTTCAGTCTTTATTTCTAGAATTATTTATATAACAATCTGGAAGATATTAAGTTTCAAAACTGTGTCAGACTATAAATTATAATAATTTTATGAATGATGAATTCTAAAATTACTTCATTTTATATAGGTGTGCCTACAAAGCATATAAATTAAAACACAATGTAGTATAACATGATGCTATAGTAAGACAGAGTACAAATGAACTAGAAACTTCATTATAGTATACAGTAATATTTAGTATTTGTTAACATGCTATGCAAATCAACAAAGAGCCATGGGGTACCATGAAATACAAGATGTGATCTCAGGCCTAAAGAGCACCACTCTAAGTTACCAAAGAAGGCATTCTTATCTATTTACTCATTTATGCATGCATTCATCCAATTAATCTTTTAATTAATGAAAACATTTACTGGGTGCTTGCAATGGGCCATGCATGCTTGGCCCTGAGGTACCATAATCACAAAATGATATTCTTGCTTTCAAGGTGCTCCCTGTCTTTGGAGAAGATAGAAATGCGAATAGCTAATTAAAATGAAATGTGGTAAGTATTATAAGAATGAGATGGAAACATGAAATATTGTCATAGGTTATGAAGACAAATTGAATGTAACTGATAACGAATTTGGTGGGTTCATAGAGGAGAAAAGTTAAGGCCCTAAAAGACTTTTCTGAGGCTTAACCAATACATTATTGTAAATGGTATTAAAATAATTGCAGATCAAAAAAAATAATAATTTCAATTCAGCAAGAAAGAGAAAATCTTCCTGGATGCAATGGATCTAAAACAGATCTTAAAGAGTGTAAGGGAAGGAACAGAATATTTGATAACTTTCAATCAATTGTTTTACGTTCAACTGTGCTTGACTATCCACCTGCCAGCTGAGCTTTGCATGTCCTTTACTTTGTGCCTTGAATCATCAAATCGCTGTGGGAAGGGTCTTCAGTGTTATTTGGATGAACTTTATATTACTTATTGTCTAGAAGGCATCCCTGGGATCTGGTCCTTAATACTGGTGTTCTCTTCTCTGTTTGAACACTGTCAGGGTCACTCACTTTCTGCCTCTTTTATGTATATATTTAGAAAGTGTCTCTCTTCTAGGCCTGCTTATTTCTCCTAGTTTTCTACATAGTTGCATAGACTATCTGATACTCTTTTCATTAGATAGTCCTTCAAAAACATGAAATGCCACTACTGTTTTGGCAAAAATCCTTTCTTTTGTATACCAAGCATCCACAACCTCTTCAGTTCTATCCACACTGCACAGTTTCTAGGTCTTTGACCATTTGGAGAAGATAAATAAAGGCATAAGGGATATTTTTTCTTCAGTAGCAGGGATTAATTTAAAACTTTTTTATTTTTTAAAAATATTTTTTTATTTATTTGAGAGAGAGAGAGACAGAGAGCAGGAGTGGACAGAGGGTCAGAAGAAAAAGGAGAAGCAGATTCTGTGTTGAGCAGGAATCCCGATGTGGGACTGGATCCCAGGACCCTGGGATCATGACTTAAGCTGAAGGTAGATACTTAACTGACTAAGCCACCCAGGTGCCCCAGATTTCATATTCTTAACAAGCCCTTGGTATCTGTCCACTTTTGCTATTGACTCTTTTTAGAATTAAGTGACTATAGTGCCACTTTGTCCCCAGCTTCTTTTATACTCCCCCCATTTTTCATGTTCCCTGTCATAGTTCTCTATTCCTTATTATTCTTACTTGGTCTTTTTAAATAAATTGCCAGTCTTTTCTTATTGTGGTCATGATATCTTACTTTTGGCCATAGTAGTTGGTTTATCAGGAAGAATGGGGCTAAAACTCTGCTGCGTGTGCACTATTACTTCTCTACATCTCTATTTCTTCTTTTGTAAAATTAAGAGTCTTGATTAGATAAATTCTCAAATCTGCCTTAGCTCTAAAATTATGACTCCATGTGTCTGTTTTCTTACTGAAATAACTGTGGACATCAGAAGTAACTATTCTCCTTGCTGACTATCCAATGTCTTCTGATATTGTAAATAATGTAACAATAATAAGGATAAAATAACAGTAAAGATAATTCCTAGCTGAAATAATTCTTTTGATCTTCATTCCTGGTTGGGATTTAGTAAAGCATATGTAATTTGTAGCAGCAGGAGAAAGCAATAGAGGGTGGAGGAAAGCCAGCATAACCTTGTGAGGAGGAGCACAGAAATTGTTCTCACATGAAAGAGAAAAATAAAGACCAATAAAAACCACTTCATAGAGTAAGAGACACCAAAGAAAAGAAAGGAGGACCACTGATAAATAATGGGCAGTGTTACTATTTCTTGCCATTCTTTATTCTGTTCATGACAGAATGTAGCCCTCATAAATTGCTTTCTAAAGCTGAAAATTTTTTTCTTTGAAAAAAGATTCATCATTATGATTCTGATTCTATCTACTGAAATGAATGGAATCAATTGCATACCCTGAAAAAATGTCGAATAAGAATTACCTTTTTGAGACCATAACCTTTTCCAAACAGCATAATAATTGAAATACTATCCCCCTACATGACAACTGAATCATGAGATATTGAATTGAGAATTCAATTGAATTGAGAATTTAATTGAGAAGTTAAATGAGAATCTTATTTTCCTTCTATTCCATATGAGACCTCAAAATCTTGCAGGGATACAATGAATAAACTTAATATACACGGCTTCATCTTCCTTACTTTGAGCACATCAAGATATCTCAATTGTGCACAACCCTGGGAGTTAAATGTAGTGATGTTATTTGGTAGTATAAAGACAATTATCTGGGCACCTGGGTGATTCAGTCAGTTAAGTGTGTGACTTTTGATTTCAGCTCAGGTCATTATCTCAGGGTTGTGAGATCGAGCCCTGCGTGGGGCCCTGCGCCTGGCATGGAGCCTGCTTGGAATTCTCTCTCCCTCTGTGTCTCCTGCTGCCCTTCCTCTCCACTCTCCTTCTCAAAATAAAAATAAATAATTAAATAAATAATTATCAATTATATATTTCTGCTAAGAATTTTTACATAAAAGGTTACAAATATATAAAAGATTTTATATACAAGTGTATGCTGTCTAAACATGTGATACATACACACACACACAAACACACACTTAGTTCATCTTTATTTTTTTTTTCTTATTTCATCTTTAAATTTCACAATAAAGGGTGCTCGGCTAGCCCAGTCAGTAGAGCATGTGACTCCTAATCTCAGAGTTGTGAGTTCAAGCCCCACATTGAGTGTGGAGCCTACAAAAATTAAAACAAATTTTTAATTCAAAAAATAAATAAAATTCATAATAAGCCTATGGAGATAATAATCACTATTTTATTGATGAGAAATATGAGGAACTAAGAAGTGAAGTGATCTGGCCAGAGTCACACAGTAAAATGATGGAGGAAGCAGTTTGACTTGAAAGACATTACTGTCATGTTGTTTCTTATTTCTATATGGATATGGACATGTGGACTTATGGAATAAATCTACATACTGAATATTTACCTCCTAATGACTATTATCTACTATGAAATTGGTAAAGTAATCAAGCCTAAGGTTGGCTTCAGTGTTACATTGAATTATTGGGAGTTAGGTTTTGAAAGGTATAGAAAATGGTGAAGGCAGGACCATATGGACTTAACAATCACACTCAGAACTTTCCATGCTAAAGTGGCAGAATATACATTCTTTTCAAGTGAACACGGGACATTCCTCACAATAGATCACATAATAGGTCACAAAGTAGGCCTCAACAAGTACAAAAAGATTGAGATCATACTATGCTTATTTTCACACCACAATGCTGTGAAACTTGAAGTCAATCACAAGAAAAAATTTGGAAAGACCACAAATACATGGAGGCTAAGAGCATCCTACTAAGGAATGAATGGGTCAACCAGGAAATTAAAGAAAAGATTAAAAAAAAATACATGGAAGCAAATGAAAATGAAAACACAACAGTCTATAGTCTAAAATCTTTGGGATGCAGCAAAGCCTGTCATAAGAGGGAAGTAATAGTAATACAGGCCTACCTCAAGAAGCAAGAACAATCTCAAATAAACAACTTAACCTTACATATAAAGGAGCTAGAAAAAGAATAACAAATAAAGCTTAAAACCAGTAGAAGAAGGGAAATAATAAAGATTAGAGCAGAAATAAATGATATAGAAATGAAAAACCCAGATCCAGACCAATGAAATCAGGAGCTTGTTGTTTGAAAAAAGTAAAATTGATAAGCCCCTAGCCAGATGTATCAAAAAGAAAACAGAAAGGACCAAAGTAAATAAAATCATGGATGAGAACGGAGAGATCACAACCAACACCACAGGAATACAAATGATTTTAAGAGAATATTATGAAAAATTATATGCCAGCAAATTGGGCAATCTGAAAGAAATGGACAAATCCCTAGAATCATATAAATTATCCAGACTGAACAGGAAGAAATAGAAAACTTGAACAGACCAATAATGAACAAAGAAATTGAATTGGTAATGAAAATTCTCTCAACAAACAAAAGTTCAGTGCCAGATGGCTTCCCAGATGAGTTCTACCAAACATTTAAAGAAGAGCTAAAACCTAGTCTTCTCAAATAGAAATGGCAGGGGAAACTTCCAAACTCATTCTATGAGGCCAGCATTACTTTAATTCCAAAACCAGACAAAGACTTGAATAAAAAGGAGAATTACAGGCCAATATCCCTGATGAACAAGGATGCAAAAACTCAACAAAATACCTGCAAATTGAATCCAACAGTACATTAAAAGAATCATTCACCACAGTAAGTGGAATTTATTCCTGGGTTGAAAGGGTGGTTTAATATTTGCAAATCAATCAACGTGATACACCACATTAGTAAAAGAAAGCATAAAATTCACATGACCTTCTCAATAAAGTCAGGAAGCATTTGACAAAGCATTTGACAAAACACAGCATCCATTCTTGATAAAAATCCTCAATAAAGTAAGGAGAGAGAACACACAGCAACATCAAAAAGGCCATATAGGAAAGATCCCCAACTAATATCATCCCAAATGGGGAAAAATAGAACTTCTCCCCTAAGGTCAAGAACAAGACAGGGATGTTGACTCCCATCATGGTTATTTAATATACTACTGGAAATCCAGCTTCAGCAATCAGATAACAGAAAGAAATAAATGGCATCCAAATTGGTAAGGAAGAAGTCAAACTTTCACTGTTCACAGACAACATGATATTCTATGTAGAAAACCAGAAAAGACTTCACCAAAAAACTATTAGAACTAATATATGAATGGAGCAGAGTCGTAGGATACAATATCTAACAACACAGGAAACAACAGGTTGGCAAGGATGTGGAGAAAGGGGAACTCTTACACTGTTGGTGGGAATATGAACTTCTTCCTCAAATGTTTAAAAATGGAACCCAGTTCCAGGTTATGCATGGAAGTGAAGAGTCACTAAATTCTGATATGAAACTAATATTACACTGTTACTGTGTTATTATGTTAACTAACTGGAATGTAAAGTTGTGAAACTAAATAAAAATAAAAATTAAAAAAACTAAAAATTAAAATTAAATCATTTTACCTTAACTAAAACATAAATAAGTGCATTTACTTATTGGAAGAAAAAAAGAAAATAAGAAAACGGTGGAGGCAATTAGTTCCTACCAAAACTTAAAACTTGGATTTGAAAACTGAAAATTAATCCTATCCTATTTTCTTCTCATATTTGTTACTCCTTTGCTATACCTTAACGTGTGGACAGAAGGAAGAAAGATTTTGTTACCAAGGAGTTTTTCTATTTAAATATTAAGCATATCTAGGAGTCCAGTAGAAGGTGAACTAAAATTCATAATTCTCGTAAATTGTATCCAGTCTTAATTCATTTTCTTAGGAGGAGGTGGAAGATGTGAGCAGAAATCAGTGGAAAGAATTGCATCATTCAAACTTAGGTAAGGAGAGGAGATAATGGAAAGTGTCCTACCCTGAGTGCAAACAGAAATAGGGATCTAAGTCCTTTGTCTGTTATGAATTCATGCAGGTGTTCGCGAAATTCCATATTGTTCTGCAAAAAGACTCAATAGTTTATCTCCAATTAATTATTTTATTATCTTAACTTTTCATCTCTCAGAGTCTCAGAAAAGGAGCGGCTAACTGCTAATGAAAATTCAAATATCCAGAAATACCCTGGTGTGAGCCACGTCTATGCTGTTCTAGTTCAGCAGATACTGGGAGTACAGCTCAGACCAATTAAAAATATCATCTCAGGCAGCAAGGCCCGAGAATAGGAATTTTATGATCGCTCTAGGCAATTACAATTTGCACATTGTGCATTCCCACTTTAGTTAGGTGTTGTAACCCCGTTTTAGCAGCTAGGATGCCAAGTTAAGAAACTTGGGTTTACCGTGACAGACAACAGAAGAAGGAAATGGTGACCCTTTGCTAACTACATAGCCTAGGTGACACTGCAGAATCTCAACCCTGCTTATCTCTTTCATCCTGTGCTCTTCTCTCGCTTCTTTACACTTGTTCAAGCACTTTCTCTCCCAATTCATCAAATGTACCAAACATGAATGCTTCAGAGATTTCACGCATATTATTCTCAATGCCTAGAACTCACTTTACCCTACTCCTTATCTGACCAGTTGCAGGAGGAGAGTTTTATCATGTCAACTTAGCTAAGAGGGAATCACATTTCCCAGAATTTTCTTCCCTGCACAGTTCCAAATTAGAAGCAAACACGAGAGGGTGCTGGGGTGGCTTGGTCAGTTGAGTGGCTGCTTTTGGCTCAGGTCATGATCTGAGGGTGCTGGAATCGAGTCCTGTGTTGGGCTCCTTGCTCAGCAGGGAGCCTGTTTCTTCTTCTGCCTGCCACAACCCCTGCTTGTGCTCTCTCTCTGTCAAATAAGTAAATAAAATCTTAAAAAAAGAAAAAAGAAGCAAACACAAGAGACACTTGGTATGAGAACTGAAAGGCAAAAGAGGAGTGACAGAGACATTTTTTCACACTGAAACTGTTGGTGCAAGGGAACTGTGTGCAGGTGTAGTTGGAGTTCGCACAGGTTTTGTCTTTTTGGTTGGCTCACCTTGTTGGCATGGGGCAGCAGTGGGGCCTAAACTCCTACCAGATCCTCCTTTGGCCTCCTCAACTCTTATACTGAGTGCATGTTTAGGTCCACGACAAGGGTTCTGGCTTTTCCTGTAAATAACTTGAAC
>CM053603.1:99738965-99785513 GCA_028646535.1 Procyon lotor
TACAATGGAATATTATGCCTCCATCAGAATGAATGAATACCCAACTTTTTAATCAACATCGACGGAACTGGAAGAGATTATGCGGAGTGAAATAAGTTAAGTGGAGAGAGTCAATTATTTTATGGTCTTATGTATGGAGCATAAGGAAAAACATGGAGGGTATTGTGAGAAGGAAAGGAAGGGTGAATGGGGGGAAATTGGAGGGGGAGATGAAACATGAGAGACTGTGGACTCTGAGCAACAAACTGAGGGTTTTGGAAGGTCGGGGGAAGGGGATTGGGCGAGCCTGGTAGTGGGTATTGAGGAGGGCAAAAAAAAATTACCAGCTACATGTATAATCTTATATAATCATTAAAATACCTGTAAGCTAGGCGGTAAGCTGAGGAAACCATGGCTGGAGACAAAAGGCATATATTTGATATTCTGTGGCCACTAAATTGTGGGCACAGCATTCAAATCCAAGTGTCTCTCTGGTTTCACATATGATTTCATTGTTACTAGATTGTCTTTATCTCAAGAAGAATTTGAGCTATCTGTAGTGGAGGCTGGGAATATTTAGATAAGAGAAAATTTATTTCATTTTACAAATTCTCTTCCAGTAGCATTCAGGTATCATCAAATGTTCTTTAGGAAAATAAAATGCCTTGTGTTGGAAACACATGGCATACACATTCATAGACTCATAGTAAATGCAGCAGAAATTAAGGAAGTTGCAAATGATATTTTTAGAAGTGCACTAGTGACAGATCAGATTCCTGAAGACTAGAAAGTGGTTGTCATAATACACTTACCGGAAAGGCATTACATGATGACAAGTAAAGGAACAGAAAATTGGTTAGTTTAACATAAATTATAGGGGAACATCTTGTCAGAAAACCAAGTATAGAGAATAAATGCTCACAAAGACATGCCCCACTCAAAAAATAAAATTGCTTTCGTATTGCTTCAATAATTTATTTTGGTTATTCATTTTAAAATACAGCTTTCAGTCATCTGTGGGATAGACACTGACATTTATGTTTATAGTAGCTTCCTACCTAAAACTACGCATTTGTTTCCAATACAGAAAATGTGATAATGATACAAAATAAAGTGTATACAGATATTAGTAGTAATGAGCAATTAGAATTGATCTTCAAATGAGTATATTAGGATGACAAAGTCATCCTAATATATTTAATATATATATAAATTATGAGACTTTATATTCTCATAAATACGTTTGGCCATCCAATTATCTAACAAGGAAATGCTAGAGATGTAGGTTAATTATTGCTATCCATCCAACCATCCCAAACTCAATGGCTTAACATTAAAATTAC
This sequence comes from Procyon lotor, assembly GCA_028646535.1. Taxonomy (NCBI): domain Eukaryota; kingdom Metazoa; phylum Chordata; class Mammalia; order Carnivora; family Procyonidae; genus Procyon; species Procyon lotor. The sequence continues at coordinate 99,740,288 of CM053603.1, forward strand.
TTATTCTCATGCCTTTGTGGATTCTCAGAGTTTGATGATATAGATTATGCTTTGCTTAAAACTGTGGGCCTGGTTAAACTTAGCCAAGACAGCTCTATGTTAGGTGAATTCATCTTGAGGACTAGGTTATAGAGGGAATAACTACGAGGTGTGCTGGTTAATTTTAGGTAAGCTTGACTAGGCCACGAGGTACCCAAATATTTGGTCAATTTTATTCTGGCTGTCTGTAAGGATGCTTTCAGATAAGATTAATGTTTGAATTGACTGAGTAAAGTAGACTGTCTTTCCTAATGTGAATGGTTTTTATCCAATCAGTTGGAAGTCTGAACAAAAAGCTCCCTGGTGGGTCAGAAGAAACTCCTCTCCTTGACTACCTAGAGCTGGGACTTGGGTCTTTTCTTGTCTTTGGATTCTAACTGAAACATTGGGTTTTCTTGAGTCTTGAGGCTACAAGTTTGATGATTGCAGATCTCAGGATTTCTCAGCCTTCAGAATCATATAAGCCTATATATATACATATACATGTGCATATATATACATATGTATATATATAAACAAGGAATATATGAGCGGATATACATATTTTATATACATATACATACATATATATACATATACATGTATATATATATATATATATACAAGGAATATATGAACATATATATAATATATATCCCTCCTATTGGTTCTGTTTCTCTGGAAAGCCCTTACTAATATACTTAGGGAATCTCTTCTCAAGAAAACATACATTTTTCTTAATGTCTAAACTCAGAACTGGCTCGCTGCTACTTTCATTTGGATCCTTTTAGCCAGACCAATCACATGTCTAAGCCTGAAATCAGCAGGGGAGGAAAGGACACCATGCTCATTATGTGGTTATGGCAAGATGCTAGTGCACTTCTTCAAACTCGAAGCCAAGGGTAGCTGGTGGCCCAGTGAGACAGAAGAAATGACCTGGAGATAGCAATGAAGACTTAGGTTTATTGGAAGAACTTCTATACAGTCAGTCCAGGATAGGCAGACCAGAACAAAGCATCCTCTGCTGTGGTCTATCTGCAGCAAGCCTTTATAGTGTAGTATCTAGCCTAATAACTCTCTGTAGCCTTTTCCCTCCTTGCACAACACGTGTTCCAAGGAGATCAAGGCCTGCCATCTGGACATTATTCATTACAAAGGAGATGCTCTGGGTTGGTGACCCCCAAAGTCCTTGACCTTGAACACTGAACAACATGTTTCTCTACATATCCTGTTTGATGGAAATATAGAGGGAAGACGAGATCTGTATATTCTCAAGATAGAATTAACTGGGACGTTCAGGGTGTGTTTGCACAAACCAGCCATTCAGCACATCGTCTATACAAGGGTGAAGATTTGGGGCCACTTATTCATTACACTTCAGTAGAGGTCACATGAGAATCCTCATGAGCTTTGATTTAATATCTCTTTGTTGGTTACTTTTCTAGTGAATATAATAAAACTGATCACCTGTGGAGTACATTTTCTTTACATAAAATTTAAGGATCAGACATACAATTTAGGGAATTACACTGTAAATGTCATTTCTTTCCAGGATTAGAAGCCGCTGTAAAAAGTGCCCTGATAAAAACATAACTGCAAAATTAAGAGATATTAGCTTCTTTAGGTTTTAGTAGACATGGCCATTAGACCTAGAAAATTAAATTTTGGACTGACTTTCACTTACTCCAAAACCTCAAAATATACATGAAGGAAATGCTCCAATATGAAAGATAGAGATGAGAGAGAGAGAGAGAATGAGAGGAGAATATTTTTTTTCCCAAAAACCATAGTTTATATTCTCAAAAAAAACCAAATATATTGCATATAAAGATAAAGATCATAATATTACAGTAAGTCACAATAAAAAAAAAAGAACATTTAGATAACAAGAAAGAGATCTTTTCTTTTTTTAAAAAAGATTTTATTTATCCATTTGAGAGAGAGAGAGAATGAGAGAAAGCATGAGAAGAAAGAAGGTCAGAGGGAGAAGCAGACTCCCTGTGGAGCTGGGAGCCTGGTGCAGGACTCGATTCCAGGACTCCGGCATCATGACCTGAGCTGAAGGCAATCGCTTAACCAAATGAGCCACCCAGCCACACCCAAGAAAGAGATCTTAGGAGTTAAAATATTATGGAGAAATATAAAATTCAACGTAGCACAGGGAAAATAATTTGAGCAAAGTTTCTGGAAAGTAGAACAGTGACAAAAAAGAGATGGAAAGTAGAAAGTTAGAAAAATTAAAGCATTGAGCCAGGATGTCCAATATCCATTTCTAGGAGGCAGGAATAGAAAACAGAAAAGAAGTCATTGTTTAATGAATTATAAAAAATATTGCCTTTCTTCTCTCCCATATCCCCAGAACCAAAGAATGAGAATTTTATAAAACTTTAAAATAATAACATCTGATGCTACTCAAAATGTATTTGCAATGTAGAAAATGAAAGAAAAATATTTTAAATATTTTTATTTAAAAAACCCACATACACCTAATCATAACTTAAAAAAAAGGAAACCATTGATTTACAATTGGCATAATTATTATGAGCTAATTAAGCTGAATGTAGGGAAGAATAGAATGTTAAAAGGCTCTGAGGTGAGCAAAAGAAAGTACTAAAGTGTACTTTAAATAAGAACAGTGTCCATGTAGCAAAGACAGTAAAGGTAGAAAACCAAAATGAAAAAACATTTGGAAAAGTAAGCAGAAGTTGGAAAAGATCAAGTCTTCTGGGGTTGTTGAGGTAGGTTGACATTAAGTATAGAGGGATGGCCTTGGAGATTTTGAACAATAGAAAGAAGTGGACAGATGTGTCTAATTATATAGTATGTTTGATTATGATGATTTCCTCAATTTGCAATCTTAGAGAACACTCTTGGTGTCTAATCAGGGGTCACAGAGAAAACATGTACTTGCTCATGAACCTGATAATGAATTATGAGATTTGTGTTATATGTAGATCGAACAGATATTGATCTACATTATATAATTTACAGACAAATAGAAACTGCTTACCTAAAGTATATTACTTCATTTATTTATCAATATCTATAATGTATGTGGCAGGACATGCATGTTAATGATGGCTTCTTATTCCTCTGATCCTCTTTTCCAGTATGGCTTAGAAGAGACAATACATTGTTATCAACTTACAAGAAAGAGTAAAAAACTATTAAAAAAAAAGCCTTTCAACTATTTTATCATGGTCACTTTTTGAAGAAAGTTTTTCAAACTCTTCTTTTAAAGGTCTGATTCTTGTTTTCCAGGCTTATTCTCTGCCCTTTTATCTCTTATACAACAAGGTCGCTAGCTACTGAGATATTGGTTTTTCCCTTTTACTAGAATTTGCATGCCAATCATTCTTTATATATTGTTAGTTGTCTGGGGTCAAAGATGATAACATTTTTATCCCATGATTATTTATGAAATGTATGCCTAGCATATTTTTTTTCAGATACTATGCAATACACCAGGGACAAAAAAATAAGATATAGTTTTGCTTTGATTGTAGCACATGCTAAGTATATATTTCTTGACTGTCTGTTACTATGCACCAAATAAATAGTTTTTGAATGAATTTTAACCTCAGTTTGCTTTTTAACATTTAAAGTTTAATTTTAGGTAGATAAAACTTTATTCTCAGACAAAAATTTATTAGATATCTTTCTTATAAAAAAATCTCTATCTATAATAGCAGGATTTAGTGCCCATCACCTAGCCTCCAGAGTCATACTAACACTATGTTACATTATGTGACAAAAGTAACTTTACAGATGTAATAAAGGTTACTAATCAGTTGACTTTAAGATAAGAAGAAGGTCTTGGATTACCTAGGTAGACACAGTACAATCACATGAGCCTTTTAAAGCAGCAGAAGAAGTCTGAGGGATGCAGATAAAGGATAAATCAGGGAGATTTGAAGCATAGAAGACTTCCATCTGCTGTTGTTGGCTTGAATATGGAGGAGACCATGTGGAAAGCATAAGGAAATGAATTCTGCCAATAACTAGTCATCTTGGAAAAGGACCCAAAGCCCTAGATTGAATTGCAGACCTGCTGACACTCTAATTCAGCCTTGTGATATACTGAGCAAAGAATCCACCTATGCCATGGCCGACTTCTGGCCTACCAACACTCTCAGGTAAAAATGAATGTAGTCATAAGCCACTATATTTCTAATTTGTTATGCAGTGGTAGAACTCTAACACACTAAGTCAATGTTCGTTACTATTGTGGTTTTAGTAACCGATACTACACTTCAATGTTAAGAGATCTACCCACACAGAAAAATGATATATTTAATTAAGTAAATTTAACTGTATGCTTAAATTTAAAGAATTATAATAACGACACTATATTTACGATTAGTGGAAACATAATGTAAGGGCGGTACACAATTTGCATCAGTTTCTGAAGAGGTTTTGTGTTACAATAGAGAAAGCCCTGGAAGAGCAACCAAAGCAGCTGACTTCAAGTCTAATGCTAGCCATGTGACAGTGAGCAAATCTGTTGTTTCCTCTGCATGCTATGCTTCTTGTATTTTGAAGGGGTGTCATACTGCCTCTTGTCTCCTCTCAAAGGGCTGTGAAATTCTAACAAGATAATAGGTATAAAAGCACTTAATAAACTATAAAACATAAAGTAAATGTGACACAATTATTATTAGACTGCTCCTAAGTGAAATATTAATGTTTATATTTTCTCAGTTAATTCTGAATAGTTTCCATAATTCCACAGTAATTAGGTTTCATAAGTGATGTAGCTTCCTCAAAAAGGTAAATGAATTGATAGATAGGTAGGTGGATAGGTAGTTAAAGGACTTTGTATTCAGATTAAAAAAAAAAAAGATTGTTCTAAGGAAGATTTAAAATGTATTTAGAAAATCCCTTTTTTTCGAATAAATGATTTTTGAGGGTTAATATCATTGCAAATGTCTTGGGGCACCTGGGTGGCTCAGTGGGTTAAAGCCTCTGGCTTTGGTTCAGGTCATGATCTCAGGGTCCTGGGATCGAGCCCCGCATCGGGCTCTCTGCCCGGCGGGGAGCCTGCTTCCCTCTCTCTCTCTGCTTGCCTCTGCCTACTTGTGATCTCTCTGTCAAATAAATGGACAGAATCTTTAAAAAAAAAATCATTGCAAATGTCTCAACTCATTAAATACCACTGTGTAATTTATACACTTTTAAAAGCAAAGTTACTCGAGCAGCAAATTCAAAGTGACAAGACTCTTTATGTCATATACGTGGCATTATTAATTTTGCTGCATCTCCAGGAGATGCTAAAAATAGTTATGTCATTAAATTATAGATGTACACAGAGTTCTCTAAGGTCTAGGTACACACAAGTAAAAGATGAAGGTATTAAAAAGCTCATTAATATAGATAATAGTGTGAGCAAAACAGATACTGCCTTAGGCAGTACAATTACTGGTCAATAACTCCTTATCAGTTGTCTGTTTTCATCTCTTTATTTTTGGTACTTCACTTCTTATCCTTTGATCTGGTAATTCTTGTTTTACAGCTCGGGCCCTTTTGTTGTTTTCTGGCAAGCCAACTGACCTAGTAAAGATTCAACATAATCAATCTACATTTAAGAGTTTTCACTAAATCTTTACTAATACTGAATATGGAAGGTTTAGGATGATTCTTTTTCTTTTTCAGTGATTATCAAGATCTGACTGTGATGTGCATTGGTATGCTTTTCTATATTCTGACTGGACTTGTTGAACTTTTATCTGTGGGTTCATAGTTTTCATCAAATTAGGATATTCCTTGGCCATTATGTCTTCAAATATTTTTTCTTCCCCTTTCAGACCACATGCTCTTTGTACTTCATCCTGTTACTATGTCTTCAAGCACACTGATCTTTTCTTTTGCAGCATCTAACCTGCTGTTAATACCATTCATTGTATGGTTTGTTTGAACTATTGCTTTACGCCTCTAAAAGCTCTGTGGTCTTAATTTTTTTTTTTTAACAAATTTTGTACCATTGCTATTTTCTAGTCCATTCCTCATTATATTCATAGTATTGGTTATAGTCTTAGGTACTTGGGACATCTATATTATAGCTATTTTAAGACACTTGTGTGGTAATTCCTTTATTTCTGTCATTCTTATGTCCCTCTCATTTGATTCATTTTTCTGCTGCTAATAGGCCATATTTTTGCACACCTAGTAAGTTTGTATTGGACCTGGATCTTGTGCTTTTTACATTGTTGTGTGATGGATTTTGTCGAATTCATTCAAGAGGTTAGGACTTTTATGTGGCATATAGTTACTCATCGTCAATTTGACCCTTTGGGGGCAGCTATTAAGCATGATGACAGTGGATTCAAAGAAGTAATCTACAGCTAATATGGCTCAACTTCTAAAGTGATACCCATATGTAAACTATCCCCAAGGCCTCGTAAATTTAAATGTATTTCTGCTTTTGGCATTTTTTTCAACTCGAGGATTTGTTTAGATTGGTGTTATTCCACCCGCTTGGAATTTCACTTCTTTCACTCACAGACGGATAATAAGATAAATATTCCAGGAGACTTCTCTGAGCTGTTGACTCCTCTCCAGTATTCTTCCCAGCACAGTTGAGTCTTCTTCACCTCCTTTAACTCTGACTTCTGGCTCTTCATCTTACTGAGATTGCTTGGCTTTCTTTGGTTTCTCTTTCCCTGGATGGCAGCCCAGAAACTGCCTTTAGAAAATAACCTCCTTTAATCATCATGTTGGTTTATTTGTTTCCTTTCTCTCAGGGATGACAGTCCTTTGTTGGCTGTTGTCTAATATCCGAAACCTGTTGTTATATATATATGTATGTAAAGATATACCCAGGGTCATTCTCATAGCAGGGCATTATGGGCAGAAGTGGAAATTTCCTTGAAGCTGCAAAAATAAATAAATAAATAAACAAACAAATAAATAAATAAATACTCTTCCTCTCTCTTTTCACTGAAAGGGTCCAGAAATAATGATATATCATAGACATAAGGATACCTGGTACCTAGATCTTTGTTTTAAAATATGATTAATCACCAAAATGAACCAGAATGCTTTAGAGTAATGGGTGATTTTAAATATGGGACAAGGAAAGTAAAAGGATGAGCCTGGAAATTATTGTTACATGAAAAGTAAAAATGACTACAGAATTGGTGCAGGTAAGTCAAATTTGTAAAGGTGCCTTGACAACTCATATGGACATTGGCAAACACTTCAGGAGTTCTAATGAAACACAGATGGGCCAATGTTTTAGGAGAAAGTGTCTTTCTAAAAATAAAGTTCTACATTATAGGAATAATAAAAGAAATATAGATTCATCCCAACAAAGACCAAAACAATGCTTCCATAAGTAAAGAAGATCCACCAACAATTTAACTGTCATGTAGAAAAATTCAACACTCTTTCAATGAAGATAACAAAATAAAAATTCCCTATAATTCTTCACTATAATGTTTCATATATAATTAAACTTAATAGACATATGAAGAAACAAGAAAATGTGATCCATAATCAAAAGGGAAAACAAGTGAGGAAAAACAACACTCAGATGGTGGATTTGTTGGAATTAGCAGACAAGGACTTCAAGATAACTACTAGAAACATGTCAAATAATTTACAGCAAATGATTAATAGAATGGTGAAGAGATAGGGGATTTTAAAAGAGATCGGAAATCACTTTAAAACATACATAAAATCTCAGAACTATAAGGATATAATTCTTAAAATTATTGAATGGGACTGATGGCAGATAGAACCCTGCAGAGAAAAGAATTATTATATGTGAAGACTAGCAAATAGAAACTAATCTGACCCACGAATTAATCTGAAACACAGACAGAAAAAAGAAATAAACAGAGCCACAATGACCTAGGGGATAATAACAGGCAGTCTAAAATACATGTAATTAGTATCCTATAAGGAGGGGGGAAAGTGGGGTAAAAATATTAGCGCTGCCCTCAAAAAACTGTTTAAAACATTAACTCACACAGCCAAGAAGAAAGAAAACCCCGAGGTGGATAAACACAGTGAAAACCACCTCAGATCACAACATAGCCCAGCTACTTAATCTAAGATATAAAGAAACATCTTGAAAGCAACCAGCTAAAAAAAAAAAGAAAAAGAAAAAGAGAGAGAGCAACATGTACAATGGAGACACAATAAACAGGACAACTAATTTATCGGCAGGAATAATGGAGGACAGAGGGAATAAAATGACATCTTAAAAGTATTCTAAAAAACACACATTTACCTAGAATTTTACAGCTAATGAATATATCCTTCAAAAAACAAGGCAAAGTAAAGACACTGTCAAATGAACACAACGCAAGAGAATGGTTTGCTAACTGAGCATCACTGAAACAGTCACTATGGGAAGTGAATCACCCTGAAGAGAATTGAGTGGAAATAATTATTGCATTATATGTGAAGAAGTATGATATTAATTCAAGGTAGATAAAAAGTTAAGGAAGCATATTGTACTCCTTAAAATAAGCACTATGAAACTAATTGAAAGAATTAAAAATAAAATTCCATATAGGAGATAAAATGGAATACTAAAAACAGTGATTGTAAAGGAAAGCAGCAGGGGGATAGAAACTGGGGATTTGGGGGCTCCTTGCTTTTTTAAGGTGAACTGGACCCTACCAAACCCACAGCAGAAAATTACTAAAGGAATAGATGGCTTTTTACAAAAATTGAGGAAGAAGATGAAAATTGGAATGCTAGGCAGGTAGGACTTTGAGAACGTGCAAGAGCAACTGGGAAACGTTAGGGTTGAAGAATAAGATTATGTGTTTTTTTTTTCCCCAGAAAATGACTTTGTAGCATACAAAGATGGGAACCTCTGTGTAAACTGAAAATTCAAGATCAGCTAGGTGAGGCAATCAACTGCTGTCTGAGCTATATTGCACAGATTGAACTTCCTAAGAGGGGGTTTTATTGCAATTTCATTGCAATTCTAAATGGGATATTAAATGCAATTCTAAATGGGATGTCTCCTTTGGAGACACTAACCTGGGATCTTGAATTTCACTGAAAGATCCTTTTTTGTATTAGACCTGGTAGGGCTTCCCAAAGGCATTATTCACTTCAGTTTCTCAGGGATCAGGTAAGAGCCTGGAAAGTTAGTAAGAAACAGAGTTGCACTTTACTTCTCTGAAAATCTTTTAATAAAGGTGTCCACCCAGGCCCTCACCCAGACTTTGACTTAAGGGGGTGGGAGCAGCTGTCACGTGACCTTCACTTCCCCCTTCCACATTTGGCAAGTTCTTTGTGAAACTGGAAGGAACCTTAAGGCCCTCATCCAGGACACAGTTAAAGAGAGTTTTCCCACTAAAGGGTTCACAGGTTACTTTTCAGGAGATGGAAATGTTGGGACCCACAAACCTTCCACAGATTGGAACTGGGGCTAGTTCAATCCACAGGTGACTTCTGCTAGGGCCTCACTTATCTGAATCCCCAGTCCAGGGGAGCCCCATGCTCTGCATCCAGGACATCCCACCCTTAACCAGGTGCTTTCATCACAGATAAACCTGGTTCCTTCCAAACGTTCAGGTCACTCAAGCTTATCTCTCTCAGGATTGTATTGCGGGAAAGCAAGAAGAAATATTGGCTTGTGGAGTCTGCCCCCTCAAAAACTCCCATTTACCACCTACAGGATGGGCATATCTCAGAGATTCCCAGGACATGGCATTTAGTGTCCCTTTTCCTTGTTGGATTTTGCAAGTGACACTGAACTGACCTTTCAAAATGAAAAGTAACAAAGTAATTCCTAAAAAATAAAAAGAAAATTAAAAGAAGTCAGTAGCAACAATGGACAAAGAACACATCATGAAAAATAGAAGACAAATAGCCAGAACACAAATATATCAATAATTATGGTAAATATATGGGGACTTAACGTTCCAGTGAAGAGTCAGAGATTACCAAACTAGATAAATAATCAAGACTCATCTATACGCAGTTTCCAAGAGATTAATTTTAAACACAGGAAAGTTGAAAGCAAACACAACAGAAAAGATACACTATGTGAACACAAAGTATAATATAGCTGGTTGACCATACTAATGTCAGATAAGGGAGACTTCTGGACATGGGGTATTACCAGGAATAAGAAATATTCATAATGATAGTAGGGTCAATTTAACAAGAGGATCTAAGATATTAAACTTGTATGTGCCTACTAACAGAGCTCAACAAAATACAAGGTACTAACTGTCAGAACAAAAGGGAAAACTAGAGAAATCCATCATTATTGTTGGACATGTTGCATGATCTTATTTACATACATTTCTAGAAAATAAAATACTAATCTAATCTGAGAAAAGTCTCAATAATGGTTACTTTTTTTTGGAGGTTTGACTGGAAAGGTCAAGAGGTATTTCTCAGGATGATAAAAATGCTTATTTTCTTGATTGGGATGGTAGTTTTACAGAAGTACACATTTGTTAAACTCCTCTAGCTATATACTTAAATCTGTGCACTTTGTTGCTTTTAAATTATACCTCAAGAAGACCTGAAAACACTGCCTGGTATTCTACATAATGCCCTTATGTCACTCACCACAGTTAATATTGCATTTTCTGTATATTTATATGTATTATTTTCCCTATTAGAATTAGAGTCCTGAGTTATTTGTTGACTTTTTTTTTTTTTTAAAGATTTTGTTTATTTGACAGAGAGAAACACAGCGAGAGAGGGAACACAAGCAGAGGGAATGGTAGCGGGAGAAGCAGGCTTCTTGCCGAGCAAGGAGCCCGATGCGGGGCTCGATCCCAGGACCCCGAGGTCATGACCTGAGCCAAAAGCAGACGCTTAACGACTGAGCCACCCAGGCGCTCCTATTTGTTGACTTTTGCAATTTTGCAATACTTTGCCCAATTTAGATAATCAACCAGTGTCAATTGAACAAATAAAAATGAACTATAGATATCAAAGCCAACGTTTTCAATAGGATTAATTTGATTGTGTGTTGTCTGGCAGGGGTTGACGAAGGACTCCCCACAAGCTACATTTGGTTCACCACTTGTTTTGTATGATCCACAAGCTGAGAACGATTTTTACATGGTAAATGTATGGAAAACATGAAAAGAAGAAAATTTGCATGATGAGTGAAAAATTGTATAAAATTCAAACTTCAGAAATCATAAAGTTTTATTATAACACAGCAAAGTAAAAGGATGAGAAAAGATATATCATGCATGGTAAAGCTGATAAGGTCTTCCTAGTATCCGAAAAAGTAGGCTTCAGGGTGAGGAATTTTGCCAGAGATGAACAAGGAGAATTCAAAAAGGTAAAAGCTGAAAGTGTTGCAGGCACTGCTGAGCAAGAGCCCAGGAGTCTGGAGGGCAGTGAGCCTGCAGACTCTCCATAACAAAACCTGCTGTACAGTAATTGCAATAACAAAATATTTCTTAATCATGAGCCTTGCAAATAATCAGCTGTTTCACATGATACAAAGTGACAGATGGGGTCAGGCAACAGATTTAGTAAGAGGAGTATAAATGATTATGTAGGCTATAGGAGTGGATACAATTTGGAGGCTGAGATAAGGAGATAACTGGTTTCTGCCTACACAGTTTCAGCAGCTTTGCAAAGATGAGATTTATAAATACTTTATAAATTAAAGAAATTAACTACAGCATCACTAAACTGAAAGTACCACCTACACCACTTGCACAGTTTTCTATTAATAGTGAGTGAAGCATTAGCTGCCAAGGCCTTGGAATAAATTATTATGGAATTAGACCTTGCAGAGATGAGTTATTGCCTCTCATATGCACATAACTTGTAGCAAGAAAATACCATATTTGGAGTCAATCTCTTGTAGAGTCCAAAAGCTACACAGAGTTACAATGACATAAGAGCTTAGACTTACAGCCTTATTAATGTTTTATAGAAATGAGGTGGAGAAGATAAAATGGATAATAATTTAAATGAAGATGAGATGGGGCTTCAAGACTTTTTTGGTCCTCTTCTGATCTCTCAGCTATTTCTCTCTCTCTCTCTCTCTCTCTCTCTCTCTCTCTCTCTCTCTCTCTCTTTTACTAACAAATAATGTATTATTTGTTTCAGGGGTGCAGGTCTGTGAATCATCAGTCTTACCCAATTCACAGCACTCACCATAGCACATACCCTCCCCAGTGTCCATCATCCAGCCACCCTATCCCTCCCCCACAACCTTGCAACAACCCTCAGTTTGTTTCCTGGGATTAAGAGTCTCTTATGGTTTGTCTCCCTTCCCTTGAAACAATGTCTTGTTTCATTTTTTCCCTCCCTACCCACCACGGTCCCCCACCCTGCCTCTCAAATTCCTCATATCAGACAGATCAGATGATAATTGTCTTTCTCTGACTGACTTATTTCCACTTAGCATAATACTCTCCAGTTCCATCCACATCATTGCAAATGGCAAGATTTCATTTTTTGATGGCTGCATGGTATTCCATTTTATACCACATCTTCTTTATCCATTCATCTGTGGATGGACATCTAGGTTCTTTCCATAGTTTGGCTATTGTGGACATTGCTGCTATAAACATTTGGGTACATGCGCCCCTTCGGATCACTACATTTGTATCTTTAGGGTAAATACCCAGTAGTGCGAATTCAGCTATTTCTAAGTACAAGTAGGCATTCCTTGTTTTAAGAAAAATTCATTATTCTATGGCACTACTCATTAAGGAGAGAATAAATTCAGTATTCATAACATGGAAGATTAGAGTTAGAAAATGCTGAGGCCCATTTTTAATTGTGGTACATCTCTGCAATGTGGGTGAAAGGAGGTTTCAGATCAGGATCGTCAGCCTGTAATTAACATAGTGATTATAACTCTTACTACAAACAACAAATCTGCTGAGAATTGATTATTGAAAAGGATAATGTATCAGTGGGATGGAATATCAGGGTAATTTGCAGTTCATAAGGGCCTCTTGTGGCCAGGCCTTATGACAGAAACTGGAACCACCACATGATTATTGGTTATTGTGGTGGTTCAATATCGCTCTCAGTTTTCACTTTGATTATTGTGGTGGTTCAATATCACTCTCAGTTTTCACTTTGGGCTGTTTCCTTGTTAAGTTGTGATACTGACCAACCTTCTCTTGTAGCTAAAATGGCTGCCATTAGTTCTCAAGTTTAGAATCTTCTTTTGAAGAGGGGTGCCGTAATAGAGAATAAATGCTTGCATTTCTTGCTAAGGACTTCTTTGGCCCAGTTGGTGTTAGTAAGTTACTACTTCTAGTGTGAGCAAAGCAGGTCCTGTGGCTCTACGACTGTGTTCAGAGAAAGAGGTCTTTGTTCTAATCTCACCAGTACTCACTAGTCAAACCAGAAAATATAGTAATAAGGCAGAAATAAAGAATATATCAGTTGTCTAAAGAACAGTCTCATCCATAAAACAAGAATGTTTTCCTTGCCCTGGTTAAGACTTTATAGAATTATTGAGGAGAAAAATGAAATTATGTATGTTAGTAATATTTGCAGCTTTGGGGGCACCAACCCTATGAGCTTCTTCTCTATATTTAAAGAATTACTTTCTTTGTGGCTCTTGTTGGAAAGCTAAGCTCCCTACACACACTATAAAAGTTAAATGTGCTAGATTCTCACATCTCAAGTCTCCCTAACATCACAGGTATGAACATGGGACCCACATGGGCTACACAGGGGCATTCACCAGGGACTGCACATGGTGTGATGTAGAGTTGCCATGAGTAGGATTTTGTGTTGGGCCGTGGCAGAGCACTGGCCAGGTTTGATGATCCTACTTGTTACTTTGACCCACGTTTCCATTAGTTTCAAAGCTTGGCTCTTCCAGCCTGCTGGTTCTTTTTTCTGTGCTCTTAATTGAAATACACAAAAGCAATAGATTTTCAATAAATTTCTTCTCTACTTAGACATAAAATATCTAGATCTACCTGAGTTGGTTTCTCTTGCTTGCAACTTCAACTCTCATCAGTCATGAAAGTACTCAAAAAATACAATTCATTAATGCTGAATGTTTGATTTCCATTTGTAGCCCTCAATCCACCAATTTGGAAAGTTATTAAGAAAATAGCAATAAGAAGATGAACTTAACAAGTCCATGTCCTTTTAAAACTGACATCTAGATGTACTTTTCAGATTTCATTGAAAGGGCACTAAGGATTTATGTATTTCATCATAAATCAATTTCACCTCAAAAACAACAACAACAAAGAAGCACTAAAACCAAATATTGAACTCTAATGATATACATATTGAAGTTTTTGTAGGAATATACTTATTCTATAACTTTGAGCATCAAGAAATAAGATAGATGAATCAATGGTCACGGGGGTGTGTAGATGAATATGGATGAATAGATATGTGATAAAGCAAATATAGTAAAATGTTAATTTTAGCCCTGACATCATGTATATATGAATTTTTACTGTGAAATTCTTTCAACTTCTCTGTATTTTTAAAATTTTCCTAATGAAATGTTGGAAAAAATAAATATCTAGTGAATTAATACCTCTTAATATAAAAAATTCATCCTCATTTAATATTTCTGTGCATTTGAGAATCTAGGAGAATCTCTATTCTTACTATTTCCATGATAGTATTTTACATTGCTTTAAACTCACTTACCTTTAAAGTTTCTAAGTTCAATGCATAGCAAGCTTACTGTTTACAATAGGTCACCTTAATTACTCCTTTCAAGTTTTTAACTCCACAATGAATAATTATGTCTTTCAGAAATACATACATATCTGGAAATATAAATTGCCTGTGTACTCACCACAGAGAGATTTGGTGTACATTCTTCTAGAATTTGCTTTAATAAATACCCTTTAAAAAGTTGGAGACACTAAAGCAAATATATGGGAAGCATGTATTATCTTTGTCATTTAATAGATCTGGCCAGAAACCTGGCTTCTTAAAATCCAAATTTATCATTTCCCACCCGCACCTTATCATGACAAATATTTGTTTTTATCCTTCAGATTTCTCATTGACCTATTCTATGGGTGTTTTATGTTCTATTGATTTTCTCAGCTAGTACAATATTGTACATGTATTTCATAATACAATATTATTGGATTGTACTATCTCAATAGCTTAGAGACTAAGATGTTTATCAAGTCCAGCCTAATAGGCATCACCGTGAATAGTGCCACAAAAATAACATAAAAGGAATAAAATTCATTTTAAGAAATATTTAACAGATCATTTTGTTGAATAGTCAGGATAGGTAACTTCTCTGAGCCTTACTTCTTAAATCTTGACAGCTCTAAAAGAAGTCATATAACACACTTATACACCTCATCTAGTAATGTCAGGAGCTCAGTTAAGTGTAAGCTATCGTTTCTATTAGTATATTACTTTTGATTTGTATACTGTCAGCATATTGATAGAGTAAAATATGCAAAAATCATTTGTACTCAAAAGAAGTTTCAACATCTTCCCACAAATACTTTTTACATTATGGACATTTTTATTATGCTTTTTTCACTGATAATGCAGTCCTATCATTAATTTGGACAAGTTCTGACACTATAAAGTCTACATTTTCTGAGTTTTAGTAAATGAGATTTTCTTATTTAAGAATCCAAAATAATGAATCTCACCTGGTGTTTTACAGTCTTTCTCTCTCTTTTTTTTAAAGATTTTATTTATTTATTTATTTGATATATAGAGAGAGATCACAAGTAGACAGAGCAGGGCAGGAAGCAGGCTCCCTGATGAGCATAGAGCCCGATGTGGGCTTGATCTCAGCACCCTGAGATCATGACCTGAGCTGAAAGCAGAGGCTTTAAACCCACTGGGGCACCCAGGAGCCCCTATAGTTTTTTGTAAGACATCATTCTTTTACCATCATCCTGGACTAGTGATTCTGGTACTTCATTTGTGTGTAATGAGTTACTAGAGAGAGTAAAGCCTTTGTTCCTAAAATTATATAATTCTTTTCTTTTTGAATTAGTTTTCCCATTTGTCTTGTAGTAGCCATTACTAATCTGTTCAAATCATTTATAAAATTCTCGCTTTCCATCAGCGCTTGCTATATTTTTTCATTCACAAAGAACAAATGACATATTAATTTTGCTGTCTTCCTTATCTAATGGAATATCTCTTCCAACCCACCTTATGTGAGTCAACTGACATGTGGCAAGTACTAGTCTCACAGATGGATCAGTAATGACAATCACACAATTGCTGCATTTTGTAACACAGGTGCTTAGATTGGCTTTGTCTGCAGGCCAGTAATTCACAAATTTTGGCAGACCCCCCAGCTGTAAAAAGAAGCAAAGAGAGAGCACAGACTCATTTGGCTGGCTCTCATCCTTCTCGGCGATGGGCCCTATAGTTGAGCCAGACTCATGGCTATCATTGCTTCTTCATCTCTGAATCACTGTCAGATTCTTGACCCCTCTTTACAACTTGCAAAGAAACCATTTTGACTTAATTACAAATGTACAAATTTAGTAGGGAAATAATGTCTTCCTTCATGCAATATTTGCTACAAAAAAAAAGAGTAGAAACTATGTCGTTGAAGACAGTATATTTTCTTCCCAATCCAAAACAAAACATTTTTACAACAAACTTAAAAAATACTCTTAAAAAGAGATTTTCTTTAATAAGAGTCATGTATTTGCTATTAATTTTCTAGTTTAACCTTTGATTTTCCAATCATACCTTTCACCTTCAAACTTGAAGAAGTATCTAGATAGGGTGACTATTTATATGTATGTGGGTGAGTATGGAAATAGTGCTTGTGAGCCATTTTTCAGCATGAGTGCATATGAAAATTTGTCTTTAGTGAGAATTTATACACTGGGCTGGTTTCCAGGAATCTTAATATGAATTAGAGATAGACTCACCCTTGAGGAACTCATGGTGGAGTTGATGAGAATGTCAGTGTGACACCTTTCACTAAAAAGTATGAATAAAGTGAAGTAATACTGCTGAGGGAGAGGCAGCTGGGCCTGAAGTGGGTCAAGGAAAGTAATAAAAAGATATGACATATACTTAGGGCTTACAGGGTATGTAGCACTTCATTAGAAAAGTATGCATGTGTAGGTAGTTCAAACAAAGGGAAATGGAGGAGCAGATTTGTTTTGGATAATGAGATTCCTATATGTTGGGAATAACTAGAGATGTGGTTGGACAGACAGTCTTAGATCAGGCATGATTTAGTGATTTATCCTATGGAGTATGGGGTTTACTTAAATACAGGCCATGCAAATTTTAAGCATGTCCAGAATAGAACACTTGAATTACACACTCTGATAAACTTGTTCCATTTCCTGAGAAATAATATCCTTTCTCAATTTACACACAAAGGTTGTATTTAAGAAACTTCTTCTTGAATTATGTTAATTTTCTTTTATCTTCTATTTCAGCTCTCAAGCTTAGCAAGCTGTTTGTATTAGATTTCCTTTATAAATTTTTCCTATCAGCCTTTGCCTTGTTTTTTTTACAAAAAAAACTTACTTCTTACTTACTTTTATTTTATTTCACTTACTTTTCAAATCTATCATATTTTCTTTGTGTTTTCAGCTAAGATAATTCTTTTCTGTGATGCTTCTAATATGAGCTTTATACCTGAGATTGCATTTTTTCCTCTTACTTCTTTCCTTTTCTTTACTAACTTATATGCTGTCTCTATTGTCTACACATCTGTTCCAGATTCTTGTATCTCTGCTTTGAACTATAGATTATGTCATTTTTTTGTTTCATTATTAAGATTTTTTTAATTTAATGGAAATATACTTGATCACAATTTTCAGCTGTTCCATGAGATCTTTTTATTCCCTAGTGTTCTTTTGTTCATTTTCCCACTTTCTTCTCTTTTATTCTAACATTTTCCTGTAAATCGTGTGCTAGTTTCTTAATTTCAGTGAATTTAGTTCTGGGACCAACAATTTACAGAAATTTTATGTGAGGCAGGAGTTTTTCTTAGGACATTATACTAGAGCAACATATCCTTAATGATTGAAATAAATTATCATATTCAAAATAACTTTTGATATTTAATGATGACATTTAAAATCTCTTAGCTTAAATGGTCTTCCCATGTTCATCTTGGCTTTTATCAATAAAGGGTATCTTAAAACATTGAAAAGAAGAAGTATTGGATGAATTTAATGTTTGGGCAACAAGAGTTGATCTATTCCAATTTGAGGTTAGCAGCACCAAGCTTCTTGACTCTTGACTGAAAAAGACACCTCAGTGAAAAATAAATGTGAGTCTTTAAATGCTACTGAACATATAAGCATATTATGTATTATATTCTGAGAGCTATGTAGCCTATTACAAAGGAATAAAATCATTAGTAGAAGTGCTACTCAAACTGAAATTTGCAGTGCTGTGATTCAGTAAAATAATTTTATATTTTATCTGATGGTGTTGATACTCATTTTTTTAGTAGAACAATTAATATCAATATTGTGATCACCAATTGATATCACTATATGCAAGTTACTTAACTTTTCTTGTGCTATATGTCTCCTTGAGATTCTGATGAAAGGTTTTGACACACTCATCTCCCTATAGTTTTTGAGGATGTATCTTTTCTTTTTTTAACATGGGAAATTTTGTGTGGGTGTCACACAGAATTCCAACCTAAACCTTTACATTTTCAGGATTTTTAAAATCCTTAACACTCTAGGTCAGCAGCATTTAGAATTTATCATTTAAACTAATCATGTTTCAAATACTAAAAATTGAACCAGTCAAACAGTAAACAGACCTCTGCAGGAAAATCCTGGTGGATCCCAAGCGATAGAAGGCTAAAATAATGCAAATAAAACAAACAAGTAAAATGAAAAATAAATTGGAATGGGATGTTACTAAAGCAATTTTCTGTCTATCACACCTATCTTGGAGAAAAAATTCTCTGGAATCCAGACAAATACCCTTTCTGCGGCAGGGCCCTCCTCTAGAATTCCCTAGACCCCACCAGATGTCAGATTTCCACACTGGTAAGTTAAAGTTATATTAAATATAATTTGACTCTTCTTCCTTTGTCTGTGTCTGAAGGGTTAAACCAGGAATATCTACCTATTTCTGCCAAAGTTTATCTCAACATTTATATCACATAATACTTTGTTGGCGTAGACTTACGGAAAAATAATTCATCTAAAAATGCCTATATCCAAAAATAACCTGCTTTTGAAATTCTGTTAGTAAAGAAATAAGAAATTTTAGAATATTTATGAATATAAAAGAATCTGTTTTTAAAAGACAAAAGGCATTTTTTTGTATTATGAAATTATAACAATGAATCATGAAGAAATAAAAACTATATGGGATGCAAAACAAAAGTTACAAAACTTAATGAAAATAATGGTGGTAATAAAAATAATGGATTAGCTATAGAACACAAATCTGGGCGAAGGAACAAACACTGGAAGGAAAATGTCCCAAATTAGAGTTTATTTCTGAGGAGAGGAATCAAGAAAAATGAAAGTGAGTCCTCAGTGGGGCAGATTAGGTAATCAGACTCATGTATAACATACTATGGAGGTGAGGCCAGAGCACACAGAGTACAAATCACAAGGCCGTGTGTTGCAAACTTGCACCAGATAAAGATAGATTTCAACTAGCAGATTGAAAAATACATTTGAAAACCTAGGGAAATTATGTTAGATGAATAGTATTTAGATATACCGTGGTGAAATTTTATGTATATGTATTTGTTTCCTGTGGCTGTTGTAACCTCTTAACACTGGCTTCAACGATGGAAATGTATTCTCTCGTAGTTCAAGAAATAGAAAATTTGAGATCAGTTTGACTGTGTCGAAACCAAGATGACAGCAGGGCCACCTTCCCTCCATAGGCTCCAGGGAAGAACTCATTCTTTGTCTCTTCTAGCTTCTGGTGGCTGTTGGCATTTTTTGGTTTGTGGTTAAATCACTCCAGTCTCTGTGGCCACACTGCCTCCTCCTCTTTTTCTTTCTTATTGTTTTTAAAAGATTTTACTTATTTATTTGAGAGAGAGAGAAAGAGAGAGAGAAAGCACGCAGGGGGAGAGTGAGAGAGAGAAGCAGACTCCCCACTGAGCAGACAGCCTGATGCGGGGCTCGATCCCAAGAACCCTGAGATCATGACCTGAGCTGAAGGCAGACGCTTAACTGACTGAACCACCCAGCTGCCCCCCTTTTCCTCTTCTTTGTGTTAACTTTCCCTCTGCCTCTCTCTTACAAGGATATATATGAATGCATTTAGTCCCCTCCTGGATTATCCATTATCTCTCCCTCTCTAGATTTTTAACTTAATCGGTTTTGCAAAATTCCTTCATGCAATAAAAGCAACATTTATAAATTCCAGGGATTAGGAAGGGGATGCATTTTGGGGGGACATTACTCAGCCTGTGATTTATATGTATGTATGCATGTATGCATGTATATATAAATCTTGCAAGCATCCAAGCACAAGATACAGATTACATGCATGGAAACAAAATTTGTAGTTGTTCTTAGACTATTATTCTGTAAAGAATGCTATGGTGTTGGGAAAAAAATTATTTAAATGGTCCTATTACAAATTCAACCAAATATTCATTTATTTGCAAAGGCAGCCAAAAGATTTTCTCAGCTATAGAAAGTCTCAGTTTAGTTTTCTTGAAGAAAATTTTTGTTGAATTACAGATGGATAGGGGATGACTCAAGGTTAGAAAGTTAAAAAGAGGGAAGTTTTTTATAAAAGTCTGGCAATAAGCACTGTAGCTTAACGGAGACATAAACATCAAATTATAGTCTCCATGCTGGAGTGCTGCTCGCTCAGGCCAGATTTACACTCAGTCTCTAGGTAGCTTCTTTCAGCCCTGTGACTTTGCATATCATCTGTATGCTGGAGACCACCTGATTTATATTTCTAATCCAGGCATCTCCCCTCAAGTCTCCTCTCACTTAACAATGTTTTCTCTCTTTCTTAGAAACCTTATAGGCAGCTGGAAATTAACACACACTGAACCAAACTCTTGTTTCTCTATTTAGACCTGCTGAGCCTATAGCTTTCCTTGTCTCAGAATATGAAATCCATTTAATCAATTATGTAAGCAGAAAATCTTGTATTCATTGCTTATTCCTCCCTGTCTTTAGGCAAATCCTTCTGGCTTTTGCTTAGAGCTCTAAGAACCATGACACCCCTCATTCCTCTACGGCTCCAACCTAGCTGGAGCCATTCTTTTCTCGTGCCTTGAATCATTCAACAGTCGGCTCGGCACCCACTCTTGCACTCTCATAGTTTAGCCTCCAAGAAACCAGAGTGATCTTCTAAATGAAAGTATGATCGTGACTATGTTATTTATCTGCTCAGAGCTCTGCAATGGCTTCCAATTTGCCCCTCTCACTTCCCAACTTGTCTCCTACCGCCCTCTCATTTCCTCCAGCAGCTTAGGCCTCCTGGGTGCTGCCCAAACACAGAACTTAGGATAAGGTCCTCCCCGAGCCTTGTCATCATTCCCTCTGAATCGTTCATACCCCATACCTGCGTGGCTGACTGCCTCACCTCCTTCAGGATTGCCTCACACAATCCCTGCTGTCCTGGCCCCACCGTAAATCTCTACTTCCTTACCCAGACATATTTTATTCCTGATTCTGACATTATCCAGTTGTATATTTATTTATTGTTTCATGTATTTCACACCACTTGAATGTGAGCTTCATGAAAGCGGAGGGTTTTTCTGTTTTAATCATTGCTCTACCCCCAGGCCTGAAAGTATACCTGACAGGTAATAATACTAGCTGTTAATATTTTTGAATAAACACATTAAATGTATAAATAGTGAATAAAAATTTATCCCGGTATATCCTCAGACACATTTAAAAAATATGTATGTCATGTAATCATATATATGCTTTTATATATGTAATATACAAAAATTCATGAATATATGCATATGAAGTTACACCAAAAAAAAAAGAAATATTATCTTTGGTCAGTATGATTACAGCTTTTCTATTTTCTTTTTTCATATTTTATAAGTTTTTTTTCTCAATAACATATATTTTTAAAATTAGGACTTATACTATTAACATTTTTTTACAGATGAATAAGATAAAGAGAGGATAATTAATTGAGATATTGATATGCCATCATTAAACTGTTTTGAAGATGAAGATACCTGCCTTTCTATATGGCAAAGAGTCCCCTTCTAAAGCTACCTTTAAAATTTGTTTAGGAGGAATACCTTAAATGGAAAAATGTCCCACAACATTCCACCATGGAATTTCTTTACTTGAATACAAGCCAGACTCACTTAAATTGACAGTGATGATGGTAATGTGATAAATCAAATACTTTGCATGAGGACATTAATATGTAGTAATTAAAACTGTTGTTTCAAGAAATAGCATAAAAGGGTTAAAAGATGATTAAAAGACATCATAGAAAAAGACCGTTTTTCAAGAAATTAAAAATGTATATAGAATAATTGAATTCCATATAGCAGTGCCAAACAATGATTGAGAAGCTTTGGTATTCTGGAATTTGATGCATTCTTTGGTAGCCTTCAATCTACTGTAATGTAAATAAATTTTTGCCTCTGCAACTGACTGTAATACTGGTAAACAGAGAGAGGACATGATAGCCATTCTCTGCCTTTGAAAGCTTCAGAAATTTTGAAGAAGGAATGGTGTCCTATTAGAATTCTAACTTAGTTTTTTGCACATGACTTCAAAGGGACAACTCCAAGGGAGATTATTAAAATTTTATCTTTCATGGTTATGTGAAAATGTTAATTCACTTACCAAAGAGAATATTATACACACATTTGGTTTAAAACTGAAATGCCACAGCAGATGTTAGCATTTGAGTTTTTCACTCACTTATTACCTTGCACAAAGATAGTAACTTCAAAATTAGCATATTACAATGTTGTAAAACAAAGATAACACATTTCAGCTAAAGAAAACCAGGGAAATATCTTTAAGAACAGTGGGAGAAGAAGAGTCCTTTTGGACTAAAAATATTGTTTTGTGGGACTATAGACTAAAGGCTCATTTCTGTTGATGGCGAAAAACAAAAGCTAAACCAAATTTTGTTCCTCTCAAAACTCTCATCTTTCTGGCAACACTTTTTTTTTTTAAAGATTTTATTTATTTATTTATTTATTTGTGAGAGAACAGAGAGAGAAAGAAGAGATAGAGAGAGTGGCAGAGGGAGAAGCAGACTCTCTGCTGAGCAGGGAGCCTGATGTGGGGCTTGATCCCAGGACCTTGAGATCATGACCTGAGCTGAAGGCAGATGCTTAACTGACTGAGCCACCCAGGTGCCCCCCTCTGGCAACACTTTTCCAAAAAATAATATGAGATTACAATACAAAATTACTTGTAGTGCCTTCAAAAGAGTCCTTGCAAATGAAGATTCCTGAAGTTTATTAGCTTCATGATGTCTTTCTCTATGAAAATGTTGTTTGTTATCTGTTCCCAAAAGCCTACGAGTATAATGGAAATTTGTATTACAGATGGAAATATAATCCTTTGTATCACTAGTGACTTCTAGACCACAGTACAAAGTTCTGTAGTTATTCTTTTGCATTAATGAAGGAAAAGAAAAGAGGAAAGGAGAGAAGAAAAAAAAAGGAAAGAAAAGAAATCCTATATATTTGTTCATGGCCATCCTAAGAGGAAAACAGTATGACCATGAAAACTTAAATTTGATGTAGAAGGAAAGAAAAATAGCAGAACATCAAGGGATATGCCAAAACCTTGACATTAACACAGGAATGCAAATTATTGTCTGCCTAAGATCTAAAGGAAAAAAATCACCAAAAAGTAGGTTTTCAACACCTCACAAAATCAAGTTTTGCCACCCTCTTCATTAGGTTGTCAGGGGAATCGGTCTTTCTGAAGGCTATCTGCTATAAGAAAATATTTGTATTTTCCTAAGGTGGTCATAGAAAATTGGTAGAAATGTGAGTGTGCCCAGGCACTTAAAAAAAGAAAAGTGTCGGATTTTGGTTTAGACTGTTAAAGAAAAAAATGTATTGGACAAAATATAATAATCAAGCAAGACCTTATTCAAGACTATTTCAATAGTGAAGAGAGACTGAACTCAATTCTGCTGAAACAAAAGAAGAAAGGGCTGTTAAATGCTAAGGTGAGCTGGCAGAAAAGTACCAGGGGACATATGAGGAGGGTGGACCCATGGGAGGCACTGAGTGCTGTGAAATATTCTTGGGTTTGCAAATGTTTTTAACTGTGGTTAGGGCATCTGTGTTTGGTACTTGGCTCTCACTGAAGTTGGAAAGACTGGGAGATGGAGGCACTATGTCTCTTACTGTTGAATTTTAAAGTACTAATTTCCCAGTTCTTCAAAAAGGCATTTCCTGAGAAGCAAAACTGGCAAGAGGAAGGGAAATTTGCATATATTTCAAAAGGGCAGAGTATGAATTTATAACTGCAAGATTTTTCATGTAAATGCTCTAAGAAACAGGAGGTCAGAGGCCTGCAGTCAGGAAGAAATCTGTCTAGAGTTTAGTCAAGGCAAGGGGAACATTAGGGGCATTTTGCTCTAAACAATGACTGAATTTATATTCCAAGTTAGATGAGATATAGTAGTCACATTCCTCTGGTCACCACTGCCCACATTTGCTAAAATTGGGAGTGGCAAGTTTAGATGAGGATGATATAGCAACGTCTAGATAGATAGAGAGATAGAGATCACTTTCCTGGCATATTCATTTTCAAAGCTTTTAGAATGCTTAACATTATTAAATACATTTTTATAGTTTATTCTCCAGAGATACCTTTAATAAGTTTTTTTTTTTTCTGTTTCTCCCTAAACTGTTAAAGGAAATCTAAACAATCAGAATGGGAGGTCTCACTTCAGAAAAACAAGGTAATACAGTAATTGCCTCCAGCAAAAAGCTTCTGCTGATTCTTCTGAGATAAAAACAACTCTTAGTACTCACCTAGATAGTTTAATAATCATTAAGTAATTAATCCTAACAACATTTCTTTATGAGTCTGGCAAGAACGAAAACTTACTTGCATTTTTGAGAGTTCAGAAGACGATCAAAATACTTTTTTACATGAACAGTGTACTAGAAAATGAGAATCAAAATTTTGATTCCTTATCTTGAATCTAAATTACTGTTATTAGTTATTGTCAAATAAGCCAATTTGGGTTACCTCAGTGCAAACAATTATCTTCTATAGTAACTGCTATTATATACCACCATAAAATATATATATTTCATTTACTCATCTTATTTTTCAAACATATTTCTTCCCACATCCTATATTTTTTGGTAAAAATGATGTCTGGTATAGAGGGAGAAAATATGGACCCCAAATGTATCCCACATATTTAGTAATCTCTGTTACAGTTCCTTGTTCAGAGAAAAATTATTCATTTCTCAGATATTGGTAATAGGTACATTTCTTTGTCACATAAAATTGCAAGTTTTATAGTTACCGACTTCTCAGTACCAAAAGAATATGAATATCCTCCCTGTTCTTTAAATTAACCATCTGGAATGGACCATTGGTTCCCAGTTATTGCTGTATATTGGGACTGGTCAGGAATCATTATCAGGGGCACCTGGATGGTATAGTCCATTGGAAATCCACCTTCTGGTTTTAGTTCAGGTCTTGATCTCAGGGTCATGAGATTGAGCCTCACATGGGGCTCTACACTCAGCTCAAAGTCTGCTTGGGTTTTTTTCTCCCTCTCCCTCTCCCTCTACTCCTCCCACTTGTGCTCTCTTTCCTTCTCTAAAATAAATGAATAAATCTAGAAAGAAAAGGAAAGAAAGAAAGAGGGAGAGAGAAAGAAAGGAAAAAAAGAAAGAAAGAAGAAAGAAAGGAAGAAAAGAAAGAAGAAAGAAAGAAAGAAGGAAGGAAGGAAGGAAGGAAGGAAGGAAGGAAGGAAGGAAGGAAGGAAGGAAGGAAGGAAGGAAGGAAGGAAGCTGTTAAAAAAAAAAAAAAGAAATAGAAAAAGAAATACTGGTGCCTAGCTCCCACCCTCACATTGTGATTTAATTATTTAATTGGTATTGGGTGAGACATGGATATTGGGATTTTTTTTTTAATAACTTCTGAAGTGAATCTAATATGTAACAGAATTTAGGAATTACTCACCTAGGACCTATGATTTTTTTTCCTATAGAGAAACATTGTCTTTAAATCTGTTAAGACAAATAGTGCTACCATAGAAAGATAAATCAGTGTATCTCAACCTGATAAAATCAGAATCACCTGAGAAACTTTAAAAAATACTGATGCCTAGATTCTACTCTCAGATTCTTGTTCACTTGCTCTGGTGTGACAGGCTACAGTTATTGCTAGGGATTCTAATGTGTAGCTGAGGATGAAGATTGAAAATCACTGAATTAAATACCTTATATATCAGTAGAAAATTATCTAATAAATTGTATCTATTTATCTCTCTATCATCTATCTATCATCTGCAATTTCTTTTCTCATCATCTCTTCTGCCTTGAAACTCTTTTTTTTATTAATATTTTATTTATTTGACAGAGAGAGAAAGATCACAAGTAGGCAGAGAGGCAGGCAGAGAGAAAAGGGGAAGCAGGCTCCCTGCTGAGCAGAGAGCTCGATGCGGGGCTCTATCCCAGGACCCTGAGATCATGACCTGAGCTGAAGGCAGAGGCTTTAACCCACTGTGCCACCCAGGTGCCCCACTGCCTTGAAACTCTTAAGTGCCCAGACAGATCAATTGGATAAATTCAGTTCCAAGTGGAGGCTCTCTTCTTCTCCTGCTCCTCCTTGTCTTCCACTTTTCTTTTCTCATGCTTCCTCATGGCTCCCTCAAGATTCTCACTACAATTTTGCCCCTATGAAGTGGAATTCCATCGTGCTGTATCTTCTCATTCATCCACTCAGTCACCGAGCACCAGATACAGTGTGGCAGCATTGTGCATACAGTTCCTAGCTGGGAATCCAGCAGATTAATCCAGATTAATCTCATAATTATCAAGACATTGGCAGTTAATTGCCTTGGAAATTCAGATTTTTCTAGCTTTCAGGATAATCGTAAAGAGTTAAATTAGGCTATGAAATGGGTTATACCTAGAGAAAAACCAGACTTTTTTTGTGAAATAAATGAATTTTGTGTTGTGTGTGTTGGTTATCTGTATTATAATTCACCTCTAAAATCACTATGCCACTTCTTATTGCCTTATTATCTCATCAACTGGTAATTCTAATGGTAAGATTTTAGATCAAGGATGAGACAGAACAAGGTAAGCTGAATTCATGGAGGCTAGGGCCTAACTGAAGAAGAAATTTATGCCTTTCTTCTTTCTATATTTCTTTCTTTCTTTCTTTCTTTCTTTCTTTCTTTCTCTCTCTCTCTCTCTCTCTCTCTCTCTTTCTTTCTTTCTTTCTTTCTTTCTTTCTTTCTTTCTTTCTTTCTTTCTTTCTTTCTTTCTTTCTTTCTTTCCTTTCTCTTTCTTTCTCTTCCTTCCCTCTTTCTTTTCTATTTTCCTTCCTTCCTTCTTTCCTTCCTTCCTTCTTTCCTTCCATCCATCTTTCTTTCTTTCTTTCTTTCTTTCTTTCTTTCTTTCTTTCTTTCTTTCTTTCTTTCTTTCTTTCCTTTATTTTCTTTCCTTTTGTCAGGAAAATTGTAATTTTAGATGTTGTTCATATTTGGACATACTATTAGACTTGTGGCTTGACTATATAAAGGTTTTATCTTTTCTGTCCCCTATAATCTGTAATGCCTTCCCTGCATTTTGACTGACAACATTCCTCACTCAGTAGTTGGTCTGTTATGTGTCTTCTCAATCAATTTATAAGTAAAACATTTTCTAGTTATAGCAGCTTTTGTCAATGACATGTCAAAGTGGCTGTTGTGTTTTATCAGAATTGGCCCTAATACTCTCTATCTCTTATATAATTTAATAATATTTTTTAAAGATTTTATTTATTTATTTGACAAAGAGAGAGACAGTAAAAGAAGGAACACAGCAGGGGGAATGGGAGAGGGAGA
The DNA here is from genome assembly GCA_028646535.1 of Procyon lotor. Lineage (NCBI taxonomy): Eukaryota > Metazoa > Chordata > Mammalia > Carnivora > Procyonidae > Procyon > Procyon lotor. Next base: position 99,768,212 of record CM053603.1, read on the forward strand.
AGCAGGCTTCTCGCTGAACAGGGAGCCCAATACGGGGCTTGATCTCAGGACCCTGAGATCATGACCTGAGCCGAAGGCAGAGGTTTAATGACTGAGCCACCCAGGCACCCCATTTAATAATATTTTAATAAATATATATTAATACATAATAATATATGTTAATAAAATATAGATTATATTTCACATTAGTGTCTCATGCATGATTAGATGACCATCATATGACTATCATGCACTTTCCTTTTCTAATACTGATCTTCCATGACTTATAATGAGTGGGGTTACATCCCAGTAGATCCATTGTAAGTTGAAAATATTATAGGTCAAAAATGCATTTAATGCACTTAATATACTGAACTTCATAGTTTAGCCTAGCCTATCTGAGATGTGCTCAGAACACTTACATTAGCTTACAGTTGGGTATAATTGTTGAACAGAAAGTTCACTTTATAAAAAAGTATTGAATATCTCCTGTAATTTATTGAATACTGTACTGAAAGTGAAAGAATGGCTGTAAGGAAACACAATGGCTATAAATAGGTAGGTTGTTTATCCTCATGATTATGGGGCTGATTGGGCTGTGGGTTGCTTTCACTGCCTAGCATCATGAGAGCATCATACCATGTAGCGCTAGCCTGGGAAAAGATCAAAATTTAAAACTTGAGGTATGGTTTCTACAGAATTCCTACTGTTTTTGCACTAGTATAAAGTCAAAAAAATCCTAAATTGAACCATTGTAAGTCAGAGATTGTCTATACTCCAACCTCGCTGTTATTCCTCTGTCTTGGACCTATTCATTGAATTCTTCAATGTGATCATCTGCTGGACGTTAATAGAGCGGTCCTGTATGTATAAATGTATGTATGTATGCATGGACTTAAGTGTGTGTATTTTCAAATCTGGTGTTTACTTTATTCTTTAATAATCTAAAGTTTCCACCAAGATCATATTGATAAACTGCACTGTGGGTTTACATTGACATTAAGTACATTTAGTTAAAACATATACATGTCTTATTTTTCTTACTATTCTAATTTTAAAACAAACTCTTTGTAAAGAGAACACTTTTGTTGAAATCAGTAAGGTTGCAGACACAACAGGAAATTTTACTAGCTGTTGAGTTTGTCATCCTTCTTCAGAATGTCAGGGAGGCTCCATTTATTTAAATATTCTGCTAAAAATGTCACAGCTGCAATTATGTTAAAATTTATCCATGAAATTTAATTTCTGATTGGCCAGATATTACTTACCTTGCCTTCATGCTGATAATATTCAGCAGCTAATTTATTTGAAAAATAAAACCAATTATAACGGTATTTTTTTTAAAAGATATGTGACTTGTTACCTTAATTCTTATGCATAGTACATGAATACCAAACCATGATAATCAATTTTCAATAAACCCTATAATGCAAAGTTTTATGGAGAGTTCCACACTGCAAGAAATAATGTTTTCACTTAAATAATAATTGATCAGGCTAAGTGATGTGATGCTGATTGAACTAATTCCACTTGTTCTATTGTAACCTTAGATGTAATTTCCTCTCATACGTTTGAGAGATGTACCTTAAAAATTTATCAGAATTAGGTGATAGCCTCCATGGCTTTGTGTATGTATGCTAATATCTCCCTATACTCTGCTTTCTGGAAAGGGTTTTATGCCATTTTAGGTTTTAATGCTTCTATACTGCTAGTATCTCAAACAAAAGTTCTTTCATCTATGAGCCTGCTGAAAGGCAAATCTCCAAGTGTTTCGAGATACTAATTTCCATCACTTCATGCACAAGGGGATCCTGAATTAAAATCCTGCACCAAAACTGACTTTTAAATGGCAATCATAATAAGAGAAATTGTATAGGCTCTGTTATACAGTGTTTTCTTGAAAAGCCTTAACCTATCTTCCTGCAATGGTGCTGGACACAGTGGATTCGTAATAATTTACTTACAGAACAAACACAGAGGGGTTTATGTGTTGACTGACAGTTTATTTATTTATTTATTTGACAGACAGAGAGAGATCACAAGTAGGCAGAGAGGCAGGCAGAGAGAGAGGGAGAAGCAGGCCCCCTGCTGAGCAGAGGGCCCGATGTGGGGCTCGATCCCAGGACCCTGAGATCATGAGCTAAGCTGAAGGCAGAAGCTTTAACCCACTAAGCCACCCAGGCGCCCCTTGACTGACGTTCTTGTGGCATTTGGATAAAAGCTTCATAAGAAGTCAAGGGTTGTCACAGTAAAATTCAAGAACAAACCAACTGGTTGTCCAAGGTGGAACAAAGTGATCCATGGGATCTTTTCTGATGACTGGAGCCTATCATTTAAGGCAAGTTACTGGTGTTCTATAAACATAATTATGTTTTCCTAATTGTTGGTCTCATCAAGAGTGTCTTTAAAGGATCTTTAATGCTGTTGGAGAGGCACCATCTTGTTGTTTTATATTTCAGAGGGTTCTACATCAAAGGGAGGCTCAAATGATTCAGGAAAACATAATGGATCCTGGAAGATTGGCACCTGAAACAAAGATGGTGGTGTTGAATGGAATGTCTGCTCATTTGCCTATCATTTGTGTTTTTTTGTTGTTTTTTTTGTTGTTGTTGTTGTTGTTTTCTTCATCATAGGCTGAGGAAAGAACTCTAAAGCAAAGATTTCCATTTATAGCAGCACTGAAGTGATTTGGTTTGTTTAATAAATTCTCTCTCTAATCGTCTGAAGCTGATAAAGTGGCCTGAAACTTGAATGACTTTGAATGAGCATGGCAGACCATCCTGGATCTAACTATGAACATCCTTATGACCAATGAGCAATGGGACACACTTTAACCAATGGCCTACAGACCTATATAATAAATACTTTGTCTCATCCTGAATGCTGGTTTTCAATACTTAATTAACATAATCAACATTCACTACCCTTTTCTGAAACTTAAAATCTCTGACTTCTTCCTATTAATGAACTATTTGTTCAATTTATTCAACAGACGTGCTAAGTTGCTATGCCAATTAGTAAATGCAGCTCTGTTATTTTTTTAAATTATAAAAATAATATCATTTATCTGCAGAAAGTATAAAATTTCTTTCTTGGAATGAAACAACTTCTCAATTAAAATCCTAATATTTCTGGGTCCAAGGCAAGAGTTCCCCATCCCAGATGTTATATGACTTCTGACTTTAGACTTCTGCTCATCTGCATGTTTTATTTTTCAGTTACAGGAAGAGTAATTTACAGATGTACACCTTTGGGAGAGAGTTTGGGAGTAGGGAGGTGAAGAAGGGCAAGAGTTGAAAGAATGAAGAATAGAATAGAATTTGAGGACTCGGAGCATGCGTATTTTAAAAAATAAAAACAGAAATAATTATATTCTTTTATGTTTTGTTTCTAGGGAGCAACATTTTGTTTTAGTCATTAGGTGTTTCAAAGTGACCAAGCCTTTTACTTTGGGGTTTTCTCTTGCCTTTGTATAAAAAAACCAAGGGAACCTATTATTTCCTGTGTTTGTTTTAATATCCCATGTTGACATTAAATTCATATATTACTTAAAGGAAATAGTATTGTAAATTAGTCTCCAGTGTTTCAGTGTTTCAAGACCTAGTTCTTTTTAAAAAGATACCTTTTTATGAGTGGTAATGAAAATACACAACTAAAAGTAGAATACGGGTATTTTTAAGGAGAAAAATTCATAAGTTACTCAGGAAAGAGAGTTTGAAGCTGCAAATCATTTTAATATGCATACAATTAATTGTCAGACTTTATATTGTGAAATTTAATTAAACGTGTTCTAGGCATTTGGGTTTTGAAATGCTAGGTACGATACTAAGTGGAAGGTGTGAAGAATCGATCTTATCCTCCTGGCATTTTTGTTTCAGCTGTATAATAGCTTTCTTACTAGGTATGTAAGAGAGCTACTGATATTTTTACCTTGATCTACAGGAAAACGAACATTCTATAAAGGGTAATCTATTAATTAGAGACCCACACAGCTTTCTTTCTTGCTAGTATAATCGTTAAATTGATTTTTCCAGTCCATCATGTAATTGCTCCAGCGATAGAATCCTGCTCTCCATTCTCGTTCTGCTTCATCAATATTTCCTGTAAAACATGGAATAAGTTGTATTAATCTAAATTTTAATGTTTACTTAATTGAAAAATAATTTTGATTATAGATGTCACTCTCTCCAAGTACACTGCACAGTAATTTTAAATTTTTCATTATTTATTATCAGCTTCTTTCACTACCTGGAAAGCTTTTAATAAAGTTTTATACATTATATGAAAATGAAAATTATATATATGTATAAATTGCATATAGCATAAAAATATGAAAATGAATTGATATATCACATCTAATTATCTTATATAACATATATTTACTTTAGTTTCTAAGAAGGTATATAGATATTATTATCTTTTCATGAACTCCCATGCATAACAGAAATCTCATTTAATGCATCTCATTTACATATATAATTATATAGCAGATTTATTTCTGATGAAAATATTTATATAGATTTATCAATTCCTAAGGGGTAACTTGTAACTGAAACTCCATGTAGATTTTACTCTCACTCTGTATCATATACTTTAATTCCAAACAATGCAGTCATTGAAAGCAGTTTATGGAAGCTACTACATGAAAGCAGTTTATTAATTGCTTTGCAAATTAGAAAGATGACTAAGATAATCTCTGCTTTCCAGTAGTTTGCAAAGTGCATGCATGTGTCAAAGCAGGGGAGTGTTTATGCCAGAAATAATGTGAGGCAGTGAACCAAAAATGGTCTATATGGTACTATAATGGTACTATATGGTACCAAAAATGGTACTATAAGCACCTTGAAATCTTGATTTATTTGAAAGTGTATTACACCAAAAAATAAAGTTTGTGAAGAATAGAAACTCTTAAATTACAAACCTCTAAAATTATATATCTATGTTACTAATATAAATACATATGATAAAGCTAGAAGGTAGTTTAAATTATTTAAATCTATTAGTATTTTACACATTTGTAGTTCTCTTACTTCTTAAACTTTTAGGGTGCTGTGGTCTAGTCACTGAATTAAAAAAACAACATATTATGGTATTTCAGCTATCCTGAAAATAAAGACTAGACAATTTTTTAAATATATACTTTATAGTTAGGAATTTTTAAAATTAATTACAACTCTGTAAGATATTAATTTGGAGAAGACAGTTCATGTGATCTCACTACATTATACATGAAAATGTCTTTATTTATACTATTAACAATGGAGCACATTCAGTGATTCATTTTTAGTTTATACGAAAATCAAAATATTTAAAACATTTATACAGCTATTAAAATATCCCCTGTAATTTAGGATATATGTAAGTTTGAAATGTTCATACTGTTTGGACTTTGGAACAAATATTTGGGAATAGATACAAAAATGTCCCATTTTATAAATGGCTTTTAGAAGGTCAGTGACTGTAATTATTTTGTAAATAATAGAACTTTTCTAAAAGACATTAGATGTGAAAGACATTAAATATCACACCAAATGATCCACCCTTACGGTATTTTTTATAATTAAATGCTTTTTTAAATGTTATTCCAAATAAGGGCTCTAAAGTTCAGAAGAGCAAACTTTTTGGTATAACAAACAAATGATGGTAATCTACCACTTACTCCATGAATTTTAATACTCAGAGAAAAGGTCTTAGATTCGATTTTCTTTTCTTGTGCATTGAATACCAAATTCATTGACTCATATAAATGTAAATATATTTCCTTGTGTTTCATAATCAAACATTATACAATTTAGTGTATTGAAGTACTTTGATTTTTAGTGTACAAATGCTTTGTAGACCCGAGTAATTTCTTTAATAGTACTGAGCATTGGTTGACACAATAAAATATGAAACATTTGAATGTTTTCTAATACAATCCAGAACTGAATACACCATAGTGAAAAGGTAATAAAAATTTTGAGTCCCATGACATAAATCAAAACCTTTTGATTTATCAAAAACTTAGGGTTTTTTTCTTCACCCTACTTCTCTTCCTCCAAACTGGAATTCTACTAAAGTGGCTATAGATTTATTATCTGTGAGATGTAGATCTATTTGTTTTGTAGTCAACAAGGTACTACAGTGTGAAAGGGACATTATATGGGCTGTGGAGTGACATGGGTTAATCTCCAGCTTGATCGCTTACTATATTAGTGACATAGAAAAGATTCTTAACTTTTGAAACTAGTTTTCCAATGGTAAATGGGGTTGGTGATCACTATTTTGCAGTGATACTATGAAGGATAAATTGACTGGTGTGTATATTATGAAATCAAGCTCTATAAATGTATTGGGCGCTCTGCTAATGAATTCATTGCCCTCTTGAAAAATTTTTTCTTAACTTTGCTCCTTATTGAATCCATGTGCAGCTCGATTGATACCAATAGTTCATAAACATATTGACACAACTTTTTCAGGACTTTTGTGATCTTTGATTTGTCCACATTGTTGGTTATTTGGAAAAAAGAAAAAGTCAAGCTTTCTCCCCAACAGAAAGAATACTGATAAAGCTACTTTTTGTCTTGTCAATGAAAAAAGAGCGAGAGCAATATTTCGCCAGAGCAGAGTCTATGTAATCAGGTCTGAGACATTGAGAAAGAAGACAGGAGCGGTGAGTCAACTCAAAATTATTCATGGAGGTAAAGTTAGGAGAAAAGATTAAATTGGATATTGAATTGTGCTAATCATTATAATAAAAAATAATTCATGTATTTTGAGATTTCATTGAAAATCTCTTTTGCTCTCTTTACTTGCTTATTTTCCCATTTGTTACTCAATAAAGTTACTGAGGAATGCATAATTCTTTATGCTGCAGATCAGAAACACATTAGTTATCCTGTTATGATTCTGAGTGTGGGATGAGTGAACCAGGACTATTCAGAGTGAACTACTCGAAACTCAGGCAGGTCTTGGTGAAGACTTCGTATACAGCCATACTCATTCCATTGTACTTCACTGTATTGTGTTTTGCAGATACTGCCTTTTTCATAAGCTGAAAGTTGGTGGCCACTTTGCATCAAGTAGGTCTATCTACACAATTTTTCTGATAGCATTTGCCCATGTCATGTCTCTGTGTTACAGTTTGGTAATTCTTGTAATATTTCAATCTTTACATTGTTATCGTATTTGAATTGCTGCAACCTCATGATAAAACTGTAAAGGATAAGGAGTTGCTTCCTTTGGATGAGCAAAGAAAATGGTTTCTTGAGCTGGAACCTACTCCTCATGAAGATGCCATGAAGATTGTTGAAATGACAACAGAGAATTTAGAATATTCTATAAACTCCGTGGATAATGCAGCAGTAGGATTTAAAAGGCTTGGCCCCAGGTTTGAAAGAAGTTCTACTGTGGGTCAAATGCTATGAAACAGTATCATAGGCTACACAAAATCTTTCGTGAAAGGAAGAGTCACAGTGTGCAAATTTCGTTGCTGTCTTATTTTAAGAAATTGCCACAGCCATTTCAGCCTCTAGCAACCATCAGCCCTGATCAGTGGACAGCCATAAACATCCAGGCAAGACCCTCCACCAGCAAAAAGATTATGACTCACTGAAAGCTCAGGTGATGGTTAGTATTTTAGCAGTAAAATATCTTTAAATTAAGATGTGTTCATTATTTTTTAGACATAATACTGCTACACATTTAATAGACTACAGCATCATGTAAATATAACTTTTTTTAGTGAAACATGGTAAATATAAATTTTATACGCATTGGGCAAGCAAAAAATTCATTGACTCACTCTATTGCAATATTTGTTTTACTGTGGCAGTCTGGAACCAAACTGCAATATCTTTGATGTATGCTTGTGTTTTTAAAATGAAACAAAGGAAAAACCACTGGATCTAATATTTTTCCGTATTGGGAGGATTTGAAGGTCAGAGTGGTTTTTTTCCTTTAAGTTAATTTATTCTTCCACTTTTAATGAGAAATACTGATATCTTATTGACATTGAATGGGTCTTTTCTCTGTTTTTCTTTCTTTTTCAAACAATTGTGGAATATTGTACAGTTACGTTTTCTACTGAAAATTTTGAATTTGATAACATTTAAAACAAATATTGCATTTTATTTCTGTGGGTGCACACCCTAATAGCACAGGCATATGCTGAAGTATAGTTTGAACTTTAAGTGCTAGAATTCCTGTGTTTAAACAAGTCTTAAGGATCATTTTATTTGAGAACATTTATTGCTTAAATGTAAACTACTGCTCAAGTGGTACTTATAAAGCTCATTGGGTTTTCATCTTGAGTGAGGTAAACATTATTACCTTTAAGAAACCCAGGCAATAGTTTTCCTCTGAAATTTTCCTTTACACATGGAGCTGCTTTTTTAAAAACATAATATTTCCATAGGAACTTCAGCCCAGATCATGTGAATAACCTCAATTCTCAAAATATCCGATACTGAAATGTGTGTGCTTTTGCACCCTGAAATACACAAAATATGGTATGAACATGTGTTCTTAATCTTTTTAAACACCCTACATTATTCATTTGTAAAACTCAAAAAAATATATAACTTCAAACTGGTTCTGTTTATTTTTTTCTTTGTAATAAAGATTTTATTTATATATCATGAGAGACAGAGAGAGGGGGAGACAGAGGCAGAGGGTGAAGCAGGCTCCCCACTGAGCCAGGAGACCTATGCAGGACTCAATCCCAGGACTCTGGGATCATGACCTGAGCCTAAGGCAGACGCTTAACTGGCTGAGCCACTCAGGCATCCAAACTGGTTCTGTTTAAATGTAAAACAGTTTTGATTATTAATGAGGATGTGTTGATGTTACAATAATCCTATCATGCATTTACTTTACAGTTTATAAAATATATTTACTATAACCTTTTTGGGGGGACTTATCTGAAAAAATGCTGAAGGCTAAAATTAGGTTTTTAAGGTGTTTTGAAACAATCCCAGAGCACGGTATTAATCCAGAGCAAGGCCTGCTATTTCCATACAGCTCAGCGCTGCTCAAACTAGAAAGTGTTTCGGCACTGCCGAGGAAGGAGTGGCAGCTAGCCAAGAACTCGGGAGTTTGTTTGTTCAGCCCGCTTTATGGCAGTTGAGTATTTGCAGATAGGGATTTTGAAGTACATCTTCAAAAATTGCTAATACTTCAATTTTAATCCATCCGCAAATAAATTGCAACAGACCACAGCAGCTGGAGCCCGAACAAGTAGTTTGGCTTGTAACAAGTTAGTCATTTAAAATCCTCCCCACCCTTTCTCATTGTCCCTCAGTTACAACCTTCTCATTTAAAGATATTTTAAGTAAAGATTAAGAACGTGTAGTCTGGGTTACGTTAAATGGTACTTCTTTTGGTCTCTTGGCAGATTAAACACGTTACCTCATTGTTATTCACACCCGGAGGACACAAGGGCAGCACTGTAGCTTTGCCAGAGGGATGCAGAAACCCGTCTCTGGGTATATATTATGTCACAGACCATTTGGTAATACACAGAGCACTGGTATATCAGGAACATCTCCCAAACAGATGGAGTACATAATTATAATTTTGGTGAGTAATGTCTGATAATTAAAAAGCATATTAAACAATCAAATATAGCTCTGAGATGCCCATGTTTGCCTGAAACTAACCCCCAGCTTCTCTAAACAGGAAACTAAAGCGTCTACTCTATTGTAATATTGAACACGGCCTGCAAATTACAGAGCATTATGATGAACAGAGTGGTAAAGTCTAAGGAAACTAGGCAGCATTATGTCTAATGGCTGAGTCAATTGCTTTTACTTGAAAAATCAAGGCCTGAGGAGTCACATGGGTTAGAAACAGCTGGGCATTTTAAAACTGGTAAGTGAATGAGATATGTATGTTGTTTCCTCATTGAAGAGGTGATCATTTAAGCTGAACCTTCAAGTTAATTTAAATATTTTCTTACTAATGAATTTTGAAATAACACTATATTCTGAACCAATTTTCCTAATATTTCCTTATATAAGCTTAAGGAATCCCTTTCTAAAGATTAGTTAATGAAATTACTGTTTATTGTATTGTGTAATATATGTATGTGTTCATGATAAATGTCTCTAAGCTCAGAATATTTAGAAATATTTGGAATGTGTATTTAAATATTTAAATTCTGGAGTTTTTTTTCCCCCTTAGAAATCAAGAATTCTATTTATCAATAAATTTGTTTTTACCTCTCTTTGAGTATAAATTATATTCATTCTATATTTTTTAAATTATATTTTTAGTTCTATACATTGCTTTTTTTATATGTTTACTTATTCATTTATCCATTAGTTAATTCCACAAAGGTGAGCTGAATAGCAAGTAGTGCCCTATTTTAGTTCCACTACTAGGTTTTATGTTCCTCTAGATGAAAATTTCTACTTTGGTTTTCTTTATTTTACTACTAAAGTGCTGGTCATATAGTAAGCCCTCAAATATATCTAAACTTGCTAGAAGAAAATTGTGAAAGAATCAAGTAATTGTAAATTCACAGATTAACACCATCACTGTGCCTTGGATACTCTACCCTTTTTTCCCTTTTACATAATCTGCAACAAATTATTTGACCAAATACTAAAAACACACACACCTGTCATTTCCAAGACTTTGGGAAAAAATAGTGTCCAGAATCGGCATTGTTGAGCACGTAGTTTAGTGTATACTCTTGGTGATTCTGTATTCAAGGTTAAGTATTTTTGGTCAGTAGTTTTGAAGGCAGGCCATCTTGTGCTATTGTTCTGGGTTCCATCTGGATTTCTAAAAAATTAAAGACAGACATTATAGTTCTACTGAAATCATTGTTATATAGAAAGAATATTGTTCTCAAAAACCAACAACGGCTTTTAAAAAGTCAGAAAAATGTGGATTTGTTTTGATGATGTCAAGTAAAACTTAACTGGGTGGAATGTTTTCAGCAACTTGAAGCACTAAATTAAAAGTGTAAGACTTAAAATTTAAAGGATAACTTTTACATGCATTTCTGCTTAACAAACAGGGAGAAAAACACATTTTCTATTTCAAGAATGCCAATGTTTTCTTCACACTTAAACATGCTCGAAGGGGCAGTGTTCCTTTTGTCTCCTTTTCTTCCTTTACCTCAGACCCAATCTTCTCTAATATCTTGCATCCATGTCATTCTATTTGTTCTTGTCATTACTGCCTGAACTTGTGACTGATTATACGTCCTATTATACAAGTAACTTCATTACTATAGAAAACTGCCTTTGGCCTTAATTTTAAGTTGATCTTACGTTCTAATAGATAGGCTCACTGATGAAAAATGTTTTAATAATTCCCCAATGTGTTCAGATAAATTTAACAAACATGGTGCCCTCCATATTTCCAAGCTTACTCACAGATTGTCTTTGCATGAGTCAACCAACAGGAATTAGGGACAGTTCCTTAGAAATTCCCTCCTCTATTTCAGTCCCTTGCCTTTGCCCCAGCTATCAAGCTTGGAATCCCTTCATTTCCCAAGGGCTTGGGTTAGGTCAATTCAGATTCTCTTTCTCATATTCTCTTTTTTGTGCTGATATTTCCCATATCTTTTATTGTGATTTTTACATCAATAACACTTGATTCTATTTTTTTAAAAATGTATAGTTTGGGGTTTGTTTACACCTTTGTAACACTCAATAATATGGTCTTACCTACGTCACACAAACTCAAAGAGTAAACATTTTGCAAGTGGCTCCAAGAAGTTAGTCACTGGCAATTCTATTGATTTATCTTTAATATATTTTTATGTTATGATTATGAGTTAAACACTGCTCTAGGATCTGGAAATACAAATAAACATGGAAAACATAGTTTCCCCGCTAGGAATTTACAAGGAAGAACATTCATGAAAACAAAGAACCAATATATGGTAGCTTAAACCAAACACAAACAAAGGGACACAAATTGCCAGAAGAGGGAATAATCACTATTTTTGAAAAGAAATTACCTGAAGGAAAGAGCTTCTAGCTGCATTAAGAAGAGTAAATAAAGAACTGAACGAGAAAGAGAAGATGGGAAAGCTAGAGAAAGGGAAGAGAATTACATCGTTCTATATAATGAGTGTTTATCTTAGGTCAAAACACAATGAAAAAACTAGTTTTCTTGGAATGTAGGATACAGGGGATCCTATTACAGTTATAGATTTATGATATTAGTGTTGTCATATTACGATCTGACAGCCTAGGAAAATGGTTTAGACGATAACTGTAGGCCTTTACTATTCTTGAGGGGTTTTCGACTAAATGGTTTATTTTGAACATAACATTTTAGAAAAATTGGCCTGGAGGTTATCCAGAATAACCAAGAAACTTAAAAAGTAGTCACATGTACTTCTATCATAAACAGAAGATTAAAGTGATAAAGATAATTCATTCCTCGCTCTCTTAGATTCATTCTACCTTAAGTAAAATCATGTAAAAAGAACTCCAGTTGAACTTTTCTAAAAGTTCAGCGCACAAATTCTTTCATCATCCAAATATCTTTGTAGATTGGTAACAGAGAGTTGGGAGTAGTGATAGCAGATGCAAGATATCTTTTGGCCACAAGCCTGTGAACCCAGTAGATTTTGGAAGGAGAAACAGGCATTCATTGAGCACAGTTATCTAGAACAAGTTTTGCCATCAAGAACTTGTATCATATGAGCACCACAAATTCATATTTTATCATAGAAGCAGACATGAATTCAGGAGCTTTGGAGATAAATAGCTTCTTGATGGACTAGTTGATTTTATGTAGGAATTGGATGATTAAAAAAGAATTATTAATAACCAGAGTTACTCAAGGTAAACCAATATCACAACAGGATTGAAACCTCCTGCTTTAAGGTATTATTTGAGAAAGGTCATGAAGAAAATTTCTCCAGATCACAGATGGCACACTTGTCTAGGTGAATTATGTAGTCTTTTCCCTTTCTTTTAAAGCTTTAGAAACTAACAAGTACAGCTGCTGGAGGCTGGATATTAAACCAGGAGAACCATTGGTCTGATTCGGTACAGCAATTCTTATGTTCCTAAATTGCCCACTTTCCTTCTAATTCCACTCTAATTAACTTATGGCACCATTTTAACTGCTCATTCATTTCTGGCTTCTGCAAATGGTGACTTGAACAAAGCTGACTCGTACTTGAGTTCAAGAGCAAAGCACTACTGGCACTGCTCGTGTTCATTTGACAAACTTTGTTCTATGAAATAGCTCATGACATTCCAAAATGCAATTCAGAGATAATAAAATTCCTTTGCCTATGCATGCAGATATAGTTTTCAAAAAGTGATTGAAATAGCTATTGAAGTGATGGAACATTTTACTGTATAATTTGTAGAAATCTTCAAAGACTTTAAAACTTAACAAGAGATCTAATTCTCTATCTGTATCAATTAAAGACTGAAATACAACACATTTTCTAAATACACAATTCTGAAACACTATATAATTTTAATCTCAAAATTATAAGGTATATTTAAACACCTTGGGTCTGCTATTTATCAAAAGTATTTCCTATTTTTGTCACAAAATAGTTTGAAGTGGTAATACCTAAAATTTTCCATGAAATAGAAAAATCTCTGCTCTATTTTTACTATGAGACTTTTGTTCTACTTTGTGGTATACAAAAGCGCTCTAAAGATCATCCATTACACTTTTCCTCTTATGTAAGTTTGAAAAGTTTTAAGACATAGCTTATTTAACCAAAAGGCAGAGTATTTTCCTAACATCTCTATTTTAGGAAATACCTACTTGTCATTGATAATTGAGCATAGATTTGATATCTTATTTTATGAACAGATTTATAAAAAAGACATTAATTGACTCAGGATGCCTTATATGAAGAAGTAGTATGCATTCAGCTCCATGCGGCAAGTTTTCTTGGGATTATAAATCCCAGGATTCCCATCAATCCTAACATAGGTATTTAGATTCTTTTTGATAAGGATTCGGAGACAGTGATGTCTAAGAAGCTATACAATTATTTTAAAGTGAATATATTTCAGTGCACCTTACAATCTAATAAAATAAAGCCATAATTTGTAGTTGTAAATTGAAAGGCCAGCTGAAATATTTTACTGTCATGAGAGGGCTAAGGGAATACAGATTATATCCGATAATTTCTTAAATATACAAATATTGATATATTTATATTCTAGGTCAGGTCTTCTTGAATAAAATTATATTTTAATTTAAGGAACAGAGGGTCTGTAAGAGAATCTGAATTTGGCAAAACAAAATTCATCTATTCATTCAACAAATATTGAATGCGTACTATGTCAGGCTTATTTAAGTCACAGAAAATCAACAAAGATAAAAATAGAAATTCTTCCTTGTTGCCGTTTTCTTTCTTTGAGGAAGAAAGAAATAATAATTTCTTATAATAATAGAAATAATAATTTGTCTTATAATAATTAATAGGACAAATAAGGAAAATATACAATATATTAGTAAGAGTTACTAGAGAGGGGGCAGTGGTTAAGTAATGTGTAATCATGAATTTCATTGGCCTTTGTCCATAGTTCCTGTGAAGGAACCTCTAAATCTTTGGAATTTTGCACTGTACCTAATTGTTTGTGCTAACAAGATGACTTGTGGTGGACACCTGAAGGCTTTTATTAAAGGTATGATTCAGGGTGAGCCTGCTCACACTGATAATCTCATGGAAAGAACGGCCATGCCAGAAAGACGAACCATGTGATTAGAAGAGTGGGACTTTGAGTCAGGTGATATCAGCCTGACCTCCTGGAAGGGGAAGGGACTGAAGATTGAGTTCAACCACAGTGGCTAATAAATTAATCAGTTATGCCTATATACTGAAACTGCAATTAACACTCTGGACCTCAAGCTCCGGTGAGCTTCCTTGGGCTAACAGTACTCCATGTGCACATTATCACAATTAATACCCTGAAGGTAATGCATCTCTGAGGTTACAGAAGCTTTACCTTTGGAATCCCGTGAGTACTAGATACTGTTTATATATCTCTTCTTTGAATGGGTTCTTTTAAAAAAAAAAATATTTTATTTATTTTTGAAAGAGAGAGAGAGAGAGATTGAGAGAGAGAGAGAAAGCATAAGTGTGGGGAGGGGCATAGGGAGAAGCAGGTTCCCCACTGAGGAAAGAGCCTGATGTGGGACTCAATCCCAGAACCCTGGGGTCATAACCTAAGCCGAAGGCAGATGCTTAACCGACTGAGCTGCCCAGACAGGTATTATTTTATTTTATCTTATTTATTATTTTATTTTATTTTATTTTATTTTATTTTATTTTATTTTATTTTTTTATTTTATTTTTTCAGTGTTCCAAGATTCATTGTTTATGCACCACACCCAGTGCTCCCTGCAATACCTAACCTCCTTAATACCCACCATAGGTTCACCTATCCCCCCACCCCCTCCCTTCCAAAACCCTCAGCTTGTTTCTCAGAGTTCACAGTCTCTCATGGTTCTGATATATCCTTTTATTATATAAAAATTGCAATTGTATTTATAGAACCCTCCTGATTTCTGTGAGTCATTCTAGGGCATGAATAAATGTGAGAAAGTCCTCTGGGTTTTTAAATTTGTAGCCAGCTAGTCTGAAATGAAGTAGCCCTGGTGACCTTGAACTTGCATCTAGTGTCAGAAATCTTGAGCCAACTTCAGGGCACTTGGGTGGCTCAGTCAGTTAGGCATCCAACTCTTGGTTTTGGCTCAGGTCACGATCTCAGAGTCCTGAGATCAAGCCCCACGTTGGGCTTCATACTCAGTGTGGAGTCTGGTTGTCTCTCTCCCTCTGCTCCTCCTCCTGCTCTCTTTCTCTTTCTTGCTCTCTCTCTCTCATGAATAAATAAAATCTTAAAAAAAAGAAAAAGGAAAAGAAATCTTGAGCCAACATTGAAGTGAAAGCCTGAGCCCTTAAACTTGATTTTGGCTACCCCTGGGTAGGGAAACTGTGCAATATTTGAAAGGAAAAAAACTTTTAAGTGGAGACTTGAAGAAAGAGAGGAGTGAGCTAAACAGTATTTTGGAGGAAGAACATTTCAACAGAAGGAATAGACAGCAAAGGCTGTAAGACAGATGAGCATCTTGAGTTTTCCATGAAAAGTAAGTGAGAGAGTGTGGCTAGAGTGGAGCCAGCCAGGGAGGGAATAGTTTAAGGCAAGACTGGAGAGGTGACAGGAGGCCACATTATTTAGTGACCTGTAGGTCATTGTAAGCTTTTTATGTCTACTCTCAGTAAGAGAAGAAGTAATCAGAAGGTTTGCACAAAGAAAGGATAGGATCACACTTAATATTTTTCAAAAGATCATCTGGCTGGAATTCTGGGAATAGTATACAGATACTATGGGAATAATTTAGGTGAGAGATGATGGTTGTTTGAACCAGGGAGGTAGTAGTAGAAATTGAAAGAAGTGGTCAGATCTTGAATGTATTTTGAAGGTAGACAGTGCCCTAGCAATTAGCCAATGGAGTAGAAATAGAGAGAAGGCAAAGATGACACTAAGGATTCTGACCTGAGAAATTGGAAAGATAAATGGAGTTGCCATTACTGAGATAGAAACTGCTGCAAGAGCAAGTTTGAAGAAAAATATTGAGAATTCAGTTCTTCACATATGAAATTTGAGATCCAAACACAGATTGGAAGAAGTTGGAATTTAGTAGCTAACTTTATTTTACTGAGGGAATCTCTACCTTCCAAATGGATTCACAAGCTTTCTAAAGTAGTATTCCCCAGGGATACCAAGAAGACTGTGACTCAATTTCCAAATTTCAATACAGAAATGACATTTAAAAATACACACATTGCAATAAATTAATTCATAGGATTCACAGCACCTGTACTTTCCCAGATTGTAGCTCCTTGTTCTATGCTCATCCTACCGTCTCTTCAGACAGGCCTGCCTTGATAACTCCATTAAAATAGCCAGTCTTGATTTCCTCATATTAAATTTTTTTTCAAGTTTTCATTTAAATTCCAATTAGCTAAAGGTTAATATTTATTTAATATTTTAATATTAATATTAATTGCAGGGATCAGTATAGTGATTCACCACTTGCATACATCACCTGGTACTCATCATAGAAGTGCCCTCCTTAATTGCCATCACCAATTTACCCATCCCCCCACCCACCTCACCTCTGATAGCCAGCAGTTTGTTCTCTAGAATTAAGTCTGTTCCCTAGAATTAAGAGTCTGTTCCTTGACCCTCCTATACTGTTGGTGGGAATGCAAGCTGGTACAGCCACTCTGGAAAACAGTAAGGAGGTTCCTCAAAAAGTTGAAAATAGAGCTACCCTATGACCCAGCAATCACACTACTGGGTATTTGCCCTAAAGATACAAATGTAGTGAT
>CM053603.1:99785613-99845105 GCA_028646535.1 Procyon lotor
GTCAGAGAAAGACAAGTATCACATGATCTCTCTGATATGAAGAATTTGAGAGGCAAGGCGGGGGTATGTGGGGGGTGGGGGAGAGAAATGAAACAGGAAGGGATGGGGAAGGAGACAAACCATAAGAGACTCCTAGACTCGAGAAACGAACTAAGGGTGACTGCGAGGTAGGGTGGGTAGGGACAGGTGGCTGGGTTGTGGACATTGGGGAGGGTATGTGCTATGGTAAGTGCTGTGAAATGTGTAAGCCTGACGATTCACAGACATGTACCCTGGGGCAAATAATACATTATATGTTAATAAAAAAATTCTTGATGTAAAAATATACACTATAGACTATTCAGACAAAAAAAAAAAAGAATCTATTCCTTGGTTTACCTCCTCCTCTTTCTTTTTTCCTCCCCTCTGTTTGTAAGTTTGTTTCTTATATTCCACATATGAATGAAATCATATGGTATTTGCCTTGCTCTGTCTGACTTATTTCACTTAGCATAATAATTTCTAGCTCCATCCATGTTGTTGCCAATGGCAAGATTTCATTATTTTTATGGCTGAGTAATATTCAAAATTGATTTTAACTGTAAATCTTCCTCTTCCCTCATTGCAGAGTGATATGGTCTGAATGACTGTGTGCTACCCAATAAGGTGATAGTATTAGGAGCCGGAGACGTTGGTATATGCTTCAGCCATAAGGGCAGGCCCTTGTGAATGAAATTAGTGCCTTTATCAAAGAGGCTTTAGAGGGATCCTTTGTCCCTTTTAGTATATGAGGGCACAGTGAGAAGGAGCTGGCTATCAGTTAGGAAGAGGGTCCTCACCAGAAGCTGACTATGCTATAGTGCACAGAATCGTGAGCAATAAATTTCTGTTGTTTATAAACTACCACATCTGTGGTATTTTGTTATAGCAGCCAGAAAGGACTAAGACAGTGGGTAAGCTCCATGCAAACCATCATCTGGTTGCTTTGTTTACAACCTGGAACTGTGCCTGACTCATAGTATTTAGGCAAGAAATATAAATAGAAAAATAAAAAAAATTACAACTGATAGTTCAAGTTATCTAAATTTCCTTTAGCTACAGTAAATATTCATATTTAAAAACTACCACCACATGGGGAATTATATTTCAAAGATGACCTTTTCTCCAATTTTAGTAAAATCAGTATTTGAGGCCAAATAATATGAAATTCTTCTTCAAATAAGTTTTTAGTAAGGCTGTAAGAGACTGTGGGATAGTTTTAACCTGTGCCTTACATGTAAACTATTTTTTACCATGATAGTTTAAAATTTAAATAAAATAATTGATAAGAGAGCATAAACTTGTGCCTAGAAGATTGACATTTAAAAAGGGAAATGTGCAGATTTACTATTCTTAGAAAAAACTTAGAAACCAATTGAGCAAAAATGAAAATAAAAAGGAGATGCTTATTTAGTATCATGGTTAGTAGTGATAACAGCAGTGAAAATTTCACAAGTTGCTTCTATTATTGTGACATATTTATATAAATAACAGACAAAGCAATTTTCATATAGTAAACAAATTTCTCTATATTTAAATATGATGATGAACATGAATTCATAGTATAATTTGTATCAGAAAAATATGAAGACACAGGTAAAACAATGATGCTAATTAATAATAAATAAAATACTATTTCTCTGAAGATCATGGTCTCTGCTTCATTTTGTGTACAGGAAACTCCTTAGTATAAATATAGACATCAAATACATTTTGAAGTAGTTTTTGATTCTTTCTAGAGGAATTTTCTGTGACTATAATATATTTGTAAATTTGACCAAGTGCCATTGCTGATTTCATTTAATTAAGTGTTGCAAAATTTGTTTGATCTTTAAAACCTACCCAAAGATAGCTTTCTTAAATTAAATTAATTATACATTTATTCTTAATTGTATAACCAATGAAACAGCCACTGAATCCTATTCAAGCAACTTAGTATTAATTCATGAATGCATTCCAAATAATGCAATCATATTGGCTCCATTTTAACCTATAAGGCTATATCCTAAGTTGATTAATTGGTTTTATAAAATAGGAAGAAATCAGAAAGGGAGACAAACCATGAGAGACTCTGGATTCCAGGAAACAAACTGAGGGTTAGGGGTGGAGGGTAGGGGGCGTGAGGTAACCAGGTGATGGGTATTAAGGAGGGCACATGTTGTGATGAGCACTGGGTGTTATATGCAACTAATGAATCGTTGAACAATACATAAAAAACTAATGAGGTATAATGTGCTGGCTAACTGAATATAATAAAAAATAAATAAATAAAAGAAAAATATCTGTAGTAAAATGCCATAAATACTACAATAGAAAAAAAAAACTTATACTGAAGTTTATGGTTTCCTAGAAGTTTCTAACATGAATCTTTAAAGACAAATGGAATCATTTAAATAATTTTCCCTTGCAGATACAGACACATAAACACACAATCATGCATATTTCTGTGTATCTGAATCCTGGACGTTGTGTGTGTCTGTGTGTGTGTGTGTGCGTATTCTGCAACTTGAATATTAGAGGTACCAAACAATTGAACAAATATCACTCACATACAAATTAATTTATATCATTCTATTGAAATTCACTATGAAGGTGCCAAATTATATATGTAACTATATTTGAGCTTTCGAGCAAATCACATATTACTTACTTTTGTATATTCAGCGTCTATCATAAGCCCAAAAGAAAGTATATGATCAATAAGTGCTTGCTAAAATAACTAAACGGACAGTCTTCAGAATTTTGGATATGTTTTAGATTAATTCCGTATCAGTTATGAAATACTAATTTTCACAGTTTTAGAAGAGAGGAATTAACTTTTAAGATGACAAAAAAGGCTTGTAAATAATACTCTTCTCAGATTGAAAACTTGGAAACTCTTTGATTCTTCAAGTGCCTAATGCAATAATGCATTTGATGTCAAAGTCCTACATCAGCTGAGGGGGAGTTACAATATGCATGAGTTTCTTGTAAGCCTTGTTCACAAACTGAAACTCAACTCTTTTCCCAGGCTCATTTAGCCCCTCATCTAGCCTCACTGTAGTTTTTTAGAAAGGTTTTTATGATTGTATTGTTTTCCCTCTGTAGGCAATAAGGGCAAAAATATTAGTTACTAAAGCAATATGCAATGTATGATAATGTAGTTCTGTGTAGAGAGGTTTTTTAAAAAGAGGATTATTTGCAATTTAAATTATATTTAATGCAAATATGTAAATCTAGTTCACTTTTGTTATTTGCTTCCTTCCATCTCCTGACATTTCCATTGTAAACCATGGAGATGAGAGAAGTAATTATTGAAGAACAATTCCCTAGATTCATTGGTTTGTTAAGTTTCCTCCTTACTTCAACAGGTTTGTTTTTCTAGGCAGGAATCTGGGTACCCAGAGGGGTATTGTATTAGTACACCACAGAAGTTGTTGGTAATTCAGAAATGCTCTGACAATGACTCCTTCATCTCAATCCATTGTGTGGGTGAGTCAATAGTCAAGTTGGTTATTAAATTTTTATTATTTCATGATTTCTAAATAGTGGATTCAGATATATTCCCAACCTAACAGAGAAATAGGAATACAGATCTTTATGAGAGAAAGAGACCAGAAAGAAGGGGAAGAGACAGGAAGGGAAGGGAAGAAAAGAGAAGAATCCTAAAGGAAATATGTAAACTGTATGATCCTGAGATCCAATCTGCTCAAAAGGCAAAAATATATCAATGGGCTAAACCTTCAAGGGAAGAATAAAAGGAGAAATATTTATTTTCACTCAGCATTAATAAAAAGGAACAGTTATATTTCGGTTAAATAAATACTATTAGGAAATGGGATATGTTTAGTAGCAGGTCATCTTCTAACTTTGAGAATAACAACTGTTGTTAACTGAAGGTATGCAGAAGATGGGCTGAGGTTTCAGCCCTGGAAATAAGCAAAGACCAATTATGATCTAATACAACTAGATATGTGCTATGGAAGTGGATGCCCAGCAAGTAGGAAACAATATGGATGATCCTAAAAAGTCAAGCTGCTGAATATTGCATGTAAAGGGAGACTTCTTTTTTTTTTAAAGATTTTTTTTTTTATTTATTTGACAGAGAGAGAGATCACAAGTAGGCAGAGAGGCAAGGAGAGAGAGGGGGAAGCAGGCTCCCTGCTGAGCAGAGAGCCAGATGCGGGGCTCAATCCCAGGACCCTGGGACCATGATCTGAGCCAAAGGCAGAGGCTTTAAACCACTGAGCCACCCAGGTGCCCCTAAAGATAGACTTCTTGAGTGCTCCCTAGTGTCAGGAACCTTGTAGTAACTTTTTTTTTTTTTTTTAACTAACCCTAAGGAAGAACCTGGTATTGGTTATCAGTCGTTATCCATCAGTGTTGTTGAACTCAATCATATTTAAGAAAAAAAAGGGGGATGTCATAAAAAAAAGTCTCAAATACACACAAACATGTTTCTCCTTTTAATCCAAATCTAAATTTTCCTACACATTTTCACCTTTGCTGAGATGTAGTATTCTTTTTCTAAACTTATAACTAGGAAGAAGATGCCCGCTTTAAAGCACATCTTCTGTTTTGTAAGAACTTTTACATCTCAATTAGTATTTCAAAGTGGCCATTGGACTTAAGCCACTATCTTAAATACTTCACTGAAGCTGTTGGATAGAGTCATGCAAATAAATTGGTTCCCAATGCCCAGTTGCCATTTATTGAGTTGCGCTGCGCATCTTCAGATGTTCATCAGCTGAAAGGGCAAAAGTTTGCCAAACAAGATCTCTAAGATCTTTACTATCCTGGCAAAGTATGCTATGATGGAGGAACAAAGCTTTCAGGTCTGGAAGGTTATTCTTTCTTCTGTCCTCTGCATTGTTTGGACAGAAGGAATTGCTTAATTATCTGGAGAGTTAAAGAGGAATCCTAGGCAATGTTTAACTTCCTTTAGCTCTCCAGAAAATGAACTGGGCTGAATCCTAGACTGACTTATTTACTTATTTATTTATTGAGCATTTTTAAAAAATCTTTATTTAAATTTTAGTTAGTTAAGATATAGGGTAATATTTATTTCAGATGCACAATATGGTGATTCAACACTTGCCTACATCACCTGGTGCTCATTATAGCAAGTGTCCTCCTTAATCTGCATCATCTATTTGCCCATCCCCCAGCCCTCTTCCCCTCTGGTAACTATCAGTTTGTTCTCTTTGGTTAGGTCTGTTTCTTGGTTTGCCTGCCTCTCTCTCTCTCTTTCCCCATTTGTTTCTTAAATTCCATATATGACTGAAATCATATGTTATTTGTCTTTCTCTGTCTGACTTACTCCTTAGCATAATAATTTCTAGCTCCACCCATGTTGTTGCAAATGACAAGAGGTCATTATTTCTTTATGGCTGAGTAATACTCCATTATATGGATACACTGCCTCCTCTTTATCCATTCATTGGTCGATGGACATTTGGGCTCTTTCCATAATTTGGCTATTGTTGATCATGCTGCTGTAAACATCAGGGTGCATGTGCCCCTTTGAATCACTATTTCTATAACCTTTGGGTAAATACCTACTAGTGCAATTGTTGGATCATAGAGTAGTTCTATTTTTAATTTTTTGAGGAACTTCCATAGTGTTTTCTGGAGTGGCTGCACCAGTTTGCATTTCCACCAACAAGGTAAGATGGTTCCCCTTTCTCCACATACTCACCAACACCTGCTGTTTAGTGTGTTGTTGATTTTAGCCATTCCAACAGGTGTGAGGTAATTATCTCATGGTAGTTTTGATTTGTATTTCCCTGATGATCAGTGATATTATATATCTTTTCATATGTCTATTAGCCATCTGTGTGCCTTTGGAGAAATGTCTGTTCATGTCTTCTGCCCATTTTTAATTGGATTATTCATGTTTGGGTGTTGAGTTTTGTAAGTTTTTGTATATTTTGGATAGTAACCCTTTATCAGATATGTCATTTGTAAGTATCTTCTCCCATTCTGTACATTGCCTTTTAGTTTTGTTGATTGTTTCCTACACTGTGCAGAAGCTTAGAGAGAAGAAGAAATGGGTTCTTCCTCACTTCCTCCCCCCTTTCCTTCTTTTCATTCTTTTTTTCTCTTTTATTAGCTTGGCGAGTGCACCCAGATATCTTGCATAATTTCCAAGTGTCAAAATGCACTATACTTGTAACTATTTTTGTTTTCTAGTGACACTAGGGCAACCACTATCATTTGGATAACTCACATGATTTCCCAGAGAGGCATTAATTATGGATAGAAAATAATCCTAAACTTGAAACAAATTGGGTTCTCTTTTGAGTGTTCCAAGTTCTACCAGTTTGCTCTTCTTCATGTTGGTTTGCTCCAGTCTCTGCCATAAAGTTAATGGCAGCAAGCCCACAGTTTCAGGAATAAGCCTAGGAAATGCCAAGAAAAAGTCTTGGAAACTTAGTTTTGTAGTAGCATATATAAGTCTTAAAATAGCTTAATTTTAAGGGAACACTTACACATTAGAAGGGACTTGGGAAATCAAATGCTCTAAGAAAATTATACAAAATCGTAATTATTGTAATTTTTTTCCCTTAATGGGTAGTTTGAGCATATCAAATAATTCTTGAATTCAGTTATTTTCTTTATATCACTATTCACTGGAGGTCCTTATATTTGAGTAATCACCTCCATTAGACTGAAAATCTCCATGAGAGCAGAGAACATCACTGTTCATTCTTAGCCTAATACAGTCAGTCCTCAGTAAAGCTACTTGGTAAAGGTTTTACCTACCAGACCTTGCTTAAGTGAGTAAACCATTAAATTGATTATATTGGAACTTAGTGTAATTTTATGTGTATATACATAAATAAATTTTTTAATGTATAAAGAAATATTTAGCTAATCTGATGAATACATTGCAAAATAAAATTAAAATAATCTATGTATATGTGATTTTAGTTACATATTTACAGGGAATTGTTTCTAGGGAAAATTAAAAGAAACAAATGTTCTACATTAAGGTACATGGACAGCAATTAATATTTTTGAAGAAAACTGTCAGTACAACAAATAATTTGAGTATGTTTTATTGCAATATGCATATATACAGAACTTCAAATGATGCTTAATGAATTTTCCAAAGTAAGTACACAAGCATATTGAATTTCTAATCATTAAAATAGTTATCTAGGGGCACCTGGGTGGCTCAGTGGGTTAAAGCCTCTGCCTTCAGCTCAGGTCATGATCTCAGGGTCCTGGGATCGAGCCCCGTATCGGGCTCTCGGCTCAGCAGAGAGCCTGCTTCTCCCTCTCTCTCTGCCTGCCTCTCTGCCTACTTGTGATCTCTCTCTCTGTCAAATAAATAAAATCTTTAAAAAAAGAATAGTTATCTATACAAAATAATCCTAATTCATTTTAATGAAAGGTGAAAACCTTTGATCTAAGTGATAGTAAACCTTTCAGATATAACTGATAATTTATCAGAGATAAGAGTAAATACCTGTTTGCTACCTACTATATAAAATATGATGTTATTTTTCAATAATTTTTCTATTATACCAATAATTAGTAAATTCAAAATTATCCTACCCATTTTTTATATTATTTAAAACTTTTATGTTGCCCCACTTCAGCCTTCAATTATTTTTCATTAAAGTATTATATTTTATTATTTATTATAATAGAGTGTAGAGTTGGAACTGTTTTATAATCAATGATTTTCTATTTTTAAATTAACTGTTTTTTGGATATTTTTTCTAACTTTTCTATTACTTATATAATTTTTAATTTTTTACTCAAAGATAAATAAAATTAAAGGTTTCTTGAAATAGTGATGTCTAATCTTCTATGCAGTGTTTCATTTTCTCTAAAATATCTGCATAGAGCACTTTTCATAATGGGATGTGCCTCACATTCTGGAGAAGGTCATTCTAACCCCTGACAACTTTATTACCATTAACTCTACTTGATAGAACAGACCTGTATTCAGCCCCTACTACAATTACAGGCACTGGGGCTGTTTTTTGTTCTTTCTCAAAGAGAAATATGTTTTTTTTTCAATACTAAGTTAAAAATGGTCTCTGTATGAATTTTACCCGAAGATTCTCTGCTTTGTGACCACATAGAATATATCTGAACTCTCTTTTATGGCACATTTTGTTTTACTTGAAGCCAGATACACTTGTCCCCTCAACAAATACTTTTTTTCCTCCAGACTAAGCATAACCTCTTCACTCGTGAGACAATGAGGTTATTCTTAATGGTAGATGTATCACATGATAGTGTTCTGTTGAATTTTTTTAATCCACAATAAAATATCAAACTAATTTTATTTTCAGGAAGCTGATTGTTATTTATTTTGAATCTGTTTGCCAGTTTGTATTGGGAACTTGTCGCTGGACTGTGGGTATGGCATTGAGTAGAACTGTAGAACTGAGAAGTTACGCGATCACAGAGATCCATTTTAATTTGTGGAGATAGACAATATATAAACAAGGTAATGGATATTTAAAATTAACATAATAATGTTGTCTATGAAGAAAGGCAAGTAATACAACCAAACATCTTTGAAAAGCATATACTAATTCAGAGCTGACTATTGAATCATAGGAAGAGTTTGAGGTGAGCTGAAAGACATTGAAAGCAAACCTTACTTTATGTGTTGCTTCTTGGATATAGTTTCCTGGCTTTTCCTTAGGAAAGGAAATGTGAGAAGGATGAACAGAGTGGACTGTGCAGTTCTTATAGACGCTAAATACAGCTTAGACAATTCCTTCCAGACTCTTCCTTAGTGACAATGATGAATGTAATTTCTGAATGACTTGCAAATTGCAGCCAAGTCAGTCACAGGATTTTACTTCTTATATTCAAAGCAGATGTACCATAATAAAAGCTAAAAATATAATTATTTTTTACTGGTTAGTATGATTTAATAACTTGTGAATATAAAGGAACTGTTCTTTGGACACATGAATTTTTATGCAAAAATATCTGAGGTAATGCTGAAGAATTAAAAATATTTTTTATATTAAATTGTATGCTGTTTTCTGATAAAAGCTACAGAAATAATTATCTTGTTATGATCAGATATATTTTTAACATTTTATGTCAATATATAAATATGAAATAAATATGTTATGAAATGTATAAAATTTAAAAAAATATATATTTGAAATTAGAAATCCTAAAAATGTCCTTAATCTGAGAGGTGGGATAAAAGTTTATTTTCTACATAGAAATAGTAGCTATATAAGGAAGATAAGGAGTATTCCTGCCAACAACATATTTATCTCACAGTTTAAAGTTTTCTAAACTGCTATTTCAGGTACTATAATTTAGAAACAATTTTAGTATCAAGAAATGAGGCAGAAAAATGTTTATGAAAAATGTTATTGGCTATGTGACCTAGGGCAATTTGCCTTAACTCTCCAATCATCAATTATTTGTAAAATAAGGATATTAATGCATTTTACATATATTGGTTTGTAAAGAATGCATGAAATATCTATGCAGAATGCTTAGAGTCATACCAGGGTCTTGATAAAATATTTAATAAATGTAAGGATGTTGATGAAGTGGATACAAATAGCAACAGTAAAGATAACAACGCTGTTCTAGAATCACCGAAACCATTCTGGTTGTTTCTTTCAGGCTTTCCACAGTAGAATACGTAGGACTGTATGACTCACTAGACAAGTTTTCCCAACAAAGATGTGAGGTAGGTTTATTAGGGAAATAGAGATCCAAAGGAGTGAATCACTGTGGAAACTATATGGTAAACATGAACTTCAGCATCAACTGTATCTTCCTCTAATGGTCATGTTCATGTTCTTTCTGATCCATTATAGTCAGCTGGAAGTTCAACAACAAAGCAAGGTTATTCTTTGTTGAAGGGGAGAGAAAAACCAAGAAATGCATAGTTCAATGTGTGTTTAGATTTTCAACGTTTTTTTTTTTTAGATTTTCAATTTTTAATGTGATTTAATTTAATATTTTAAAATTAAAAAGTAATGAAAATGAAAGTGTTTCATCTTTCAAATATACTTGTAATTAAAAAATTCTTCATCCCAACTTTATTTTAGAAAACACATTCCTTCATATGTGCATTTACCAGTAATTTATTGTATTTGCACATTGATGAGAATGTTATCCATGACAGCACTTTTTTTTTAAGATTTATTTAGTTATTTGAGAGAGTCAGACATTGAGAGCAAGCGTGGGGGTGGAGAGGGGAATGGAGAAAGAATCTCCAGCAGACTCTCTGCTAAGCATGGAGCCTGACATGGGTTCAATCTCAGGACCCTGAGATCATGACCTCACCCTAAATCAGGAGTTGGATGCTTAATTGACTGAGTCACCCAGGCACTCCCATGACACTGTGTTTAATTTAAATACATATTTTTATGCTACGTCTCTCTTAACTATCATCATCTTCTCTTTATATTAGCCTGCATTTTGTCTGTGTAACTTGAAAAAAATATTTTAGGTGTGTTTCTGTTTCCTATGCTATAAAGCAGTGATTCTTAATGGAAGAGAAATAAGAGAGGTGAAAACGGTAGTGATGAGGAGACACATCTATTTAGGGGTTGTTCAGATTTATTTGCAGAACTTTTTTTTTTTTTTATTTGCAGAACTTTTAAAAATTGTACTTGCTCACCTAGAGATTTTGATCAAGGTATATGTCCTCTTCTCTATCTTTATAGTCACAGTCATTGTGATCCAGTATTTCAGAGGCAAGTAAAACCTTGTTATTCAAATGTTTGGAATAAGTGAAAAATCAGACTGCTATTTGGCTCTGGACTGGCAAGGGATAACTTTGACTCCAATTTTCTTTCTGCCTCTATCCACTCCCTTAACAAACATATCCATTCTCAGTTTTAACTATGCTCATACATGAACTCACATGTCTCTCTCCACATTATCCACAACACCTTGCTGGGCTCTAGCCAGGGAATCCCTGCCACTGCATATACACCTTTATTTATCATTCTGCTTTTCCTTTAGCATTATGGAATCACACCACATTTAACCTCTGCAATGGCACTCTTTGTGTTCTCAGTTTCAGTTAATGTCCCAAACGTGCTCCCGGTATCACTTTACACCCCAGGGGCTGCATAATGCTTGGTTTGAAATCACAAGCTCAGAAACCAGAGTCTGCTACTAAAAAAGACTTGAATTTGCATGATGTTATTCAACTTCTCAGAGCCTGTTTATCCATACATTTTTAATAAGTGATCTCAAGAGGACCACAAGGTTGGCTGGGGCATAGTAAGCAGGGAGAGAATCTTAGTGGAGATAGCCAAAGAACATGTCATACAGGCCCTTTTAGATAATTATAAGAAATTTAGATTTTATTCTAGATAAAAGAGGAAATCACTAGAGAGCTATTGTCTAAGCAGGGACGAGATCTGGCTAACATTTTAAAAAGATAACTGCAACTATAAAGAAGGAGAATAAACTATAAAGAGACAACGGAGGGACCAGAGAGACTGGCTATTGCAGTAAACCAGAAAGGGTACGTCGGTGGTAGAGAACAGGCTTGTATCTGAAACAGTGAGACCTAAATTATATTTGGATCTATTTTGAATATTGAATTCACTGATGTAGAATGAAGAAAGTAAGAATTTAAAGATAGGGAAGGTTTACGTTTTGAACAACTTATACATGTCAGAGACATTTACATACCTGCAGATGGAATTAATGAACATATATATAGTGTTTAACATCACTGAAATAGATGAGCTTACTTAGGGAAAGGTATAGGAAAAGAAAAGGGAAGAGATCTAAGCACTAAGCTCTGGAGAGTTTTAGTGCTAGGAAAGTACTCACTTATTGAATGATTGCTCATTTTACTCACATTTTGAATGTTTGCTCATTGACTAGGTATCTATTACATGCCCAACAACATTAGAGGTACTGGATATACAGTTCTGAGGAAAATAAAAATAAACCCTATTTTTCTGGATCTTATATATTGGTGGGAGAGCAAGATGATGAATAAGATCAATCTGCTAAATAATACGTGTTAAGAGGACAAACGTGTCGAGAAGGAAAATGTTAAATGCATAGAAAATTGAGAACCTATTAAGACAGCCAGGAAAGGCTCCCATAACTTTTGAATGACCTGAAGAAAATGAAGGATATATTTATGCAAATATCCGGAGAAGGAGGCAAAGATATCAGTGAGGAAGAGCTCTGTGGATGTTCAGAGGCTAAATGTATCCAGTGTGCCCCATCGTTCAAGAAACAAGGAAACAGCAAGGTGTGGAATAGAGACGCCATGCTGAGAACAGATGAAGGTGGAGCAAACACAAGAAAACAAACACCAGGCAGAAAGCTAGAGAAAAAATACATGTGGGAGATGATGGTGGTCTGAGCCAAAGACATAGTGATAAAGCAGTCAAGAGTCCTAAACTCCTTCCATTTATTTGTTTTATGTTGGAGTACAGACACTACATTGTTCGCCTAAACAATTCAGTATGCCTTTCTCTCCCTGAAATGGACACATTCCTACTTAGCCAAAACAACACCATCATCCCTAATAAATTTAACAATAATTTCTTAATATCACTGAATGCCTAGGCTCTCTTTACGACTATTTTAGATTCAAAGATATTCAATGAGCATTAGTCATTATAAGCAACATATGCTCTTCAAGAGAAGTCTGGCTTGGTTATATTCTTGAAGGTCAAATTGACAGAATTTACCAATACTGGATGTGGGGAAGGATAAAAAGGGAGACAGCAGTACTGAGTCTGAGATTTGGGGCTTAGGCAAAGGAAAGAATGGAGTTGTTCTTAACTGAGATGAGAAAGCCTATGAGGAGAATTTTACAAGAAAATTATGACTATTTAATTTATGATATTACTGAATACCTAAACAAATACGTCATAAGGTTCAGGGGTTCAAGGAAAGGTCTGGGCTACAGATACAACTTTATAAGTCATTGGTATATGGTGGTAGTTAAAGGGATGAAACTGGATAGGATCACCTATGGGATGAAAATGTATGGAAAAGAGAACATGACCAAGGACTAAGTTTGGGAATGCTACAACACAGAGGTGAGAAGAGAAGAAACAATAAAGGGGATGAAAGCAGGTTTGGAAAGGCTAGACAAAGCCTGGCTGTGGCTAGGTTCAGAGGACCCAACTAGAGAAGATGCTTCCAGGAGAAGAGAATGTAGGAAGGTCAAACACTGGTGACAGGTTAGGCAAGAAGATTGAGAAATGATTATATAATTTGCTGACCATTATGAGATCAGTCAGTTTGAGGTGACTTGGGTAATGGAATAGTTTAAATGTACAATAAGAGAAGAAAAGTAGGCAATTGTTAGAGAGTACTACTTTAGAGAGCTTTATTGTCAAAGAGAATAGGAAAATGAGAAAGTAGCTATTGAACAATGTAAGGTCTTTTTTTAAGATGAGAGATATATATTAATAAAATAATAGGAATGATATATAAAGAAATAAATGCTGATGAAAGAGAGAAGGAAAATAATCTTAAGAGCTAAGTTCTTGCATTGTCATGAGTGGACGGGCTCTACAGAATCCCACTCACAGTGGGGATGAGAGACAGAATGTTAACTACAGAAGGAAGAAAGTAGGGTACATAGGCATGAATTCTGATAGGTTGATTGATTTGATTTGGTGAGTTGAGTCTGGGTTTGTGTGTGTGTGCGTGCGTATGTGTGTGTAAAATGCAAGTTTATAACTGAAAGTATGATGGGAAGCGGAATTTTTAAGCTTTGAAGAGTGAGAAAATATAAATATTCTCCAGAAAAGCTGGAGAAATAAGTTGGCTAGTGATATTTAATACCAGGTAACATTAAAGATCTTGAGTTTAAAGTCTTTAATTTATTAGCACAGTGTGTGTGTGTGTGTGTGTGTGTGTGTGTGTGTGTGTGTGTGTTTAGATTAAACTGTTTGGTTGCTATTGTATATTTAGACATAAATAATACTGTGATTCCTGCAGGTGAGAAAGATTGAAAGGAGTCTAAGCATTGGATGGATTATTGTTTTGAACACTGAAATAATTAAAAATGTTCATGTGATTTATGGTAGAGAGAGAGCAAGTATGCTAGAGGCTAGAAATCTCTAGTGAATAAGTAGGATTCACTAGGATTTAAGCAGATGATACAGCAAGAATGGGGAGTGGGTAGTCTGACAGTGTTTCGCAGAATTTGCTTAAGAGTTGAATTATTCTGAGGGAAGTGGGAGGAATGATGTTTTGGAAATGGGGATGAGCACTCAGGTAGATATTTCTACAACTCTATGGTAAGTGAATACTGGAATAAAGACAGCCATCACCTGAGTGGGCCGGAGGTAAAACAGAATCTTCAGGATCAGTCAGATATCAGTTAATGCCAAAGAATGAAGGAAATGTTTAAAAACTGAAACTGCAATGAATTTTGTTACCAGACTGGGAATCCCAGAAGAGACAGTTGGAGGGGTTTGGAAGCTTAGAAAAAGTGGAAATTTAGTTAGTTTATATTTCAGTATAGGTTATTAAAGACAAACAAATACATTTCCAAAGGGATTTTAAACACAATATTATTTCATAGTGATATAAGATGTTTTGTTACATATTTTGAATATTTAATTTAATGCTTGCACACTCATATATGTATAGGCAGAAGAAGAGACATTTATCTTTCTTCATGTGATTCTGGAAGATCTAAGATACAGTACAGATAAATGACACCAATGACCTAGATCATTAAATATAAAGGTCATTTTTGGTGCCTCTTTTGCTAATTTTTTACCTTTCTTTTTAAGAAATTTACTTCCACTGCCTTTAGAAACACCACAAATTTCTTATTTTCTTTTTTCCTTCTAATTTTCTGACCACTCCTTCCTACTCAATTTTAGTCTCCTTTTCCTTTTCGTCCTCCCTTACATTGGTCATTGTCAAGTATTATAGGCCTGTTAAGTTCTCATTGTACATCAAATATCTTAGTATTCACACTCAATTTAGTTGATTAAATTACTATTTATATCAAAGTACTATCAACTTATTCCCTTGGGTGCTTCATAGGCACTAACTCAATGTATGAAGGACTGAAATCAATTTAACCCTGTCATCTACATGTACCTAACTCAGGAAGAGACCCTGGCTTGTCAAGTCAGAAAACTGGGTAACAGTCACTGATTTCCCCTTCTTCTCTAATACCCTTTATATCTATCTAAGACTTATATCCACTGAACCTCTCAAACCCAGCATCTGGCTGATCTTTTCATTCTCAACAGAACTCTTCTAATCTAGGCTTATTATTGCTGCCCTGGACAATTGAAACACATCTCCAAATCACATTCCCTATCACCTTTCTTGCTCACCTCTAGGCCATCCTTGCCCCTGTAGACAGGTTGATCTTACTAAAATGCTAATTTAATAGCAGTCTACCCAGACTTAAACAAAGAAGCAACAAAACAAAAGGTTTCCACATAGCACCCTTCTGATATAACCCCAAACTAGTAGGGTTGACACATTTATGAACTGGTTTCTGAATGTCTCTCTAGACTCATATCTTCCTACACCTGCTTGCCTTCTTATTTTCTCTTGCTCGCTCTATCACCTTTGGGTCTTTGCAATACTATTTCATCTTCCCAAAGGACTATCTCCTTGAGAAAGGTTTCCATAAGACCCTAGGACTATAACTCGAGTTATATTCTACAAAGGCTATTTTTCATTCATGGTGTAGCCTTTATCACTGAGCATGGTAAATTGCTATTTGCTGCTCTCTTTCAGCAGTAAGTGGTACTTCCTCGATGGTAGGACTGCATTTTTTTCTGCCATATATTTCTACTGACTCTACTGCATTTAGCATGGGGCCTAGCTTATAATTAGTGCTCAATAGTTTTTTAAGTGAATAAAGTTATAAAATATTCCAGAGATGTAGGATTAAATTTAATATAAAATATTTGGTTTTTTATAATCATAATTTTTTGTTCATAATATTAGAAAGGGACTAGAACCAGATGTCCAAATAATGATATAATCATATCATGATAATAATGATATGTAGTTTATTTTAATCTGCCTGAATAATAGTCAAAATGGATGAAATATTGTTCTGATTGTTTTAATACCCAAACTGGGTTCTTCCCATGGCTATGTTGATTGAGTATGCACAATTCAGTCATTAAATTAGAGAAGAATAGTGTGACTAGAATACTGTAATCTTACAGAAACAACTATCATTTTACGTGGTCTTTTTGGGGAGGTGGATGGATAACATTAAGCCCATATAACTGCAAATAGGTACCAAAAATAACTAAACCCAATTTCTATGTGAATTCTAATAAAAAATTTTGAATTTGTTTTCAACTTTTCAACTTTTAGTTCAAGAACACACTGTTGCCAAATTTGAATATTCATGGCTTTCTTAGGCTGCACACTAAATACAATTAAATACAGGCCATTTTTCAAGGTTTTTTGTTGTTGTTGTTGTTTAAAGATTTTATTTATTTATTTGACAGAGAGAGATCACAAGTAGGCAGAGAGGTAGGGAGAGGTAGAGGAGGAAGCAGGCTCCCTGCTGAGCAGAGAGCCCGATGCGGGGCTCCATCCCAGGACCCCGAGATCATGACCTGAGCCGAAGGCACAGGCTTAAACCACTGAGCCACCCAGGCGCCCCATTTTGTTGTTGTTATATAATAAGTACATAGGACGAATGAGTTGATTTTAAAGATTTTTTTTTTGCCACTCAAGATGCTTTAAAATATGTTACTTCCCTACATCTGAACTTAATAATACACTTTATGTTAATTTATTGAATGTGAATAAAATAAAGTAAATATCTAACTTCTCATTATGTATTTATCTATATAATCACACGTGCATAACTGTTTAGATCGAATGTTCATATTTGGCATATTTAGTAAGGATACATATGGCCAATACTTGTTAGGTATATTTTCCTCTGTCTCATCCATATTACCATGCATTTTTATAATCCAAGCACAGCATACTTTCATATTGCAGTATCTTCCAAAGTAAAATACGTAATATGTTAATATTAATACAAGTCCCTAAGAAAAGTGACATCATTTTTATGATTATCAAACTTATAATAGTAAGAGTTGACTTTAAGCATGTCCAGTAGAGCATGGGCCTTAGTTAAATTTCCTGAACTGTTAAGTTTTTTTAAAAAAAGTGGAGGTGCCTGGGTGGCTCAGTTGGTTAAGCATCTGCCTTCGGCTCAGGTCATGATCCCAGGGTCCTGAGATCGTGTCCCACATCAGGCTCCCTGCTTAGCGGGAAGTTTGCTTCTCTTTCCTCCTGTTCTTGCTCTCGCTCTCTCTCCCTCTCAAATAAATAAATGAAGTGGTGCCTGGGTGGCTCAGTTGGTTAAGCAACTGCCTTTGGCTCACTCAGGTCATGATCCCAGGGTCCTGGGATTGAGCTCTGTGTCAGGGTCCTTGCTCAGCAGGAAGCCTGCTTCTCCCTCTCCCTCTGCCAGCTACTCTGCCTGCTTGTGCTCTCTCATTCTCTCTGTAAAATAAAAATAAATAAATAAATAAATAAAGTCTTTAAAAAAAGTACTACTAAGCTAAGTATTCTTTAATCATCATAATTTATTGGAAAATGCCTATATTTGGTATTTTAAAGAAGTCAGTAGAGTTTCACAAATTCCTTGGATGGTACCTGTATTTACGACTATCAATAATATTAGAAATTACTGTTCTTATTCATGCTTACTATATGATAGCCATTGTATTAGGTGATTATGAAAAAATTTCTATATTCACATCAATTATAGAAATTGATATTTATTTTGGATACAAAAATAGTAAGCTTCAGGTAGGCTATATTCTTGCATACTGAACTTTTAAAAATAAATCCTTGGTAATAATAGTTACACTCAGTATGAGTTAAGGATAATATTTTTCTTTTCAAGTTGTGATTTTCTAGCAGCTGATTCCAATTCACAGAACAAATGTTTATGAAAGTTTTCCATATTGTCCCTACTGGGAAGATTATGCCCCCACTCAAAAATCTTAACATATTTCATGCCTTGGAGGTGTGCCGATTCCTAGTACTTATACTTCCTTCATTTGTTTCGCTAATGTTGTATTTTGAAGGATTCTCCCTATACTTTATATAGCTTTTAGCTTTCTCACTTTATAACAACTGTTTCCATTTTCTCTCTGGGTGTGTCATTTTGTTGCCAGTTTTCCAGTCTCGAGGCTAGGCTGTGAAAGTGGGACAAATACCACCAGCCACTAGGAGTACAGATGCATGGTGTCATCAGCTCTGCCTGGATGGCCATTCAGAGAATCAAGTTCCTCTACTTGAAATTAACAGTAGGTTGTTAGGTATTGGTTTTCTTACTAGTATTTGAAGTGAGCTGGTATTCTTTTCATCCTTTAAAAAGTTTTGTTGTCTAGCATGCCATTAAAAGAAGAACCGGTATGAAGCTCTTATCTCAAAGGATAGACTGTGACAAGATCAGAAGATAAAAGGGGAAACTTTTCTAAAAATAGAAACATCTAACTCAGTATTAATGCATTAAAACATGCAGTTAGTGAGTACCCCCTTTTTTTTTTTAAAACAAAACATTTTACTTACAAGTTATAAGTTAAATTGACATTTATTTCATAGTGATGATAAAAGTAAAGCTACACAACTGATAACTAAAATAGATACCATAAATCATTATTTAAAAAAAAGTCATGATAACAGCAGCAATGTTAAATGTTAATTAATAGAATATAGCAACTCAAGAAATGAAATGATCTTGCTCAAAAGTGGAAGATCCAAATTGCAAATGAATCTAAAGTTGAGAGATTTAGATCTCCATTTAATATGCAGTTACAATCCCACAGGAAAGGTGAAATGAGAAACGACTCTGCATGCACAGGTGGAGGTCTAATTCTTTTAACTCAGTTTTCATCTAATACCAAAGGACAACAGTCTGAAACAAAAGTGAAGATGTATTTACCTACATATTCATGAACAGATGCCCCACCTTGTGCAAACATGCAGAGTGTAAGTGTGTGGGGGCAGAGCAAAATGGAGTCTCTCCTGTCAAGCAGGAGCCTATTTCAAGCAATGATGCAAGCATTTAAAGGTACGGCAGTTACAAAATATCACCGGGACCAAAGTTAGCTGACACCCCAGAACTGATGACAAGCAGAACCAGAGGAAGTGTGTAGGGGGCCCAAGACCGATTAAATCCCTTTAAAAATGGGAGGATTTTGGCAGCAGTCTGACTCTTCAGGTGTGCCTCTCTATGTCTGACCACTTAAAAGGCTCTGCCCCGTTGATCTCGGAACAGAGCTGTAATCCCTTACTGCTTGAACAAGAAGCAGTAGGTGCCCAGAGCTGACCCTGACCTATGCTGAAGCCTTATCTGAACTGCACGCCCACAGACTGATTTTGTCTTTGGTTTGTTAACTTCTTGCACCCTTCTGTTATCTTGTTGGTTGTGTGGTTTGTCTTACGTCCTGCTCTGTGTGCTGTGTAAAAAGCTAAGTTTACTGACATGGTGAAAAGTCATTGAATTTGCAATCCTGAACCTGCTTTATAATTGTGATTAACTTTGCTTTATGATTGAATAAAGCTGACACTGTGGAAAGACACAACTCGTGTGTGAGCCTTAGTGTGCTCGTGATGGGGGGAGATTCAAGAATGTGGCATAAGTGAAAAAATAATAAAATAATTTTACTGACATGAGAGAAGTCTTTGCATGAACTGACAATGGTAATGTTTTAGGAATAACTGAATTCTCCACACCTACCAAAAACAAAACAAAAACGCTCAACTGGCTAAAGAAATTAATTTGATTTGCTCTTCAAAAATTCCCTTTTTGGATTTCTGTTTTTAGCATTAAAATTTTAATTTGTAAATTTGAAATAAAGACAATTTAATCTGATAATTTAGACATCATTTCCTCAGCAAGATGGGAGGGCACATGGATAGGTATTGTTTTACTTTTCCTTATTTTTTTTTAAGACTTTACTTATTTATTTGAGAGAGCAAGAGAGAGAAAGAGTGAACACACAGAAGGAGAAGGAGAAGCCTGCTGAGTAGAACCTGAATTGGGACTTGATCCAAGGACCCTGGGATCATGACCCAGACAGAGGGCTTAACTGACTGAGCCACCCAGGTACTCTTGTTTTACCTTCCTATTGCATGGAGTTCCAGTCTCGGCCTGAAATTATGAATAAGTACTGACCAAAATGGGGATTAGAAGATAATAATTAAGCGGTGCC
Source organism: Procyon lotor (assembly GCA_028646535.1). Classification (NCBI taxonomy): domain Eukaryota; kingdom Metazoa; phylum Chordata; class Mammalia; order Carnivora; family Procyonidae; genus Procyon; species Procyon lotor. Next base: position 99,805,797 of record CM053603.1, read on the forward strand.
TGGGTGGCTCAGTGGGTTAAAGCCTCTGCCTTCAGCTCAAGTCATGATCTTGGGGTCCTAGGATTAGCCCCACATGGGGCTCTCTGCTCAGCGGGGAGCCTGCTTCCTCCTCTCTCTCTGCATGCCTCTCTGCCTACTTGTGATCTCTCTCTCTGTCAAATAAATAAATAAAATCTTTAAAAAAAGAAGATAATAGTTAAAATAGTAAAATCTCTAATGACAAGATGTTTAAGTGATCTAGTGGAAAGAAATGGGCTTTGGCGTCAGAATATCTTCTGTAAGTTTCTCATTTCAAATCATGTCCAGCCATTTGACTGCCCAACTTAACTCACCTTACCTCTTCATTTAATTAGTAGAGATAATAACATCTTAGCAAATTTGTTATAGAAATTAAGTGGGTTAATATGTGAAAGCTCTGAGTACAGAGCTAGAAACCTGATAACATTTCCTCTTTTCTTTTCATTTATTTCCTTTCTTCTCCTTTTCATTCATTCTCTATTAATGCTTTTTAATGTAATGGTTCAAGAGTTCAGAGTGTGTTCAGGCTGGACCCTGAAGTCTCTGTGAATACTGACTTTCAAGAACAGATAAGTGACCATCTCAATTTATCCAGAACAAACAGAAATTTATATAAATAAATAACCTTGGACTTTATCCATTTTTAATGCTTTGGTACCACATCTGAAATATACAATGTTAGAATAGTTTTGAAAAGAAAAAAAATACTATAATATCCTCATCCAAAGATTTCTTAGATATGAATCCATAACTGGATAAAAGTTCTATCTCATAAATCTTTTACTTTTTTGTTGTTCTACTATGAATCTTAAAATACAAACATATTTATCATCATTTATATTCTATGTTTAAGTTTTAGTTATTAATTTGCTCTTGTTGAAATGATAATGTAGTTAGACTTATTTCACATGCTAGATATAGGAAAACCATAAAACTATTATAGTTTCAAATAAACAACATGCTTCAAATTTTAAACTGTGTTTGGATAAGCATTTCTAATTTTATGGATTATAATATCTTTATTTCCTTTTAATTTATTGCTTGCATTATGTTCATAACTCAAAGAATCTAGAGGACCAGAGAAATAAAAAGAAAATTAAATATTTTACATGAATGTTTCCATACGTTTTTGTTTACTAGTTATTTGCACTGTCTTTAATGTGATATTTCTCATGATGAAAATGTTTAACTTATATTTTGTAGAAAGAAACATGGTACTGTGAATAGACTGCCCTTCATAATGTCATAAGATTGCCACAATTCTCTAATTGCTAGACAATCTTTACTTTCATTCTCAGCTGCAAAGAGGGTTCTCTGCATATATTTTTTGTCAGGGTTTTGGTTCAAAACTTTTTTTACCAGAATAAAAAATGATAGAAAGAGAAGCTACTGTGGATTAAACAATACAAACTGCAAAATTATGATCAATCAGGGCTCTTTAGCATGTTGATAAATAAGAAAAAGATATTTTGTGTGTACACTCTTTTTGATGTTGAAATAATTTTTATATCCTTTTAGGTATTGAATTATCAAATATTTGTGTTGATCATTTTACTACAATCATCTTTTATCTCTTCTAGTTTTCTTCCTTATTAAGTAAATAATTTCCAGTTCCTAATCACTAAAGATTGAAGATCAGTTCTGATTTTCCATATTATTTTGCATTTGTAGATATCTGATTATGTATCAAGAGTAGGTTCACAATGAGATATGTATATATGTATATGTAAATATGTATACCAATATTTGGTAAAGTCAATACTGCTTTACCAAATAAAGATAATTATCTTTAACTTAATCACATTGAAAAGCTGGTTGAGGGCATATTCTGTTTGAACAATTATTGATCTACCATTTAGATTCACTTATTTACACAAAATCTTTCCTTAGTCCAAAAAATGAAGAAGAAAAGAAAGTTAAAATACAATGTTGAAATAAATTTCCAAGCCCAAAATGGAAAGTGTTTCTGCTTGGGGTGCTAGATCAGCAAAACAAACTCAGATAATTTTTGTGTCCCTGTAAGTTCTCCACTCGACCAGAAACATCCAGTCAGCTGATCCCCAAATGCCAAGCTAACTCTTGGCACTACACTTACTGCTTTCATTTCTTGATCTTTCTAAATAAAGTTGGATATGCATTCCTAGCCAGTAAAGTCCCATCTCTTTGTCTTGCTTCTAAAGCTCTAGAAAACTCTCTCTTGCCCAAACATCCCTGGGGAACTGCTTGATAGGCGTCAACTATATACTCCCCAACCCGTGGATTGTTTTCCCTTCAGTGAAGTACATCAAACTTGTTACTAAATTGTTTCATTTTTGTCATTTGACACTATAAATAAATTTGTAAGTTTTAAGCCAATTTTCTTTAAATGTCTTAACATAAGGAAGGCCAATTGTAAAGATGATGTTCAATTTAATGTTTCAAAGTTAATAATTTTTTTCACTGTTACTTGTTTATTCACTACATATAAATGACCTCCATTCTACTAATAGTAGAAAAGGAACTTAATTCAATAGAGAAGTTATAAAACAATTAATGTGGTTCCATGTAATAATTTCAGTAGAGATCAAAAAGCCAATCTTAATTTACAATCTTAATCTTAATAGTCTATTATAAGCCTAAGTAATAGAATTTCTGAATCCAAATTTGATGGAGATGACAAGATTAGGACTTGTACTTCCTTGAATTTTAATCATTTCTATAACTGTTAGGTTTCTTTGACTTCCACAATGTTTACTTTGTAATAAAATCCTTTATATAATTACAAGGTCTGAATAATTTATTTCTAATAACTCAAATTTATAAGTAAGCAGAGCATTGTAAGTTGTTTTAGTAATAAATAATTTAAAAATGAAATTTAAGATTGCAAAGTCCAGTGTTATAAATAGAATTAGCTTGAAAATCCTGCAAATAATGTGCTTTCTGATTTATGTTATTTCCCTCTCATTCTTTATTTCAGAGTTCATTAATATGATTCAAAAGTCTTCAAAAGAAATCTTCATAAATAAAATGCATTATTTTTTGAAACATTCATTTCCCAGAGGTTATCTTTTCTTAGGTGGAAAAAGAAAGTGAAAGATTAAAAAATAAACAATAAAACAAACTCAAAATGCATATTCAGAGCTTTGGAGATTCAGGCTGAGGGAGAAAACCTTATTTCTGTTCTACTGTTAATATTTAGATCAACTTTTGCCCTTATGATGTTAATCTTTGCTTACCTCAGCTCAGGACACTTAAATCCTAAACTTGCAAACTGAGCCCTGTCTAGCCCTAGAATTAATCTTAAGGAATGTAACCAGGACTTAAGAAATGCAAGGTATCCCTTGAGAACCCCTTTCTCCAACCTCTGCTGGCCTGATAGAATTGTGAGGGCCAGCTCTCACTACAATATGCTCTGTATTTCCTTCTGTTTTTCCTACTGACTTAATGCGCCCTTTATGGAACCTTTCTCGGCTTTTGCCAAACCCTGCTCCAACTCAGAACACTTTCTGTGGGCCATATGACTTGCAGTTAGAGTTACCAGATTTAGCAAGAATGAAACAAGACAACAAAAAACAGAACTCCCAATGAAATATGAATTTGCCGCTTAGCTCAACAACACGTAATTTAATTCTTTTAGTATGTTATGCCCTGTGCAAATTTATGGGGCATACTTAACACTAAGAAAAATCATTTGTTGTTTAGCTGAAATTCACATTTAACTAGGTATCCTGTACTTTATCTGGCAATGCTACCTGTAGTATGTGGTTGGAAATATGTCAGCTACTTTGCATAAAGTTTTTTTTTTTTAAACTTACATGCTAACTCAGGAGACAAGTGTTAGCACCCCCATATTAAAGATGAAAAAACTAAGGACAAAAGAGATTCAGTTATTTGCCCCTTCCCTTTCCCTTTCCCAATGGCACACACAAATTCTAATAGAAAAGGAGTGAAGTATAGGAAGAGAGAATTCTGTGTTCTCCCATCAGACCACAGCATTCAAATTGGAGATCTCAGTTTTTCATTAATACCTGTAGGAATTTGGGGCAGCTTGAGCTCTATAAGCTTCAGTGCCCTTTCACACCACCTGTTGATGACCACCATATTTCCTTAGAGAGTTGCCTGATGGAAGTGAAGTCCTGAGCGGACTGCCATCACATGTTAACAGGTAATGTATTTTAATTGATGCTATTAATACAAACAATAGTCTAGGCTTAAAATTATTAATTCAAAGGCTATTCAGTACTTTCTTAAGTAGATTCTGACCACACAATAAGGCCAAATTATTATTACTTATAGGCCACCTGCAAAGCGTGTTGTTTAAGGCCTCAGTTATTTTAATTATAACCACATTCATCTTATGTTAACAAATTAATTTTCCTGACAAGCATCGCACAATATTTCCTTGAATGTGAAAGGACACCTAGAAAGCACTCCACAGCATGTTATTTGATCTCAGGGTCAATATTGCATTACCATTAGCACTAGCTGAATAGGGATTTCAGGTAGGGAAGGAATAGGGGCCCAAAATAGGTTCTGAGGGTATTTCAGGGGTACAGACACTGAGAACAAAAATAAAGATAAGGAAAAAAAACCAGACGTCCTGTCCCAACTGCGAGGGTTCAAATATTTTTTCTAATAATTACATTGTAACCACAGAAAATAGAAAACAACCACAAAAAAAAAAAAATGATCAGGCCTCGAGGAAGTTAACTATAAGGATTAACCCGACCTAGCAAAACCTATCTATAGATCATAGATGTCACAGAAAACAGAAATAAAGACTCTCACACAATGTATAAGCATCATGTCTAGTTCCAGATCATTGACCTAACCACTAGCAAGTTCCTGGTAAAATTCTAATAAAAGACCAGATATAAAAACCCTTGGTGGCATCCTGGTTGACCCCTCTCACTCCTGAGAGCTTTTTCTGTACCTTTGCTTAATAAAACTCTATGCTCTGCTCACTCTCCTTTGTCCTGGAGATTCACGCTTGGACTCCGTGAGATAAGAACCTGGTTCCCCTGCTTCATAGCTAGGTTATCAGAGGTTGCTTTCCCCCTAGCTTCTTGGCTTGCTGTTCCTATGACCTCTCAGACTGTTGCAAAGTTGCTTGCTTTATGCCTCAGCTCTCAGAAAACTACTGCTTCTGATTTGTCTCTCATTTTAAAAAAATAAAGGAATAATTCTTTTAGAATTTGGGGCACATTACAAGCCAAAAGTTTCCAAATGATGAAATACCACCTTCTCGGTGGAATAAATATCAAAGAAATATCTCAGGATAGCTTTTTTTTTTTTTTTTTATGTTCTCGTTATTTGGTTGGTGGTTTTGTTTATTTTCCCTTTGATTCCCGACTCTATAGTCCCTTAGTCTGTGCTCTGCAACATCCAAGTTACCGCCAGCCTGACTTCTAACCAAGTGGAGTGCATTGTATGGAGATGCACTGTTTTTCTAAAACAGAAAATAAATAAATAAATAAATACAATTGGGTAGATGGTTATGATGCTGATACAAAACCAAAACAGCCACATTAATCACTCACTGTACTAGTCTCCATCAGCACACAGACTTGTTGCAATATCTCCCATTAAGAAGGCAAAAACAGGGGCACCTGGGTGGCTCAGTAGGTTAAGCATCTGTCTTTGGTTCAGGTCATGATCCCACGGTCCTGGGATCGAGCCCCACATTGGGTTCTCTGCTCCTGAAGAGCCTGCTTCTCCCTCTCCCTCTACTGCTCCCCCTGCTTATGTGTGCATGCTTTCTCTCTGTCAAATAAATCAATAGGAACCTTGAAAGCTTGTTTGGAGATTCTAGCAGGGAAGTGCAGCTACTCCTATACCCTTGACTGAAGAATGGTCCTCTCCTCTATCGGGGAACGTCACTCAACACAGTGCAAAGCTTCAGGAGGGATGCACAGGGAGTGGTGAGGGAGGAAGGGGACACCTGCCTAGCCAGCCAGATCAGCCGAATCGACCCTGGCGATCACTGGGATGACAGATGTTGCAGCCAGATCTCCCTCACACCCTCAAATAAATAAATAAATAAATAAATAAATAAATAAATAAATAAAATCTTTTAAAAAGAAAAAAAAAATCAAGTACAATGTGAAAAAATTGGCATCACTAGAGCCATTTTAAAATAAAGCCTGAGCGGCCACCGCAGAAAAACTGCCTTATGTGCCTTTGTTTGCTCTGGGCCAAACCTTTGTACTGGCTAAAGAAGCAAGTGCTTTAAACAATTGGTTCAGAAATCAGTGGGACGGCAGATACCCTGGTCACAAGACGGAGACTTGTGGACTTTCTGGAGATAAAATCAGCAGTCCACTAATGTATAACCCAGAGTAATCTGTGACTTAACACCTGGAGAAACCTTACAAACACCTATAGAAAAACTTTTTCAACTCATGTAATTACCCCCTTTCCTTTCCTCATAAAACTGCCCTGGTTTCACCTGCAAGTGAAACACTATTTAGGTCTCTACCTGAGTCTGTGGTCCTCGAATCGCAATTCTTTGATGCTAAATAAACACTCCTTTGCCTTTCATCCTGGCTCTTAATTTTCAGTTGACACCAAAAAGGCTCCTGCCCTCTCTTTTCCTTGCCTCCCAGATTTGGTCTCCCTGCTCGACTTCAGAGTAAGTAAGCCTCTTTGAAAAACTGATTCAAATTGAAATTTCTTATTCCTCTTCTCCCTTCCTTTTTGGAATCTCCATTAAAGTTTTATCTCCCAACCCTTCCATCAAATATCCCATGTTTTTGCCACCAATAATCTCCACATTTCCAAACCCACAGACCTTTGCGTACAGTTTCATATAGTTTTTATTATATTCATTCATTACATTTGATACTTTTATTATCCTTTCCTTGAAATGTTTTGAAATGAAATTGCCCTGTCCTTGAAATGTTTTCTCCATTTGCTGTTGGGGAGATAACTTGTTCTCCTAGTTGCCTTTCTAATTCATTGGTTACTCATTCTCTCCGCTGGTTGCTTTTCTTCCTCCTGACCTCTAGGCTAGGGGTGCTCAGGAATTTGCTCTGTCCACAACTTCTATCAATCTTGTGGCTTTAAATACCATCCTCATGCCATTAGATATCAAATTTATATCTCTAATCCTTACCTTTCCTTTGAGTTCTAGACAACGGTGTCAGAATTGTTATTTTATTGCTCCAAGTATCTGTAAAATAGGTACCTTAAACCTACAGTGTTTAAAATAGCACGTTGGGTTACAAAATCCCAACCACCTCCTCCCATAGGCATCCCTACCTCAGAAAATGGCACCTCTGGTGGCTCAGGCCAAAAAGTTTTGGGGCATCTTTGCCATCACTTACTTTTTCATATCCCACATCCAATCTATTAGCAAGTCCTGCCAGATCTTCCTTCAAAGTACAGGCATACCTTGTTTTATGGTGCTTCTCTTTGTGGCCCTTTACAGATACTAAATATTTTACAATTGAAGGTTTGTGGCAATCCTGCCTCCAGCAAGACTATTGGCAAATTTTTTCCAACAGCATTTGCTCACTTTGTGTCTCTGTGTCACGTTTTGGTAATTCTCACTATATGGCAATTTTTTTTTCATTATTATATTTGTTATGGTGATCCGTGGCCAGTGACCTTCGATGTTACTATTTTTAAAAAATATTTTATTTATTTATCTGACACAGAGAGAGAGAGATCACAAGTAGGCAGAGAGGCGGGCAGAGAGAGAGGGGGGGAAGCAGGCTCCCCATTGAGCAGAGAGCCCGATGCGGGGCTCGATCCCACGACCCTGGGATCATGACCTGAGCCAAAGGCAGAGGCTTTAACCCCCTGAGCCACCCAGGCACCCCTGATGTTACTATCGTAACTGTTTTTGGCCACCACAAACAGTGCCCATTTAAGACAGAGAACTTAATCAACAGGTGTATGTATTCTGACTGCTCTACCGACCACCTCTTCCCCTCTCTTCAGGCCTGTTTAATATATGACCCAACCATACAAAAATTTTTAACTTGTGATTAACAAGTGCTCTATAAAAAAATGTAGATTTTCATATCAAAGATTTTTTGAAATGTCTAATTTTCCTACCTCCAGAGACATTATGAGACCAGTAAAAGCATGATTGGAATTATGGCTTTTAAACAAAGCATGGAATTCTAACACTTGTAACATCTTTGGGTTATTTTGTTGGTTTGTAATGGTTTATCAGATAAAATATATTTTTGTAGCTAATATTTTAACTCTAGTCATAAAAACAAATATTATTTTGGTAGCAATCCTTAGAGATTGATGCACCAAAAATAATGTAATTTGTATAAGATAAAGATTCAATTGCTCTTATATAACAGAGGTCTGTAGACAAGTTAATACCGACATTTCATTTCTAATAAATCTACAGATTATCTTATCAGGTTAATAGTATCTATCATGCTAATAGGAAGGAGTTTAGGTAAAATATTAACATAAAAAATAAAAACAAGGTGGGGTGATGCTTTTTAGCACTTGGATCTTGAGTGTTATTGATTACGAGGAAAACTGAAGCAAGAATAATTTCTTGGAACTCATAAATCTGGCCAAACACATTTTAGTTATATCTAATTGTGAAATAGCCAGAGAAATAGTATTTTATACAGTAAAATATTTAAAATCACATTTTGGTTACTGCATTTTGTTACTTTTTGAAATATGACATATTATTTCATAACTGACAGTTCTTTAGAAGTATTGCATTATATGTCACTGAAATTATGATTTTGCTTTTTAAAATAATAATTGATTAATTCTAATTTCAGACTGAACTTCAGATTTACAAGTGCACTGAAGGTCGTAATTTTTTCCAAATACAGAAAACATTTGGAAAACCATACAGAACAAATCCCATTGTTATTTCCAAGTAAATGGCTCCTGTCAATGTGATTTTCCATGTTTTAATGAGCACCCTTACACTATAAAAGCATTAGTTCTCACCTACTTCACTGTGATAAAATATTTCAAAACACTTAGTCAAATGTGTTTTAGTTTTATAGCTATGTTCATAGATGCAGCCCTTGGCAGGGATCTGGTTTCTTCTTCTCAGACCACCTTCACTGATGGTAAAATATTGCAGCACTCTGAAACAGTTTTGCAAGCAATCTTATGTACACTTTAAACCGTCCGATAATGTAATTCCTCCTTCTCAAATAACTTACACTTATGCATGCATTTTTTTAAGAAAAGATTTTATTTATTTATTTGACAGAGAGAGACACTGCAAGAGATGGAACACAAGCAGGGAGGGTGGGTGAGGGAAGCAGGCTTCTTGCAGGGAGCCCAATGCAGGGCTCCATCCCAGGACTCTGGGATCATGACCTGAGCCTAAGGCAGACACTTAACGACTGAGCCTCTCAGGCACCCCGCATGCATATTTTTTTTAAGATTTCATTTATTTATTTGACAGAGAGAGAAAGAGATCATAAGTAGGCAGAGAGGCAGGAAGAGATAGAGAGAGGAGGAAGCAGGCTCCCTGCTGAGCAGAGAGCCCGATGCGGGGCTTGATCCCAGAACCCTGAGATCATGGACCTGAGCTGAAGGCAGAGGCTTTAACCCTCTGAGCCACCCAGGTGCCCCCATATTTTTTTTAACCTACAAAAAATCTGTTAAACTTAAGGTACTTTACACTGCAGCTACTATTCATTGTTTTATTCCTTACAGAATTATTTCTCACCTAATTCCTTGGGAGAGGACAGAATTTGAAGTGATAGAACACTGAGGCTGTCATGATAGCAATAAAATAAATCCAAGGGGATTGGAACCCTGACCCTTTTGCAAAGTCATCAAAATGTTTCAGTTAGGTTAATTATGATAATGTACCACAAATAATTATAGAACCAGAGGGTAAGGATTTTTTTCTTCACTCTGGAAACCACATGAACTATTATCTGTCAGAAAATCTAATTATAAGCCTGATAATAATTGCACTAGATGGCCAGATGACAGTCCTTCACAAACTTAAACTTGTCTCTACAGCGCATGATGTCTAATTTTAGTCTGTTCTCTGCCCTTACCCTTGTAACATTAACCAGGCAGGTATCAGCATGCTAACATGTTAAAATTATTAGTTTGCCACCAAATGCATTTCCTAAGACTGTTTAATGACTGCTTTCAATAAATCATGGTGAAAGCAGCCTGGCGAATGGATAATACAAGGAAATGAAAGTTAATAGTCTTGAGTCGTAGTTAATCTTTGTTCTGTCACCTATTAGCTCCAATTCACTTTTCTTCTATGGACCACACACTTCTCATCTGAAATGTTAGATAGTGTCATCATTTCGGCATTTTTTCATTCTAATAATAGAATCCATACACTTTATGTCTTGCCAGTGTAATGGTATCAGTCATGTTAACACAATCTTTAACTGCTATCCTTTCACTATAATTAAGGCATCTCCTATTGAGAAATGTGTTGTATGAAGTCCCAGGATATTTATTTTGTTAAGTTAAAACATATAATAAAAGTAATTTCAAGTGTAATTTGAAAATTAATTCCTTGGTGAAGGGATTTGTACAAACTTTACCTAATGAATAAGGATACATACTAATTCCTACAGAGATTTAGAATGAAAAAGCACTGGTTCTCTACTTATCCTTTCTTTGATTTTTCTCAGTTTTTCTATTATCTTTTGAAAACATAAAATGATTGCAAGAGGGGGAAAAACAAGAACACACAAAGGAAATAGGCTCACTTAAAAAATAAGTGGGATTGAAATAATTGTTTTTCAATCACTTTATTTCCTGTGTCATATGTAAGTAAACAAGATAGAGTCATATCTTTTAAATACTAATATTATTAAATCTATTTTCCATTATAAATATTAGAAAATACATTATTATTGCATGTGTTTTTACTAGTATAGTGAAGTTACAGTAATGTCTCTGAAGCACCAATGTATGGGATTCCAAATCAGAAACAAAGTTCATTGCATTAGAAGTCTGGAAAACCTGTAAATTGTAATCATTATAATTACAGTTTAGTATATGGAAGCATGCCTATTTTTAAATTATCTCAATTGTTAAAAAAAATCTTGTGCACTAAGATATTATGGCTTAGCATTTAATTTAATCACATCTACGTCCCCGTACAGAAATAAGGAACTGTTTTTATTTTTTTAAAATAGATCAGTGAATCATGGAACTGAGAGTTTAGTAGTATATTTTCGTTTCCACTTAGTAGATTGTTTCATCTGTGATAAGGTTTTCTCCAGGTAAAGGAATAAATAAGAAATAAATACAATACATAAGAGTAGCATCAGATAAGCTACAATGAAGTTACAAATACTTTGTGAAGTAATTTTTTTGGCTTCACTATATCAAAATAAGATAAAAGAAAAGTGTACCATAACATTTATGTCTGGCAAAAAAATATGTTAGGAAACATTAACCACACAGAGGGCTTCTGAATAAATAGGTTATCACCAAAAAGACAGAAGCCAGTTAACTGCCTCAATTTTTAGTTTATCTTTATTTGTTTGAAAACTTCATTGATTAATTCCCCATGGAGCTGGGAAGTGAAACAACTGTACATTTTGGTGGAGAAGGCAAGTTTGATCTTAGATAAAAATAGATTGAAGTAGTTTATGCCTGGTAAGGGGAAAATATGTATTATTATTTTTTTAATGGGAAAGAGGAATACAATTCTCTGTAAATGATAAGGTAACATTTACATATGTCAGTAAGGGAGGTATATTTATATCCCCATTTTATAGATAAGGAAAAACAGGGAGTTTGAAGTAAGTTGCCTAAGGTGATATAAACATAAGATCTGTAGAAAGATGAAACCGGATACATCAGGTCTGACACATGCAATTGGGACAACTGTGTAACTGAGCGGTGAATGGCTCCCCTTGAAGTTGTACACTGGAAGAGCTCTGAATATAGCACCTGGAGAAAATACTGTAAACAAAAGATGGTCTGACACAGTGGGAAGCTACGGGAGGGGTCCTGGAATAACGATTCTCCACTATCTTACATTATGCTACTAATTATATTTTGGCTATTTACTTTCTTTAGCTGCTCTGGTCTCTCTGATAAATCAAGTTTGATTTCACCAATTTCCTGTATAACTGGGAGAGTGCTGAATGGATGTCATTAAGTTCTGCTTAATTTAATTTCTTGGCCATCAAGTTATTGGTTAGGGGCGCCTGGGTGGCTCAGTTGGTTAAATGTCTGGGTCTGCTTTCGCCTCAGTTTGTGATCCCAGGGTCCTGGGATCTAGCCCCACATCAGGCTCCCTGCTGAGCGGAGAGTGTACTTCTCCCTCTCTCTCTGACCCTCCTCCTCTCTTGTTCGTTTTCTCTCCAAATAAATAAATAAATAAATAAATAAATAAATAAATAAATAACGTTATTGTATATATGTGAATTGGTATTTCAACATATATTAGTATAGAGTACCGTTATTCATTCACAATGAACCTGTGTGCTATTCGGGTAAGGTTTTAAATTCATTTTCAAAGATGGGATTGAAGAAAAAGCAGGAGTAGGCAAAGTATATATAGGTGGTAATTACAATTAGCAAAGATTTAGATGATATTGGGGCTTCTGTTTTATAAGGAATTTAAAACACTACAACTAGAGATACCACATCTGAATACAATTTAGTGCTACCACAGAATAATGTTTTCTCATTTTTGCCAAGAAGTCAAACTAAAAAGGCTTTTATATGTCTTATAAGTTGATAAGATATTCTAAAGTAACTGCAAAAATGGAGTTTCGTGTAACCGAATGAGAAATACAAAGGTTAAGATTCTCTTAAATACAAATGGGAAGAGTTTGGACTTTTATGTGCATCCATGATGGAGTGATTTAAACTGGATTAGCCTTCTCACCATAAACAATTATAACACTGGACAAAAGCAATGAAAACAAAAACAAAAACAAAACACAAGGCAGTGAGTTTCAGGAACCAGATAATAGGCAGCACAAGTCTGTGTTATTTGAGAGCAGGGAACTCCAAGGTGAGCCTGCAGTAAATGAGGAGAATTTCTTGTCCAAGATGCAGGGAGCATGAGCCTAAGCAGTTGAGTAGCTTCACTGAGGTCAAGAGACAGAGATAAGAGTTCCTGGTAGAGAAGCTGGAATCTGTGAGGCAGGACTCCAGGAAAGGAGGAGTGAGGCTCAAATTCTCTGCAGGGATTCCCTCCAGATTTTTGAGTGAGGCCTGAGCTGATTATGTACAGGGTGAGAGTCTAAGAGGCGGAAGAGAGAGAAGAGGCTGCAGGGCTGAGAGAAGAGAGATGGGAAAAATCGGAGAGCGAATAACTAGCATAAAACATTGTCAACACCCCTCATTTACATCACATTAGTACCTCTTTAATACTCAATGTCCAGCTGGAGGCAGAGCTAAGCCTTAGAAGTAAGGAATACGAGGAGACCTGGTCTACCCCACCCTAACAGACCCTGAAACCAAGTACCTGCAATACTTTCACTGAAGACAGACTTTTGGGTTTAAGTCCTGCCAAGTTGGAGGATCTATAAAATATCTTGGACCTCCCCTGGATCCGCTCCAACATAATATAAAACCATGTCTATTACCCATTAGAGACAAACTTCAGTGTATACACATACTTTAATTGAATGGCCTGATAAAATAGGAAAATATTCTTCAGTGCAAGAACACTTCTTTAGAGAGGGATAAAATAATATAGAGTTTTTGCTGCATATAATCCATGAAGTCCAGTATAAATTAAAAAATTATTAAGTGTGCAAAGAAACAGAAAAAGAGAAACTGAACCCATGAACCAGATATTGGATGAGCAAACAATACCTTAAAATTATTTTAAATATGTTCAAGAACTTAAAAAATAACATCTTTTTAAATAGGAGACAGGGAGGGGCTCTTGGCAAAGAAATGAAATTATTTAAAAAAAAGTGAAACTTTTATCTGAAAACTAAAACGAAATAAAAATCTCATGGGATGGGTTCAGCTACAAATTGGAGAAGGTTAGAACAGTCAGTGAGCTTGCAGAGAAGTCAATAAAGGTACTTAATTTGAATAACAGAAGCAAAACTGAAGAAAAGGGAATAGTAACTTAAGAGACCTGTGAAATATTACACCACCTAGTATATGCATAGTTGGAGTTTTAAAGGAGATGAGAGTGAGAAGGAGGCAGAAAGAATATTTGACGGGATACTGACCCAAAATATTGCAAATGTGACATTAAAATCAACAAGAAGAGTCTTGGTGAACTCCAGACCAAAAAAATTAAAAAATATATATATATACTTGGAAATGTCATGGATAAACTATTGAAAACCCAAGATAAAGAGAAAACTAAAAAAAATCAACCTAGAGGGGTGAAAAAAAAAGATATTGTATACAGGGGAAAAATCATATGAACAAAAGTTCACTTCATATCAGAACTAGAGATATAAGAAGGAATGGAAAAGAAAAATATTAATATTTTTATATTAATTATTTAATTATTTATTTATTAATATTCTATATTCCTAAAAAATATCCTTCAATGGTGGTAAAATAAAGACATTTTCAGATAAAAGAAAGTTGATGAATTTGTAACTAGCCAAGCTACACAATGAAAAATCCTAAAGAATGTTCCTCAGCATGAAGGGAATGATGCCAGATGAGAACTAGAATCCACAGGTAAGAATAAAGAATGTTAGAAATGGCAATTCTGTGGGTAAATATAAAAGACCATTTTTCCTTTGCTTTTATAAATTTACCTAACTATAACTGATGGTTTAAAGCAAATAATATATTTTTTTTAATTTTATTTACTTATTTGACAGAGAGGGAGAGCTCACAAGTAGGCAGAGAGGCAGGCAGAGAGAGAGAAGGCGGAAGCAGCAGAGAGACCGATGTGGGGCTCGATCCCAGGACCCTGAGATCATGACCTGAGCCGAAAGACAGAGGCTTTAACCCACTGAGCCACCTAGGCGCCCCGCAAATAATATTTTAAGAGAGAGTTTATATTACACATTGCCTAAACATATGGCAGCAATGTGAGAGACATCGAGAATATATGACACGATATTGTTAGTTTCTTGCATTCGTGAAGTAGTAAAAGTGATATAGAAAATGAGAAATGTGAATTGTGAAGAAAGTGGGAAATGTCAGTTTCAAAATGCAAAATGTTTCAATATGAACTCTAAGTTGACTTTCACAAGTTAAATAAATAATTGCTAGCCCTTAAGCAGGCATGGGAAAAAATATTAAAGGCAAATTAAAATAAAATAAAACTTTCTATTAATGCAAAAAAAGTTGCAAAGGAGCAACAGGAAGAATGAACTTAAAGCTGGATGAGAAACTTAAAATCATATTGATAAATACATTAAATGTAAATGGATTAATTATACCAACCCAACTGTAAGGAAGATTTCTGTAGAAATATAATAAAAGGGTAGAACAAAATGTGAAACATAAGTATGGGAAACTTGACATGTTTATCTTGATATTAGACAAAGCCAACTTCGGGATGAAAAGAGACATTTCATGATGATAGAATGGTCCATTAATTGGGACTACATAATCCTAAATATGCATAGAAATTAATATTATAGATTTAAAATACTAAAAGAAATTAGCAGAGCTAAATGGAGACATGAGTAACACCATAGTTGAAGACGTTAATACCCCTTTCTCAGTATTTGAAACAAATAGACAAAAATATTAAGGAGAATATTAGGAGACCTGAGCGACTGTGAACTAATTGATTTACAGAACACACCATACCAAGTAATGGAAGACCACATAAACTGATCATCCATATAGATCATATGGGTTATAAAATAATTCTTAATATATTTTAAAGGGGAAAATCTTAGAGTATTGTCTATTACTCGAATGGGACTAACTTAGAAATCAATAACAAAATATCTAGAAATTATTCAAATACTTGGGAGTTAAATAACAGTCTACTAAATGAGCCAGTGGCAAAATAAAAAATCACCAGAATCATTTTGAATTTGATTTTTTCAAAGTAGGCTCCATGCTCAACATGGAGCCCAACAGGGAGCTTGAACTGATGAGCCCGACATCAAGACCTGAACTGAGACCAAGAGTCAGACACTGAACCCACTGAGCCACCCAGGCACCCCTTATTTGGAATTTGATCATAACAAAAAGTACAATTCGTATTAGACATTGTTTAAGAAGGAGAATTTGTTAAAACATTTTATGAACCGTGAACTTGAAAACTCACTTTCCTGAATAATTATTACTGCTCTTAGTTCTACTTTTTTACTTTCTTAATGTGTCATTTTGGGGATATGAAGAAATAGAACATGCAGTTTCTCAATACTGGGATAACTATTATTTGAAATGAATAATTCTTTGTTGTGGGGGCTGTTCTGTGTTTTGCAGGAAGTGTAGGAACATCCCTGGCCTCTACCTTGTTAGTAACAATCCCCCCCCACACACACACCAGCCGTGACACTCAAACACAGATCCAGACAATACTGAATGTTCCCAGGGGTGGGAAGGCGAGGGGTCAGGGGATTACCCTCCCTCCATTGAAAACCACAGAGCTAGAACTTTTGTGGTCACTTTTGTGGTCAGATAGATGTGGATGGGTTTACAAATTGTACATTTACCAACTTTGTTTCTGTTGGAGTTTATTTAACCATTCTAAGCTTCTATATTTATCCTTAGGTATGCTTTAAAGGAAAATAATGTATACCAGGAGATTAACATTGTGCTTTCCAACAAGCGAACTCTCAACACGTATGAAGTGTTATTATTTCTGTTCCACTGTGCAAATATGGACGGTAAAGAAACTCTTCAACTAAAATGACATTTTGTGATAGCCAGACTACTTTAAAAATTTTACTTTAATCTTTATGGTTTATAATTTCATTTAATGAATTTATCATTATAACTGAAATGTGTCAACCTTCATATATTTCCTATGAAAATATGCTAATCATGGAAGTAGATTAGAATTAAACAATCTATTCCATTAAGCATGAAAGATTCTCTTCTTTGAACTGTTGCTGTGTGTCAAGATATTCACCCCATCTCAGTATTCTCCATTGTGACATGAGAAAGTATATATTCCTTGATGATTTCAACATGCAAAATAAAGTTCTTTAAAAATTACAGGCATCGGGGTGCCTGGGTGGCTCAGTTGGTTAAAGCCTCTGCCTTTGGCTCAGGTCATGATCTCAGGGTCCTGGGATCGAGCCCCGCAACAGGCTCTCTGCTCAGCAGGGAGCCTGCTTCCCCCTCTCTCTCTGCCTGCCTCTCTGCCTATTTGTGATCTCTCTCTCTCTCTCTCTGTCAAATAAAATCTTTAAAAAAAATTACAGGCATCAATAATTTTAAGAAATGTATCTCCTTAAATACTTTACAATCTCTAGAATTGTAAGAAAGAAGTTAAAATATATTAAAGTGATTTAATATGGATATAGCTTTTAGGGTGAGAACAAAATGTGATAGAAATAACTCTAACGCTGTTCTAGAAATGATGATCCCTCTTCCTCAGAAACTGAAGCTGATGTGGAGAAGTCATAGATATTGCACAACTACAATTAATAGCCCACGTATCATGAACATAGGTACATTCTTACTCATTCTAGCCTTTACTTGTTTTTTTTTATTTGATAACCAAATATTTAATAAATATGTCATATACCCACACCAGTACTTTGATGAGTTTCCAGTAAAACCAGTTTCTCTTTTCAGAAGCTTGTTCAGCCTCGTTTGGGAGGCTCAGCATAGAATGAAAAATCTCCCAGAGACAAGTTACAGTCAAAAACTTCTGTTGACAGTGAAAAAGAGGTCTGAAACAATACAGCTCTAAGAATTAAAGATATGCTTGGTAAAACATGTAGGTGCTCGGGACCTTATAAAAAAGAGTAGGACGCGTGTTATTAAAAAGGAGAGGGATAGATGTTCTATCTATCCCTTGCAGAGCAAGAACAAGGCTGGAAGTATATTAAGCTTGAAATTTTTGGCATCCATGAGATAACTGGCCTACCAAGCAGCCAGGTATCGTTGGGGAATATGGGTTGTAGTAAGATTATAGAGGTCTCTTAATGACAGAGAAGATTTTTTGCTTTAGACACAGTGGATAAGCATTAAAAATTTTTGAGAAGAATTATACAAGGACTTTATAGAAGATATATATAGTGACATGAAGTAATAATGAATTTCAGATGGAGGTTGGAAGAGGAAACTAGAACACGATAGTATCACTATCAACATTCTTTCCAATTATAAAAGATAATACGACAGATTGGGTTAACGCATCTATTAATTTGTGAGTTTCCGAAAGTACTCACAGTATTTTAAAAATAGATGCTCAAATTTCTATTTCTTTTGTTTTTCTCACTGATACAAATTATCCCAATGTATAAAATTCTTTTGGGGGTTACAAAAAAAAAAAACCCTTATTTTCTATACACATACATGGGTATATTGAAGAGATATGGATTAGAAAATATATTTGAACAGATTATTTTCTTCTGACTCCTGGGGACATAATACCACAATATTTATAACAAATGAGGAAAAATGGATTCTTCTATCATACTTCTCACTAGCTATTGTCAGCTATATGGTTGCTCAAGCCAAAAGCAGCTTAGCCAAACCTAAGGACCCTTGTAGCTGCTCCTGTCCAATACAGGTCACCTGAAAGCTCTGAACAAATCTGTTAGGGGAAAAATCTATAAAATGCTGAATTCTGCATTTGTATATCTGAGGGCCAACCCCATCATCATTTGCCCTTTAATTTTCCTGAATGGCAATATGTTTTTCCACCTATCAGTTACCACTACCTCTGCTTATGAGCATGAGGAGAATATATATTGCTACCCTTCTCCTAAACCTAGAAACACTATAAACTTTCAGGTTAAAAAGTATGGTTACAATAACTTTAGCTTTCAAGGTGAGCATCTATTTGCATGTAAACTTTGGCTAATATTACTACAGTACTTTGCAGAATTTTGGAAATGAAATCAGAAAATATTTTTCATAAAAGTTCTTCGCTAATTTCTTTTAAGCATCCTGATGCAAGAAATCGTAATTCATTATATAACAAAAACCAAAAGTAGCTTATGGTACAGAAAGGATAAATAATTGAAACATTTATGTGCCTTTAATGATGTCTATACCAGACAGCAAGCAAAGCTAAGCAAAAACCAAACAAAATCAAACAAGAACAATTACAAAAATCAGCACTTACCCATATTTTGCAAAATTTGCCCAGTATTTCATTATGGATCTACTCAAAATTTCCTCAGCTTTTGTGTAATTAGCTCTTCTTTCCAGAGGTAAACCAAAGACAAATTCAATTTCATAACCATGCATCACTCCCATCCATTCTGGCCAAGGAAGTTGGGAGGATCGGTGTTCAAAATAGTAGAAAAAGACATCATTTCCCAATTCTGAGAATTTTTTGGTGAACTCCAAGGCAGGGCATATGATATTATAATCACCAAAAACATCATCCAGTGCATCACGGTATTTTTCAGCTCTCTGATCATCTAACAAGTCCACATAATAAAAAAGGATCGATTCCCTTCCAAATTCACTCACTCCTGGAAAATACATCTTTAAACCTTCTTGAAATTCTTTCCTAGTTATGATACTGTCGTTATCTTTGCTGAAACCGGGAGCGCCATATACTAAAAATGCTGTCCCTTCATTTTTATTAACGCCCACCAAGATCTGGGCTTTTTTGAACTGTCCAAGTTGGAGTAGTGTGTCTGGCATGTCAGTGAGAAAATCACCATCCACAATTGGACCAAAGTTTACAGACAAAAGAGTATCAGAGGGGACAACCAAGACTTCATTCAGTAGAATTTCTTGGGGATCTTTGTTTCGAAGGCATTTGATGATCTCTGTCTCATTTTCTCTAGAGCAACCAATATATTTAGCTAAGGTCAGCGTTCTGTTCCTTGCTTCATCAGGAGACATTACTGCCCAAGGGGCATTGGAGGATCCACTTTGCAGAATGGCTCTGGTAAACAATGGCTGACTTCTAGGAGAAAGTAAATGAAGGCTAACTGAACCTGCTCCTGCACTTTCTCCAAAGAGAGTTACATGTTTAGGATTTCCACCAAAGGCTGCTATATTTTTTTGGACCCACTGAAGTGCCAACTGTTGATCAAACAAGCCCATGTTCCCTGGTACCTCAGGATTTCCTGGTAAAGCTAAGAATCCTAGGGCACCCACCCTATAGTTCATTGAAACTACAATAACTCTTTCAACCCGAGCTAGAAATTTGCCATCATAAACAGGCAAAGATGATGTTCCGGTTTGAAAACCACCACCGTAGATCCAGATCATTACAGTCGCGTTTTTTGGTTTAGGTGTTGGAACCCACACATTCAGATATAAACAGTCTTCACTGAGATCCGTGTTTGGGTTCCACATCTCCGATCCAGGGAAACCTGGGAAACTCTGATCTGTGTTCTGATAGCAAGAATTTGCATATTTTGTGGCATTCCAAATATCGGGCCACTTGGTCAAGAACTGTGGCTTTTTGAATCGAAGTCTGCCAAGAGGTGGCTGTGCATAGGGAATTCCAAGAAAGGCTGTTACCACGCCACCAAGAACTGGCAAGTTGATCCCTCTGACTTTTCCATTCTTGGTGGCAATTATGATGTCTTCTTCTGTGTGGGACTTCCCGATAAGCACCCAGAACAGAAGAAACCGCAAGAGAAATCGGATGCTTATGATTGTATGCTTGCTCTGCATATTGATTTCTGAAAGAGAGGTAATTAGGAAGTTTTAAAAGCCTCATGCATCAAGTATTATATTTTATTTATGATAATTAACTGAAATACAGTAGTTCTTATTAATCCTACCAATTATGAAAACTAATAAATCTGGTATTACTATAAAGGTTTTGTTAAAAAAAAACACATACAGAAAATGCTTGGAGATATTTCAGTTTTCAATTTAGAACAGGAATAAATAGAATAGAAAAGTAGAAATTGGGGCACCTGGGTGGCTCAGTGGTTAAAGCCCCTGCCTTCGTCTCAGGTCATGATCTCAGAGTCCTGGGATGGAGCCCTGCATAGGGCTCTCTGCTCAGCGGGGAGCCTGCTCCCCACCCCACCCCCGCCCCGCCTACCTCTCTGCCTACTTGTGATCTCTCTCTGTGTCAAATAAATAAATAAAATCTTAAAAAAAAAAGAAAAGTAGAAATTATTTTACTTTGGAAAGATTCATTATCAAGTCTCTGTAAGGAAGATTTAGTATTTTAAAGAGGAAGTTTGTCCCAGATATGTATACTTTTTTTTATCATACACAGACCCACCAAAAGTAGCATTAAGTGATAGTCAAATTACGAAGATATTATTTCTACCTCCGTTAGAGGAGAAAATATAAGCTAATGTATTCTCTGAAATGTGTACAGTTCTATCCATGCTCTGCTGACTCTCGACGGACTGTGAAGTAGATTGAGAACATTTAAGGATCTTTATACTTCTGTTACTGGCTTTTTCTGTTTCCATGGTCCCTTGTGTGGTTCTTTTTGCCTCCTGGTTTCTTCCTCTACACAATCCGGAAGAGAATTTGGACAATCTATTCATAGGATATTAAGTAACAAAAATATAACAGTTGTCATTGATCTTAAAAATTGTGAATACCAACAAATCTGCTGCCACTGTAAAGAACTATGGGGAAAACTGGAAGAGAGAACTGTGGATATATATCAGACAATTTCCCTGAAAGTGAGTAACGGAGAAAATCTTCTGTAGCTGTATTACAATGTCAATGGAGAGAACCAGTAGATGATAATACAGTGTGTGAGGAGATACTTTGAAGGAATTTTACACTCAGGGATTACTCAATACACATCTGTTATTTGTTAATTGATCAATATATATGCAACTGACGAGGTTACATGTGTTAACATGGTCAGATTACTTGCATTTTGATAGTGGACAATATAAGGGACATTAAGAGAACTAATGCTGAGGAAATACTGCAAAGAGGAGAAGAAGAAAAAGGAATCTTTGAGACCTACAAAATCATAACTATCTGACATTTTATTAAATAATATTTATTGATGACATGAGAAGATTGCTTTTGGAAATCAAAGTTTTATTAAAAATTCATAATGTGGAGCACCTGGGTTGCTCAGTGAGTTGAGTGTCCAGCTCTTGGTTTCAGCTCAAATCAAAGATCTCATGGGTCATGAGATCTAGCTGCATGGAATACTAAGCTCAGGAGGGAATCTGCTTCACTCCCTCTCCCTTCTTCTGCTCCTGCCCGCCACTTGTGCTCTGCATGCTCTCTCTTTCTCAAATAAATAAATAAATTTATCTTTAACAAAATTCATATTGCACACCTGAATTTCTTTAAAATTAAGAACACCTAAAAATCAGATTCTGAAACTTCACATGACAAAGAGGGACACAAAAATGTAATGCCCATATCATTTAAAAGAACTAACATCTTTATATAACTGAAAGAAAACCTCATTAAAACAGTTAAATACAAACACTGATTCTCATCCCCACAATAATAACAAAGGTCCATAAATGTACAAACATTTTCTGTATTATTTTTGATACTGTAATTATAAATACAATCTGTGTATCTAAGAAGCTAGTGTTGTAAGCATTGAGAATTTGTATTAGTGGGTTTTTTTTTTTTTAATTTAGATTGTCTCAGAAGGTAAAGAGAATAAAGTATTATCCTGAAAACTGTTCCAGAGTTAGGATTCTCACATTTTAAATCAACCTCATTCACCACTGCTAATAGTATAGCTAGTGATCAACAAGGATTTTTTGAGCGCCCCAAAAGATCTGGATAACCTGATCAATTGTACAGTATTTTGTTTGTTCAGCGTACTTATGGGTATCTTTGTCTCTGCCTTTATATCTATATATCCAGATCTAATTCTATCAATGTCCATATATATGTATATATATAGAGAGAGACACACACACCCATGTATGTCTATATATATAATAATTCTAAAAATAATAAGGTTTAAAAATCAAACTATGAGATTATTATGTTATCAGTTTTGATACAATTGAATCTGTATAAGATTATTGAATATATTATTGAATTATATAATATTTTAATACTATTTCTATACTGTTATATTTGTGATTTCTATACTATTATGATATGATATATTTATGATGATATAATATCATAATATCATGATAATGTAACAATAATTTAAAGATTCTTATAAACTTAATACTAAATGAAATTTTGTATTTTTTTTTTAAGATTTATTTATTTATTTATTTGTCAGAGAGAGAGAGAGAACACAAGCAGGCAGAGAGGCAGGCAGAGGCAGAAGGTGAAGCAGGCTCCCTGCCGAGCAAGGAGCCCATGTGGGACTCCATCCCAGGACCTTGGGATCATGACCTTAGCCGAAGGCAGCTGCTTAACCAACTGAGCCACCCAGGCGTCCCTGAAATTTTGTATTTGTGACAGTTTAGGAGTTTTAGAAGCACAGCTATCACAGTCTTATTTATTTTTTTCCTCCTAATAATTTCTATGCCCTTTTAAATAGATGGAGGTGACATTTGGAGAACAAAGTGCTGTGAAGGATTTTCTTTTCTCCTTTTAAAAACCTGCTTTGGAAAGAAAATAGGAATTAAGACAAAAGCAGGTTTATTCTAAGCTGCATTTCAACAGATAATTGCAGCATCTCTGGTTGTACTCATTCCTCCCTGTGGCCCAGTTCAAGCAATGTTCTTCTGAATCTAAAGTAAAGATCATCTATTTTTTTGTGTGTATGTGTATGGTTTTATATAAATATTATTTTGCCTTTATAAACCAAACACTTAATATTAATAACTTCTGGTCTCTGATAATTTTCAAATGTTTGTTGTACAGTTTAGTAATTTTATTTTACAGCAAGTATAATACTACAAAACATTTTGTTCTGTACTTAATTAATAAATGTAATAATTTTCCTTGAATATTTTTAAAAAATATCTACTATAACACATAAAATTTTATAATCTCATTCTTATGTCACCTAGCTTGATTTTCTTGTATGTTTTTATTTATACTTGTGCTGAATAGATGTTAATATTGTATAGTATGATTTATGCAAGTAATAATCTTGCTTTCTCTATAATGATCTATAAGTCCTCATCTTGCAAATATTGTAATTAGTAACATTCAAAAAAATCACTATAAGCATGTGTTCATTGCAAGACTGGCAATATAATTTCAACTCACCCCCTTGCCACCTGTTGGAGCATTAAAATACCATACTATAAGCTTTAGACTTTAATATGAAAGTATGCATGTGCTCACACACACATTATTAGTGTACGGTAATATTTTTATACTTAGCTGCAGTACTGATTTAAATAAGCATTATATTGTCCTTTTCATAATCTGGTATTCTCTATTCTAACAGGTTGCTCTGTATTTTTAGTAAATGTTACCACATGACTAAATAATCAAAAGATGAATAAAGGAGACTAAAAAAATATTATTAGTCTATATATCTAAATCTTTATTAATAATTAAAACATTAAATAAAACTTCACTTGTTTTTTCAATAAATTCTGGTGCCAGTTGGCTGATGTCACATTAAATAAACAATTAAATTCTGAGAATACATGATACATGATAAAGAATGGGAAAAATTTTTATATAAACTACAACTGAGTAGTTTTTTTAAAGATTTTATTTATTAATGTATATAACTTAAGCTCAATTTGTTCAGAAAAATTGTGCATATGTGTATTCATGTATATACATGTCCACACACACAATTTTTTCTTTTATAACTTTTTGTATATTTGAAATTATATTCAAATAAAAAGTTTCTAAAAATTACGTAAGAAGGAAAAATTAAAAAAAAATATTTTATTTATTTATTTGACAGAGAGAATAGAGATCACAAGCAGGCAGAGAGACAGGCAAAGGGAGAGAGGGGAAAGCAGGCTCCCTGCTGAGCAGAGAGCCAGATGACCTGAGCCTAAGGCAGAGGCTTTAACCCACTGAGCCACCCAGGCATCCCTACAACTAAGTATCTGAATTAGATCACTTAACAGACTGCCAAGGTTTCTGAAAGAAAGGCAAGAGTCTTTGTTTGGAATTGCAAGATAAAATGAATGATGGGCGTGGGAAGGAGATACCTGAAAGATAGTGAAGACTATAGTATTCCAAAGTTGTCAAGTGTTCTGGGATATCAAAATCTACTGGTGATTTTTGGGAAATATTTCAAACTTTTAACAATATAATGTTGGAAAATAAAAAAAGGCAAAAAATTTACTTTCTTCATTTTTGATTTAATTTTGAAAGTAGTATCAATTTTAAGAAATACATGTTATGCCGTAAGACATGTCTGCAATGAAATGATTGATAGAGCGATTTATTTGCCATATATTTGCCATAGTTGATCATCCACCACATTATCAAAATGACTGGCCACCCACGGACTTCTTAAAAGATGACAGTAGTTTTCTCTCAGTGTAATTTTCCTGTTTTTAAAAAAGTTACGTATTTCTATACAAAAATAAACCTTAAAATAGTGGAGCAAGAGCCATCCAGATAATATGATCTAGAACAAGCACCTCTAAAATGTATTTGGTCAAATTAAACAACTAAGCCTTTATACCAAACCTAAAAAGCTTGTTTTGTTGCAGGCTATCTGAAGTGGGGAATTGAGGAAGTCTGTTTATAAATAGACTATGCCACTGTCTTTCAGGGATCCTCCAGATACCCATTAGTCACTAAAAGAATGTGTACAGATAGAAGACACTATATTAGGTATGAGAAATGTAAGATCTCTATCTGTCCTCAATCAGGAAGAACATTCACAAACTTTTCATCATGCGAATAATTCAAACGTTTAATATTAGAGAGATATCTTGGATCTTCTTTGAAAGTTGAATCTGGTGTTAGGTTGACATCTATTCAATTATAACTCTCTAACATCCTTCAGTTTTTATATGAATGAACAGATTTTGGCATGAAAGCGTTAATATGAATACAACATAAAATTTAAATATGTTATTATTAATTGTTGTCAAAAAATGACTCAAAGCAGACACTAAATTGGTAAACAAGATGTGACTTGTTAAGATATTATTAACTCATATTTTAAAAACTGAAATGTGGAATAGATCTCAAACATTTTCTTACACTTAAAGAGGCAAGACATTAAAAGCAAACAATAATAAAACAACAAATCTAGGAAAATAAAACAACTTAGCAAATCCAATGAACAATTTTATCTGTCATTCAAAGGTGATGTTATTTCAAATTCACAGTGAAGTCTAAAAATTTTCATTTAAAGTATAAAGCAGCTCTTTAAAAACACATGCTCATCTTTAAACAAGTAACAATATAAGTGAAATATAATTATATTTATTATAAATATGAGATAGTTTATATTGTGGAAGGCATTATACAGACTAGTGATAGTAACTTCTAGTTGAATTTATTATTATGTAATATGTTCATAAAAAATTGGAAGATCTACTTTTGAAATAAAAAGTAAATTATAGATATCATAAATAATGAAATAATTCTGTCTACATGTCAGTGTACTTTTATTAATGCATTTTATACTCAATACTTAATTCTCTGATTAAACAAGAAATGATATCATCAAAATAAAGGTAGATTTACAAGACTAAAAAAAATCTGTATTTGCTAATTGTTTCTATAAAAGCAGAAATAATAGAAATTTACAATATTTTGCTATAATTTAAATGCACATATTTTTTAAAAAGAGGACAACTAGAAACAAGCGGGGGGAAAGTTTGTAAATCACGTTAGGAAACAGAATTTTCTTTTAGATATAAAACACTTAGATTTATTCGTTGCCAATTGATATTGTTTCAGATGACAAAATGTTGATTAAGAAAAGTACCCTGTCAAACCAGACAATAAGAGAACTATTCATTTCATGCCACTTAAAAAAGAAAAAAATAGAATAAGACTGATCAAAGATCACTTTGTTACTCTTTTCAGGAGAGATACAGATTCACTGAATCGTGCATTAAGGGTAAAATGCAGCATAAAAATGTTTTCCCTTAGGGAGAGCACTAAGAACATCACAGTGATTCCACAAGTGCTACGGTCCTTTACACAAAGTTGAATAAATTCATTATTTCCTCAGCAGTTAAATGGACTCAGTTTGCATTCCTTGAATAATAGGAAGATCCGATGCATGTGTCTGCTCGCTTGCTTCATCTGTCCCATTTGCAATAACTGTTCTCCACAGAGCACCAAAGGGGCACAGCAAACAAGTGAAGGGATAACAATCTTCCTACAGAATGAGCTTCACAGTAAGCTCCATCTCTACACGAACACGTAAATTCAGAGCTGCTTACCTGACTCACTGCAACAAAGATGATAAAGTGTGCAAGGAGTGGAAACATGTAATACTTCAGGGAAATGCAGTATGCAGCTGCTGCTCCAGCCTGTAAATTGGACTGCACTGACATTACAATCAACTGTTACTGACAAAGCTCGCGAGAGTTGGCAGCAGCAACTTGATCTAGAGGCAGCCAATCTTTACTTTCTGACATCTGTTCAGAGGCTAATGGTATGAATGCAATAGTGATTCATTTACAGAAGTATTACCAGATTCATGCTTTACGATTGTGGGCGTTCATTTCAGAGTGAAAAAAAAAGAAAAGATACAGAAGCTTCTTTAACTTACAGAGGCTGAAACTGAACAGAAAATGCATGTGTTTTCCTTTTTAAATACTACCAGAACTTTTAAGGTCTTTCCCCTTTTTTATAGAATATACGTTTTTGGGGGATGCTCATTTTAAGATTTAAAGATGTTCACATGGTTCTAAAGAAATTTGGTATTGAAATTCTTTGTACCTTCAACGTGTGCCTTTCTCCTAGTTATAAAGGAGTGCAAAAGAGAAAACTGGAAACAAAGTAATTACTCTGTAGATAAAGTCACGCAAATCAAAAGATTAGTTACATTAACTGAATGAATGTCTCTATTATGCATATCCTTCCAAGCCCTATGCCCCAATACTTACTTAAGTTCTATAAATCCCAGAGTTGTAATTTCCTGCAGGCAGTCAAGTGTGATGAGAAACTACAATTTTCCGGTCAAGAAAAAAATACAATGAACAATTTTCAACAAACTCTTAAAAAGATACATTTGTCAGCTGGAAGAATGTGAATCCTCAGGGATGTATTTTTAACTTTCAGGCTTACCTTCCTTGAAATATATATCTGGGAAAATGAAAAAAAAAACTTTTAATGCTTGATTTCTCAACGCAGTTACATTCTTTATCTCTTGCAAAGGAGAGCTTTCACTTTTAAATCTCTCACTTTTTGGCTCATTATGGACTAATCAGTAGTCATGTAACTGTAGGAAACCTGTTTTTGTTTTTAATATTGCGCTAAAATTTCAAACATGCAAATATAAGAACTGTCATTTGTTATTGACACTACCTCGTGCCAATCATTATAATTGACAGTTACCTAAATTATTTTACTTTATTCCAAAAATATATGTTAAATATCATTAACTGTTTTTCAGATGAAGGAGCTAAGGTTTATAAAGATACTTGTTATGTATGCCACCACTAGCAGTTGTTGGAATCAAAATTTTAATTTAGATCTGTCTGATGTCATTTCATGTTAATTGTTTTCAAAATAATAGCCACTTTGGTCTTAAAAATTATCTTTTCTGCAAAAATTGCTACTCAGGAGGTATTTATGAGATTAAAAAACCTCCTGACCACGATAATTTGGAAATAGTTTATACAGACAACCTAGTCACACAAAACTTGCAAAATACATGGTTTATCTAAAAGGAGGAAGGGCTTTTTAAAAGGTGTATAATGACAAGCAATGCTTTATAAAGTAGTGGCATTTCTGTTTAAAATGTAGTCATTCTAGCCTATGGCCATACCACCCTGAACATGCCCAATCTCATTTAAAATTCTGGGGCACCTGGGTGGCAGAGTTGGTTGAGCATCTGACTTTTGGTTTTCAGCTCAGGTCTTGGTCTCAGGGTCATGAGATGGAACCCTGCCTGGGGCTCCGCACTCGCTGGCGTGGAGTCGGCTTGAGATTCTCTCTCCCTCTGTCTCTGCCCCTCCTGCTGTGCTCTCTCTCTCTCTCTAAAATAAGTAAATCTTAAAAAAAAAAAATGGTGAGGGGCACCTGAGTGGCTCAGTGGGTTAAGCCTCTGCCTTCAGCTCAGGTCATGATCTCAGGGTCCTAGGATCAAGACCCACATCGGGCTCTCTGCTCAGTGGGGAGCCTGCTTCCCTCTTTCTCTGCCTGCCTCTCTGCCTACTTGTGATCTCTCTCCCTCTATCAAATAAATAAATAAAATCTTTAAAAAAAATTTAAAAAAATGGTGAAAGAGAGTTCATTGGTTTAATAAGTGTGATTTTGTATGCAAGTGTTAACATTCTCTCCAACAAAGCTCTGCTGTACTGTTTTCCATGCTGGAATGGCTTATTCTCAAATCTGGCAATTGTCAAGGGATGTTTTTGATGTTTGTGAATTTCGGCAGAGCATTTTGCATTTTCCTCATTATCAACTCACCACCGTGTAAAATAGATCACATATATACACATATTTCCTTTTCATCGTTAAAAAGGAAGCTAAACAGGGCGCCTGGGTGGCTCAGTCGGTTAAAGCCTCTGCCTTCGGCTCAGGTCACGATCTCAGGGTCCTGGGATTGAGCCCCGCATGGGGCTCTCTGCTCAGCGGGGAGCCTGCTTCCCCTTCTCTCTCTGCCTGCTTCTCTGCCTACTTGTGATCTCTCTCTCTCTGTCAAATAAATAAATAAAATCTTAAAAAAAAAAAAAAGGAAGCTAAACAATAAAATAATCTGTTGCAAGCAGATTTTTATTTTTAACACATGTTTGAATTGGCTGACTAGCAATATCAACTGACTACAAAACCTGGCCGTTTTTCCTCAGCTCAGCATTTTTGCTTCAGTGGGCCACCTTAACCTACGACTGCCCCTTTAGTTTGTTTTCTCGGATTTCTCAACTCTGATGTTGATGATTACCTGATCATCTGATGCACTATTACCTGCATGCACTATTACCTGATGCACTATTTCAGTGCATTTTTTTCCTCCTGTTTTATTTGAGAGTCTCTTTCTTTGTGGCTCAACATACAACAGCTGTTTTACTTCTGTGACATCACCATTTTTTTTAACATATACCCAGCAGACCATGTGGGTCAAAGGCCATGAGAGTCTTGTTTCAGAGTTAGGGAAGTGTTCTTCTGCTACCTGATACCGTGGATGATGAAGATCATCCTGTTAACTGTTGGGTACGCCTCGAAAGTGACATTGCTAAAATACCGTAAGACTCTTGACACAGCATTAACACTGCTCAGAGTTTGCAAGCACATATGCGGAAGCTCAGGCAAGACAGGCATTGTGATCTTGACTCTGCTCATTTGCAGTTCCCCTATCCTGCTGGATTTTTGCTTTTAAGCTTTTATTGTAACTTAGTTACCATGGGCTGGTTTTTTTCTAGATAGCAGCATTGAAGGAGATTTGAAAAAGTGGAAAATACTAATCTCATATTATACGTTAGTCTTCCTTAGGCATATATTGATGTCATAAGATATCCTAATCTTTTATTAATCCTCTGTGTGTGGGGTTTTTTTTTTTTTGACAAGAATAATACCTTCTCTAAGGAAAATATGGATTACAAAAAGTGTATTTCTACATTTTGTGTATCCCAGAGATGGAAAAGATCATTTGCTGTATTTCATTCTAGCCTTCTAAAAATGCATGCACACAATTATAGAGTTATATACGGTCAAATAGGTACCATAAATTTGTTTCCTGTTTTTTATTTTATATCATTATATTAATTTTTATTAAATACTTTAATGACTGAGTGATGTATTACAGTGAGTATACCATAATTAATTGCACCATTTGTTATTTTTATGATAATAGTTTTACTTAAAAAATGTTATTTGCAAACACTGTGCTAAGCATTTTAAAATTATTAACTCATTTAAAACTCAAAACCACCTTTTAAATAAGTATAATTATTATCCCCATTTTACAGTTGAGGAAATTTAGCCACAAAGGGTTTAAGTAACTTGCCAAAAATCATACAGGTAATAAAAGTACTTTCTAATATTTTTTTATGTAAGCACTCTTCAATTGGCATTTTTATGCATGGATACTGAGATGTAACTTCTGCTTATTTTCTTAATTTATTTTCCTAGATGTGGATTAACTGAATATGACTAGTACAAAGTAGTCTTTTTTGTATTGTTTTGTTTTGTTTTGCAATCTTCTGAGATCCTGCATAAACTGTTTCCAACTATTTGGGCAAAAAGGGGAACTCTGAATCAGAGTAAATATGATGAAGTCTCTGGAGCTAAGAGATTATACATTCATACCTGGATGTCATGGGTGTTTAAATGTGGATTTCTGGACAGATTTTGGAAGTCAGCCTAACACTGCAACAATAAAATTATTTCAGAGTCGGTGACAACAGTTGGGGCGCCTGGGTGGCTCAGTCATTAAGCGTCTGCCTTCGGCTCAAGTCTTGATCCCAGGGTCCTGGGATTGAGCCCCGCACTGGTGGGAAGCCTGCTTCTCCCTTTCCCACTACCCCTACTTGTGTTCCCACCCTTGCAGTGTCTCTCTCTGTCAAATAAATAAATAAATCTTAAAAAAAAAAAAAAATATTTGGTGGCAACAAAGATCTTTTGGAGTTAAGGAAGACTGAATGATGAGGAGTCTGAAGTAGCCCTGTGCTATTTATAGGGGCATACAGGGATTTTGTGTAAAGGAGTTCTGGAGCGAGGTTTATAGGCACCAACAGTTTGGAAAATCTCAAACCCTAGACTCTAAGAAGATAATTAAAATCAAGAAAAATCCATGGCTTCTGATGATATGTGGTACCAAACTAATTTTCATGGAAATTGCAAGGGCAGGAGAATCAAAGTAAGGAAATGCATTTTGAAACTAAGTCACACAGTGCTTGAGCAAGGAAAGAAAGAGAAACACATTGTTTTAAAAACGAAGAAAGAGAAAGCAGCAGCACCCTTCTCCGTTTATAATATGATTTATTGAGTTGGCTTAAATTTACTCTTGCCCAACATTTGATTAATCCTAGAGTTCTACTATCAGAAAAACTGTACAGTAACATGCCACAGAATCAACCCAAGGGCTCTTTAAAAATCCTGATTCCTGGACCCCATCCTGGACTTTGGCTTTAGTAGATCTGTGATAGGATCTTCTAAACTAGCCTCCTACAAACAGTAAGAGATGCTGAACTCTAGGACACAAACTGAGGGTTGCTGGAGGGGAGGTGGCTGGGGACATGGAGTAACTGGGTGATGGGCATTAAGGGGGGGACTCCATGTGATGGAAACTGGGTGTTGTATGCAATGGATGAATCACTGAATTCTACCTTTGAAACCAATAATACAGTATATGTTAACTACATTGAATTTAAATAAAAAATTTTAAAAAAATAATTAAATAAACTAGCCTCCTGTATGAGGTTGATTAGAGAAGTTCACAGACCCCACTCTAAGAGGTAGAGTCTCAGGGCTGGGTTCCTCAGGAAATCGTTACCCTATCATACGTATCATTTATCTTTTCCCTTCTGTCTACTCATGTGCAATTACACCTTTAAATTTAAGCTAATTTGGAAACATGTCAAATACAATATTTTGTAGCAAGCTTTCATGTAACTGATGCTATCAAATATTTCTCTTCAACTTAATTTTATTGCCTGTATTTTAATCATTTCTAAGGTTGTACTATTATTTTATTAACTCATTTTTGTTGTACAATTAGATTGCTTTAAATTTATCATGGGAATAGTAATATAAAATGATTGTAAATATTTTTATTCATTTCTTATTTTCCATGGGATAATTACTGAAATCAGAATTGTTCAAAAGTAATGTACACTTTATGACTAAGGTATATATGACCAACTACCTCCACAATATATTATCATGTTTCCACTGCAGTGTGAGAACATATTTCTTTTCTAATGCTCAAAAGAAAATTATTATTTTCCCATTTCACATGATAAAATATTAGTATGCTTAATTCATTTGCTTACTGCTATGGTCAACTATGTATTTTCTTTTCTTAAAAATTTATTTATTTTAGAGAGAAAGAGAGTGGTGAGACAGGCAGAGGGAGAGGGAGACAGAACTTTGAGCCAAGTCAAAGTGTGGAACCTGACACAGAGCTCAGTCCCAGGATTCTGAGATCATAACCTGAGCTGAAATCAAGAGTTGGATGCTTAACTGACTGAGCTACCTAGGTGCCCCACAACTATATGTTGTCATATGTTTATTAGTTTTCTGAAATATAACTATTACTTAGATATAATTTCAAATATATGGAAAAGTTTCAAAACAGTGTAAAGAACTCTCAGAGACCTTTACCCAGAGTCACATGTTAATACTTTGACCCATTTTCAATACCATTCTCTCTTTCTTTGTATATATGTATAGAATAATGTATATGTATAACACATATGTGCTTATTATTTTTTTCCGAATTATTCCAGAATTATTTGCGTTCTTCATAATCTTTTCTCCCTCAATACTTCTGTATGATCTATGGAAATCTACCTGCTCTCTGGCAGTAGATATAAGTGAGTTTGATCATCAGTCTCACAACTAGAATACAAACTAAATGATTCTGTTATTGAAGGACAACTTTAACTTTAAAAAGAGCAAGCAATAAACAGAGAATGAACAATATGCTAGAAATAAAAATTTGACAAGCTCTGATGAACATATTGAGTCAGGCAAGAATTTACAATTGATATCAAAATCATTAGATGTATGATTGATAAAGAACTAGATATTTGATATTCCTGAGAAACCACACAGATTACATTCAGAATTTCATTATTTAAACAGGGGTTCAAATTTAGCCCCATGGACAGTGGGATCAGTGGAATACTGGGCATAGAACAGTACCTAGTCTACCTAAAAAATTTTAAGTTGAGTGTTTTATCATCAAGCTTTAATATATAACTAATACTTTATGTGAAATAAAGAAAATAAATGAAAACATAAATTATATCACAATGAAGTAACCAGATGACTCTCAAAAGTGGGATGTTTGGGCCTGGTCATTTCCACAAAACAGTGAAGAAAGGTTCAGTTCCATAAGACTGGGTAACATGTAAGGGACATAATTAGATGCAGTGCATGGTGCAAACAAGAAGAAATGGGTTTTTGACTATTAGAGAGGATATTTTGAGGGTTAGTTTTGAAAATCTGAATAATTATTGGTGTTACATTAGATGAACATAATTGTGGTAGAAATTCCTGATTAAAAGAAGTGGGTCACAGAACACTGTGAAAATATGATGCCATTGTGGTTTGTGCACATACACACACACAAAGATTTTAAAGGATAAGCATTAAGATATTAATGGTGGTTGTTGCTGTATAGTGATTATATATAATATTTACTTCTAAATGTTTGGCTCTCTCTGTTTTCTAGTTTTCTGTAATGCAAAACTATTGTCCCTGTAATCCTATAATCATCATTCATATATGACCAGATAGAGAGTAAAATTTAAATAACAGTTAAAAAATTCCACCCTGAACCTCATGCTCAGGTAATCTAATGAGATTTTAGCTTGTGTTAACAGGTTCAGAGAATTGGAAAGAGGAAAAGCGACCCATTGGATATTATCAAAATAATACAAACGTTATGGCAAAATAAATGAAAGACAACAAAAAGAAAAAAAAAAGTTGCAGTTCGAAGAAGTGGAGCTAGGTGATTTTAGGGTGGGTAAGGTGAAAGAGCTGACAGGAGGAAAGTGATTTGGGGAGCTGCCTTAAAGAGTACAAATGTTGTGGAGTTGTGTGCATAAGAAAGACTTTTGGAAGGGATGTTGTTTGCAGTGAGGTGTAAATCTCTCCTTAGAGTACTTGAGTTTTTTAGTACAGACTAACATTGGTTTTCAGTGATTCTGGAGCAAATATGTATGTGAGTGTGTGTGTGTGTGTGCATGTGCGTGTGCGTGTGTGTGCGTGTGTGTGTGTGTGTGTGTATGTAGTGGAGAGACACTGGCAGCAAAATATGCAGAGAGAGGCCTGAGTGGAAAAGACAGAGATTTATGGCCTATAAAATAAAACAGGCTACTGTATTTCTGAGGTAGGAAATGATAACCTTTTGCTTTCTTCATTTCCATAATTTGAAAATTTTCCTAATTTGCATATAACATGTTTAAATAAAAAATAAACTTCACATAAAATAATTTTGATTATTTTTTAAAAAGATTTTATTTATTTATTTGACAGAGAGATCACATAAAATAATTTTGATTATTATAAGACCACATTGTGGAATCATTCAGTGACTCCTGAGACAAGAGTTAAAAAAGAGCTACTGATGGCACCTTCCCAAGCAGGATCTTGCCTTCATTCCCAGGATAATTCCTCCTCAGCTTTTCCCCTCCTAACTTCGGTCTCATGTGTCTTCTTTACTTTCCCTTCATCCTCTTTGCAGTATTTCCAGATACCTCTGTCTACTTTATAGAAAAAAAAAAAAAAAGCAAGCAACTTTATTTTTATCACCTCAGGATGACTTTTCAAATACCAGTACTTAAATCTTATTTTTGGAGAAAATAGGGAGAAAGAGAGGCAAAAGCCACAGTGTAAACTGCTGAGATTCACCTTTGTTGTGCAACTGGAGTACGAATGGGTTGCCAAGATCAGCCTGACATTTAGTGAAGTGCTGGATTGCTGGGACATTATTGCAGTTACTAAATATAATCAGGCAAATAATAATTAATCTTATCATGTCCTAGCACCATCTGCAACTTAATATTGTTTTTCAGTCTGTTCATATCCGGTGATCACATTCACAGAATAATTTGACCATATAAAGCAAATTTATTCAGAGTATATTCTTAAATATGGAGAAGCTTATTTTGGCCACGAGAAGACTTAAAATAATTTGCTGCCTCCAAGCAACTGTTCTACCTTTGATTTCTTCCCTAAACTCATCAGGTGGCACTTTAGTTCTTCTCTGTGCAGTCATTCCTCTGATGTCAAATGTCTGGCTCTGTTTAAATAATCAATGTGACATAAAACATAAATTAGAGCTGCTAACCCCAAGAAACAATATGAAAGGACACCTATTTGTAACCTTACAAAGTATTCTTCGACAAATAGATCACACATACCTAACTTATTTTTATTCAGTAATTATTAAACTTAAGGACATATAAGTTTATGTAAATCTCTATCACTAGGCGTACAAAAGACTCGAGGAGCCCTCAGCAGAGACTATGTACTTCTATTTTATCTATTTTACTTGATTTTGGGAAAAGTCACATGAAGTGATGCATGGAAAGCATGTAATAAATTATCATATTATTACATAGCTATATTTTATAGTTTATAAATGTCGATAACCAGAAAATGTTTTTATTTCTATTGCTAATCATTCTCTGTTTCCCAAAGCACAATACAATTGTAGTGCCAATAAGATTAGCGCCAGTCTTCACACTTGGTCTTACAAAAGTGAGAAATGCCCCTGCTTCTGTTATAATACCTATCAATGGAAGATTTCCAGAAGGAGCAACGTCCACGTACAGGAGCAAACTGCCCACAACTAAGGGCAGTTACCACGATCTTGAGGAGGGGTGGCCATATCACAAGAATATATTACTTTCGGAGCAAAGATGTAAAAATCGAAGGGTGGGTGCTTGGTCCATTTCTCTTTCTCTTCCCTTTGATATCACTCAAATAAACAGTCATTTTGAAGTGAATGTCGTACTCATTGATTACTTCAGTTAAAACATCTGAACAGGCCAGGTTAAGTGGTCAGAGAAAAAAGGAGAGGGCATGCTTCAGAGTAAATACCTTACTGTAGTTTCTTAAGTTAATTTTCTTGTGGCACCCTCTTGTATCTGAGTTTATAAAACGGACATAATCTTATCTTTGTATTCTGAGCACCTTGCAAATTCCTTGGCATACAGCAAATACAGTATCAAAATTTGGTAGTTGTTTGTATAAATGAATGCATAAAACATATATAAAAATTTACTCAAAACTTTTTAAAGTATACAGTGTGCCTATTTCTTTAAGAAGCCCATTGTTAGAAAGAGAAACTACATTTAAAAAAAAAATAAGAAATGTTTCCTAGCACCAGGGATACCTTTGAAACCTTCAGCTATTACAGGCAGTTATCGACTACAGGAATTTGTCAGTACCTTTCCTGGAGGTGTTTTCTGAACACCTTCTATTCCAGCTGGATACACTCAATGCAGCAATTTGTTTGAAGGTCGGTCAGGAGTCTTTTGTCTGAGGAACGCAATAGGAAATTTGGAAGATCAAATTCAAGATGTTCTTGAACTAGTCAGGCATATTCCTGAGGTGGTATAAATACCGATTATGGTATTATGAAACATAATTACAAAAAAAAGTGGAATGTATAGGTACGATGTAATTATCACTGAAATCAACACCTTACTATTATTGCTTTGAGGAAGATTTGTGTAAAATTTTACCACCCCAAGCTTAACAACAGCTGATTATTTATGATGTTCTGACAGCAAGCCATTAGTAGTATTTTGAAAATATTTTGGTAAGAACTGAAGTTTTTACTTGAATGTTACAATATTTAATGGGACCCCATTTCCACGAATTACAGACTTGTATTACGTTATAGTAGTGTCTGGGACACTTCTGGTATATGCTCGTTTTCCCTGGATGCTGCCTGTTACTCTCAGATGTTTAAAAACAAGAAATATAGGCCCTTATTGATAGATAAAAATGAATCAATGAGAAATACTAAACATAACTAAGTGGCAGAGAAGCAAATAAGAACTTAGAGTTCAGTATCACCCTTTTATGTAATGATCTAGGTGTTAATAAGTTTTAAATATTCATTCCGAAGTAAAGAACAATATCCTTCCTTGGAGGTCACTCTATATGCAAAGCAATATCCTCAAAATCTCATTGGAATGATTACTTTTCATCATATTTTCTGCAATGCATTGCCAAGGCATTTCTTCACGTGGTAGGATAAGCCTGGCATACCAAGGATTTATTGGCTGCATAGTCTGGACTGTGACCTTGTGATGAACACAAACCCTGCTTCTTGCCACTCACACTTCACCTTACAGTGTCGCAGCTGTGCTTAGCAACAAAATGCCAGATGGCACAGAGACATCAATTGATTAGTGCTCAAGAACAATGTCACCTACCAGGATGGACTACAGACAAAGTGACAAAGACAATGCTATGTTTGCAGGTCTGAATGAGGAAACCCTTTAAGTAGATTTATGGCTGCATTCTTTCAATGTGTGATGTTTGGAATGTTTTGTTTGTAGGTTAAGGCTACAATCTTAATTATATAACCATTCACGTTTTGCTAGAACCTTTTTTTAGTGCTTAATCCTCTTGTCTACACATCTAGAAGGATAAAATAACCTAGTAAAGCTCTTCGTGGTCACCACTGCCAAGTCCCAAATTATTCAAACTCTTTTTAAAATGCATTCCTGGTCACCTTTTTTGTGATGATCAGTTAACAATGTAAACTTGGACCAGAGAGAATAGCCAATAAAGGAATTGCCTGAAGAATTCTGGAATTCACAAGCTTTTCAGCATCAATTATCTGTCTATAAAGAATGTCTCTTACAAGTAAGTCTTATTTTTATGGAGGCTCCTATTATCATATTTGGCATCATTTTATAAAGCATATCTTGAATTGTTTCCACTCAAGCTTTGGCTATAAGCTATATATGATGGCCTTAGAATGGATGCCAGTATTTGAAAAACACATGTCAGGTTTCTCACCTTAGCTTTAGAAAAAAAAGCCATATTGATTTTTCAAAAATATTCCTGAGAAACTTCTCAGTTGTTGCAGTTTCTTACTTTATTTTAAGAGATATTAGTATGATAGTGAAAATTCTACTTCAACAAATACAATTAATTGCTTTATTTAAAATTATTATTTAAATTTTATTAATTGCTTATTTAAAATGCATGGATTGCCTGTAACTATTTTTTTTTAAAAAGATTTTATTTATTTGACAGAGAGAAACACAGCGAGAGAGGGAACACACGCAGAGGTAACGGTAGCGGGAGAAGCAGGCTTCCTGCAGAGCAGAGAGCCCGATGCGGGGCTCGATCCCAGGACTCTAGGATCTGACCTGGGCCGAAGGCAGACGCTTAATGCCTGAGCCACCCAGGCGCCCCTGCCTGTAACTATTTTTTTTAAAGATAAAGAGTGTGCATTTGCTTAAGTGCAAATATAATACCACTTTGGGCATAGAATTGATCTATCTATCTGACATGTTACCAAAATACCACACTTGAGCCAGGGAAAGCTTTACTTGGAAGATCTAAGAAGATTATTGGAAAAGAGCTGTGAATCCTGACTCTGTGTTTGGTTACACATTTTAACTCTGAAGATATGATTTT